>CM035839.1:237626435-238139999 GCA_020510985.1 Pholidichthys leucotaenia
GTCAGGGGGTGGGATCAAACCCACGATGGACAGAGGTGGAATCGATCCCGTGACTTTCTTGCTGTATTGCCACAACGCTAACCACTGTTCCACTGAGATGTCATACATGTCACACCCTATGTGACATGTGTGTAACCCCTGCCTTATGTTAATTAGGTAAGGGAAATTATTAAGTGTAGACCAGTTGCTAGGTTCGTAAGGGTTACAACAGGGAATTAAAGTGAATGTGGAATGAAATAGCTGGAGGCAGGAAATGAGCAATTCATATCCGTTATTATTAAAGATAAAGGGGACAAAATATACAAACAGCTTACAAATATACAAATATAACAACGGCCAGCATGAAATAAAACCCCAAAAATGTCCTACTGAGCTCAGTGTTTGTTTGTCCATTTGGTTTAGCCGTTTGACCAGTCAAGATATCTTGTATCTCCCGGCTCAGGTTTCTTTTCCTCTTTTAAAGCGGCAGCTTGAGTTGTTACCACTTCAATGTTGTGCACTGGAGAGAGGAGGGATGTCCTTCAATCGAGACCTTGGTCAGACCTCTGTTCAATCTCGGTTCAATCTCGGGTCAGGCTCACCATCTCCATTCAGAGAAAATCCAGGATCCAGAAGGTTTTTGGTCGGCAACCAAAAAAACCTAGCCTGCACAACAATAATGGTATTATTGTTTACAGTTAGAGTAATTCATCTTCCAATCCCTTCTTATATAACACCATAGCTTAGTGTTTAAATTCTTCTCTCACATTACTATTATTACAATCCAGCAATATAGTAATATCTTACATTTCACATCTTACATGCATGTGTTCTTTTCTCACAATCTCTCTGGTAGCACATGAAATACCCTTTTTTCATGTAACCAATTAAATGAATTCCTCTTTTTATCTCTGCATCATTTAACCATGAAATTATGATTAATCCTTTCTAACCTTGTCTTTGTAATTTATGAAATGGAAATACAATTAATTTATCACATAACCAGGGGATATACTGTCCCATCCCTTCCAATATTCCCATTTAAAATCAGTAAAACCCGGTCTGAGCTACTGGGTTTAGCATAACCTATGCTTTTACATAGGGGACCAACACCATGTGCTTTTAGCATCAAACTACTCATTACATTTAACAGAAATAGTGCATAAGAACTAAAAGTACTTCAGCATACTGTTGGGAACTGAAATCACATTTAGGAAAACCATACAGACACAAAGACAGCCTTTTCCATTGCTTTTAAACGGGAAAAAATCCACTCGCGATTAGCATTAGCATAACGCTAACATTAGCATGTATCTCACTCACCAAGATGAGGTATCAGTGTGAATACAGCAAAAGTCACCGCTTCACGGCCTCTCAAGCTCGTGCTCCCGTCAACTTAGGATAATAAAGGTTGCAAATTAGCATTTGGAGAGTGTTTAGATCCATTTATAGCATCTTTCTGAATTAACTCACCAAGAAGAGGTATCAGTGTGAACCAGACCGCTCACAGCCTCTCTCGTCCGCTCTCATATCGTGAAAGACCGAAACCCGAGTGCGTGCTTACTGCCTCTACTTGGAAGGCGGGGCTAATATCGCTCTTAACGAATGGGAAGACCCAGATCACCCAACGTGACCATTAAACAGGAATTTAAAAGTTGGATAACGAGGATCACACTTCCTCTTCCCCAAAATAACCGTTTTTCAAAATAAAATCACACACTTTCATTAATACAAATGAAATCTGAGAAAAAGTGTCATTTTCTCAGCTGGGTTACATGTGTCACCCCATACATGTCACCCCACAGCTACCAGTGTTAGGTAAGTTACTAAAAAATAGTAACTAGTTACAGTTACTAGTTACTTCTTTTCAAAAGTAACTGAGTTACTTACCAATTACTGCATGAGTAATTGGTAACTAGTAACTAGTTACTTGGAAAAGTAACATTTTACTTTTAAATGCATACTTCTGGAATTTCCCCATTTTGGGACTATCCATCCATCCATCCATCCATCCATCTTCTTCCGCTTAATCCTTTTCGGGTCGCGGGGTGGGGGGGTGGGGCTGGAGCCTATCCCAGCATCTTTGGGCAAGAGGCAGGGTACACCCTGGACAGATCGCCAGTCCATCGCAGGGCCAACACAGAGAGACAGACAACCATTCACTCTCACAGTCATACCAAAGGACAATTTAGAATCCCCAGTTTTGATGCCAATTAACCTAAATTGCATGTTTTTGGCACGTGGGAGGAAACTGGAGAAATCCCGGAGTAAACCCACGCAGACACGGGGAGAACATGCAAACTCCACACAGATCACTGTTGGTCGGGGGCTGGGATCGAACCCAGGATCCCCCGGCCAAGGGTAAGTTGCTGTGCTGCCACAGTGCTAACCACTCTGCCACCGTGCTGCCCTATTTGTGGATTATTTTATAGCTAATTTAATTGTGGGACTAATAAAAGCTTATCTTATCTTATACTTAAATCATCTTGCACACATAGCAAGATAATTTAATTAATTGATTACATTAAGAGCTTTTTGTCAGGCTGAAAACAGACTGTTTCAGACAGAGTTTTTAGAACATGTTCAGTCTGCTTTATCCTGCCTTGAGAGTTCTTATTGTGGGGAAAATCTGAAGAAAATCAACACAAAATTGTCAGTAATTTCCTCATTTTGGAGTGAGAAATAGGGTTTGTGGAGTGAAAGAGAGGGAAAAAGAGTGAGACTCACTCCAAAAGAGTGAGTTGGCAACACTGCATAAAGCTGTCAATGACATGGTTCTAGTGACCCACAAAGCAGACACAACTCAAGGCAGATACAATTAACCGTTTATTAATACAGTGTGCGTGAGTGGGTGCGTGTATGCAGGGTATGGTAGTGTAGTGTAGTGTAATCAGGAGTTTCAGCTGGGGCCGGCAGAGCACCATACGACCTGGCAACCCTGGGAAGAGACAGAGGGCGTTAACAACAGTTTAGGCCCGATAGGCACTTTGGATGGAATTGTGCTTACTGTCTGAGATGGTGGAGAGTAGCCTAGGTAAGCGCTGACGCTGCAGCCAGGAGGATAGTGCCCACAGGTGGCCTGCAAGCTGAATGCTGGTGAGGAAAGCAGACAATCCGCCGCCAGGGAGAGAGAGGTCCGCCGCCATGGATCTCCGCCTGTCCACAGGGGAAGCTGACAGGGTGAGAAGGAATCATGGTGGCTTACTTGGAAGTTGGTGGTCCGGAAGGTGCAGGCCCGGACAGAGAGTAATGATGGCTTGGAAGCCGATGTGGAAACACACAGCGAGGCTGGGAAGCTCGAAGGCTGGCGTAGCAGGTTTCTTGGTAGAGAACCAGACGACTCCACACCGAGCACTGGACCTGATGGAATAAATAGGCAGAGGGAGATGGCAGGCAGGTGCGCACACAGGTGCGACAGATTGGCGGCCATGACAGTCAACTTTCTTACCTTTATATTATGGATTTAATCCAACGTGCAGTGATCCAAAGAAAATGTCCATTATCCACAGTCCAAATGTCTGCTGTGACCGAGACATGATCCAGTCTCTTAAATTCTGACATAATGACTGGACCCAGGAACAGAAGACAGAAGACAGACTCGAGGTGTTACAATTAACCTTTTATTCACCCTTGTGAAGTGTGTGAGTGCGTGTATGTGTAGTAGTGAGGTGTGCTGGGCTCGTGCTGGAGCTGAGCAGGTCTCTGTGCTGCCTGGCAACCCTAGGGTGACAGAGCAGAGTAATTAGTACTGCACCGCAGTGGGAGATGTGATAAGAACTGCTGCTTACTTGCAGGTTGCGATGCTGAGCCTCTGCTTGTCCTGGGAGCGACTGCCAGGCGGTTAGCGTCCTGCTCAGTGTCATGAGGCGGAGGGAAGACTCCGGTGCCGGGGAGGAGCTGAGCCGCCGCAGGGGAGAGATAATCTGCCGCCTGGAGGATCCACCTGTGCACAGGGGAGAATAGCTTGGCAAGATAAGGGCTTGGTATGCTTACGTGGCAAGACGTGACGAACTTGGTCAGACGAAGAGTTAAACCGAGATTGAGAACGAGGGACGTGCCTCCGTGATGATGACAGACGGCTCCGTGCTGAGTCGCTAGCAGGTCTGGCTCTTATAGTCCGCAGGGAATTAGCAACAGGTGTGCACACAGCCGGGACTGATGATGGCCCCGCGGCCGCCATGACAGTACTCCCCCCTCTAGAGGTGCCTCCTGGCACCTGTCCTATCCTACCTGGGTACGCCCGGTGGAAGTCGCGGATGAGCTGCTTGTCGAGAGTCAATGCCGGGCGTGTCCAGGATCTATGTTCGGGACCGAATCTTTCCCAAGCCACGGCCTCGCCGGCGGATATCCAAGATGGCAGTAACCCCCCGAGCCGGGTGGCCATCAATCATCCTGGGGGGGGATGCTGCGGGGGGCGGGCAGAGGGGATCGGCCACGACGGGCTTAACCTGAGAAACATGAAAGGTGGGACAGATGCACATAGAAGGGGGGAGAGCTAGGCGAACAGCCACAGGGTTAATTATGCGGACAATGGGATAAGGCCCAATGAAACGCTTAGTCAACTTGCGTTTCTCTGCCTTAACATTAATGTTGTGAGTGGAGAGCCAAACCTGCTGACCCACCTTGTACTCGGGTGCCGGTCTCCTGCGGCGGTTGGCCATCCTGATATTGCGTTCCGTGGTTCGGAGGAGGGCTCTGCGGGTGGTGGTCCAGAGCCGGTGGCAGCGCCTGAGATGAGCGAGGACAGAAGGCACTGCCACCTCCTTCTCCTCCTCCGGGAACAGCGGCGGGTCGTACCCCAATGAAGCCCTGAAGGGGGACATCCCAGTCGCAGCGGACACCATGGAGTTGTGGGCGTATTCGATCCATGGCAGGTAGCTGCTCCAAGAAGAGGAGCTGGATGCAATGATGCAGCGAAGGGCGGCCTCCAGCTCCTGATTCGCCCTCTCACACTGCCCATTACTCTGGCAATGGTAACCCAATGACAGGCTCGCCATTGACCCCAATGCCTGGCAGAACGCCCTCCAAACATGAGACACAAACTGGGGGCCCCGATCCGAGACGACGTCCGTGGGGATTCCATGGAGGCGGACTACATGTTGCACCAGTAGGTCAGCCGTCGGCAACCCCCGAAGGGGCACAAAGTGGGCCACCTTGGAGAAGCAATCGATGATGGTCAGAATTGTGGTGAACTGGTTGGATGGGGGGAGGCCTGTCACGAAGTCTAGAGCAATGTGCGACCAAGGGCAACTAGGAGCCGGCAGAGGGTGGAACAGTCCGGCCGGGGGAGAGGAGGAGGACTTCCCGGTGGTGCACTGGACGCAGGCTCGGATGTAGTTGTTGATGTCTCTCCGCAGCCCCGGCCACCAGAACGCCCTTTTGGAGGAGCGCAACAGTGTGAGGACACCCCAGGGTGACATGCCAACTTCGAGGCGTGGGCCCAATGGATAACCTCGCCCGGAAAAGGCTGGGCAGCACCCTCCAGCCAGTGATGCCACTCTCCTCCAGGCGAGCTTAACCGCAGCAGCTCCCTGTCACCGATGCTGTAGTTCCTCTCCGTGGGCTGTATGGCAGCGAGAGAAGAAGGCGCAGGGCCGGATCACTCCATCGGCTGGAGAGCGCTGGAGAGAACTGCTCCCACCCCGGAGTCCCGAAGCGTCCACCTCCACCATGCAAGGAGGACTCAGATCTACCTGCGTCAGGACGCGGGACGAGAGCAAAACTCCCTCTTGAGCGTCTCGAATGCCACTGCAGCCTCCTCCGTCCAGCAGAAGGGGATCTTGGGGGACGTGAGATTGGTCAGCGGGCGAGCTATTATGCCAAACCTAGGCACAAAGTGACGATAAAAATTAGCAAATCCCCAAAATTGCAGCAGTTGCTTCCTGGATGGGGGGGTGGCAATCCACCACTGCCTTGACCTTGGCTGGGTCGGGGAGGACCTGGTTGTGTGAGATCACGAACCCCAAAAAGGACGTTCTCCTGGTGTGAAACTCACACTTCTCGGCTTTGACAAAAAGCTGATTCTCCAGGAGCCGCTGGAGGACCCGCCTCACGTGTACCTGGTGTTCTTCCAAAGACCGGGAGAAGATGAGGATGTCGTCGAGATATACGAAGACGAAGGCACCCAGGAAGTCCTGGAGGACGTCGTTGATCAAGCGCTGGAAGACGACCGGATCGTTGGTCAGCCCAAACGGCATCACCAGATACTCAAAGTGGCCGCTTGGGGTCCGGAAGCCCATCTTCCACTCATCGCTCTCCTTGATCCGCACAAGGTGGTACGCGTTGCAAAGATCCAACTTGGTGAACCAAGAGGCCCCCTGGAGAGAGTCAAAAGCCGAGTCCATAAGGGGCAGCGTGTACTTGTCTTTTATTGTGATGTCGTTAAGGCCCCTAAAATAATACATGGGCACAAGAGCCATCCTTCTTGCCAACAAAGAAAAATCCCGCCCCCACCGCTGAAGAAGACGGGCGGATGATCCCGGAGCTGAGCGATTCCTTAATGTGGTGTCCATCACCTCCGTTCAGAGCAGACAGGCTGTATAAGTAGCTCAACGGAAGCCGGGGCACCAGCCCGGAGATTAATGGTGCAGTCATTGGGTCGGTGGGGGTGGGGGGGAAAACAGCGCCCGAGATTTACTGAAAGACAGCCCCAGGTCGTGATATTCCTCTGGTACTCTGGACAGGTCCGGGGGGGGGGGCAACGCACGTGGGGCCACAGACACCGACGGGGCACATGCCGCCGACTGCAGGCATGTGCTGAGACAAAAAGGGCTCCATGAAACGATGCTCCCCAGTCTGCCAATCAAATGACGGGTTATGCAATCGCAGCCAGGGGTAGCCCAGGATGACTGGAGAGGTGGAGGAGGGCAGCACCAGAAAGCGAAGGTCCTCCCGGTGGTTTCCAGAGACGATCACCGACACCGGAGCAGTCTGCTGTGAGACAGCTGTTAATGGGGCTTTTGACAGGGTGATCAGCTTGAGAGGAGGCCGAAGGGTTTGACACAGGAGGCCTAACCGGGTTGCCAGGTCTCCTGAAATGAAACTCTGCTCAGCCCCCGAATCAGTCAGTGCATGGGTGGAGTGTTCAATGTGTTTAGAGATAAGCCGAATGGGAACGATGCAGCTGGTGAGGGGTTTTGACTGGAACGCATCCGTGAGTCCCCTACTGTGACCCACGGACTTCCTCTTTTCCCCGGTTCGTACATTCAGCCAACTCATGTGAAGCACTCCCACAGTAATAACACAACCCCAAACTCTCTACGTCGCTGTCTTTCAGCGGCCAAAATCCCAGAGCACCCGATGACCATATTCTCCTGCCCGGACGTTCCTCTGAGGGGGGCAGGGCCAAACTGGACGGCGAGAGGAGCGAGATACTGTGCATTCGAGCAGCTGGAAGCTCTTCGCTCAGAGGGCACGCTCCTTCAGCCTGTTATCTAGACTGATGGTAAGAGAAATTAGCTCATTTAACCGATCTGGCTATCCCTGGTAGCTAACTCATCCCTTAGCCCAGGGCTTAGACTTACGGATAAATATGCTACATAGCGAAGCATCCTCCCACCCAATCTCAGCAGCCACTACCCGGAAGTCGACCGCGTAGTCCGCAGCGGACCTGCTGCCCTATCGAAGGTTTAATAACCGGGTAGTGAGCACTGAGTCCCGATCAGTGTGGTCAAAATGCTTCGGTGAATTGGCCAGAAAACTGCTGGTAAGTTTAAATTGGCGTAACTGGGCTTGGCCATGACCGTGTAGGCCCAAGCTAATGCCCTACACTATAGCAGGTTAGCTATGTAGCCAATCTTACTATGATCTGTGGGAAAATCCCCCGGTACCCGATGGAAAACTGTCTCACATTGTAAGAGAAACCCCCGAGCCTCCCCGAGATTCCCACTGAAGCGAGCGGGCGTAGGCACCGGTGTGAGACGGGTTGGGGGAGTCTGGCTAACCTGGCTAGGAGAGGAGCTAGAGGGGCCCAGTGGAACCCCGGAGGCCGGTGGAAACGCCCGCTGTCCTTCCAGGCGATCCAACCGGCTGTTAATTTGAGCTAATTTGGGTGAGGATGACATTTTGCTGATAGGTTAACTGCTCAACCTCGAGTGTCAATGGTGTTAAGATGGCGTGCTAGCGCACTGTCCGCTGGGTCACTTGACGGAGCCGTACTGACATAATGACTGGACCCAAGGGACAGAAGACAGACTCGAGGTGTTACAATTACCTTTTATTCACCCTTGTGAAGTGTGTGAGTGCTTGTATGTGTAGTAGTGAGGTGTGCTGGGCTCGTGCTGGAGCTGAGCAGGTCTCTGTGCTGCCTGGCAACCCTAGGGAGACAGAGCAGAGTAATTAGTACTGCACCGCAGCGAGAGATGTGGCAAAAACTGCTGCTTACTTGCAGGTGGCGATGCTGAGCCTCTGCTTGCCCTGGAGTGACTGCCAGGCGGGGAGCGTCCTGCTCGGTGTCGTGAGGCGGAGGGAAGACTCCGGTGCTGGGGAGGAGCTGAGCCACCGCCGGGGAGAGATAATCCGCCGCCTGGAGGATCCACCTGTGCACAGGGGAGAATAGCTTGGCAAGGTAAGGGCTTGGTATGCTTACGTGGCAAGACGTGACGAACTTGGTCAGACGAAGAGTCAATCCGAGATTAAGAATGAGGGACGTGCGTCCTTGATGATGACAGATGGCTCTGTGCTGAGTCGCTAGCAGGTCTGGCTCTTAGTAGTCCGCAGGGAATTAGCGACAGGTGTGCACGCAGCCAGGACTGGTGATGGCCCTGCGGCCGCCCATGACAAATTCCTTTTGGAGATCAATTCCATTTTTGAATGATCTTTATCCAGGTAGCAAGTAAATGTGTTTTAACTTCAGTGAATCACAGTCTCTGCTTTCTGATGGAAAATGACTTATCAGATCTTTATTCTGTAACAACGTATCCTGGCAATCAGTCGTTTAATTCTTGCTAGGTCACAAACTGTCCAGATGCATACCTGTGATTCAAATCCAACTATGGGTGTTCAGATAGCGTAATCACTAACACGGTGTTAGCATAGCATAGCACTAGTTTTGTAGGACCTGGGGGATGGCAGTGGCTCAGGAGGTAGAGCAGTCGTCCAATAACCACTTGGTGGCGGTTCATATCCCGCCTCTCCCCAGTATCCTGCCGTTGTGTCCCTGGGCAAGACACTTCACCCCCATTGCTCCTGGTGGGTCTGTAAGCGCCATGTTAGGCAGCATGCCACCATCAGTGTGTGAATGTGGTGTGGGATGGGTGGATGGGGAGGATCTGTAGAGCGCTTTGGTCATCGAGTGAGATGAGAATAAAAGCGCTATATAAGTGAACACCATTTACCATTGTTTGCTGTTCTTAGGCTATTTCTGAAGATTGTTGTCAGTCTCACAGCATTAGCTTGCCAACCCACCAAGATGCTTGTGTCCTTAACCATGACAAAGGAAAAATAATATGTCTATTCCACAAAAACAAAGTAGTTTCATCTTTCGGCGTTAGTGAGCAGGTTCTTTGCAACAGGGTTGACTGAACGGCTGCGTCAACTACGTAGGGTCAGTTTGTATTTATTTGTGCTAAAAATATCTATCCATATTAATAAAACGAGTAACACGAATAACGCATCTGATCAAATTTCAGTAACTGTAAACGCATCATTGAATTTTTAAACAGTAATTTCATTACACAGCACATTACTTCAAAAGTAGTGGCATTACTTTGTAATGCATTACTCCCAACAATGATAGCTACAGCCAGTTGAAACACTATTTTGTAGCGTATGGGAACCTTTAGCTGTCGCAGATGATGTCTAAAAAATCAAGTCTACATCTTAGTAGTGTAACTAGGATAATTTTGTCCCCTAGGCTATTTCAGGCTTAGATCAATATCTGTAGGATCCAAATAGTTAATTGTGTTCTAACAATATTTCCCTATTTTAAATTTGGCCATAAGATTTCAGCAAAGAAGTATCACTTCAGTAGAAACTGCTAATGTTAATATAAACTTTGAAACTACATTAGGAGTAGTCATCTTAAACTTGAACCTATCACAGTCTGCAAAATCTGTGACAGGTGATCCTCCTGTTCTTTAGGCAATTTATGGCCTTCAGATGCCTGCTGCACTGTCTGTGTGGATGGGGGGAAAAGCAGAAGAAACTAGGCATAAACTGAAAAAAACTTGGATGCAGATAACTATGTTGCTGTCGTTGTTCTACTCATGTCTGAGCATTCGTGACCTCAGTGATAAAGTTTCTCCAGTAATGCCGGTTTTGGGCCATGTTGTAACAGGTGTAGATTTTTGGAGAGTGATACAATTCCATCTGTCCACTGTAGCTTCTGTCTCCCTCTGCTCCTTTTCCCCTCAACTATACCAAACACAATTAGTTCCTCCAGATTTTCTCCTTCCAGTCTGGCAATGTGTCCAAAATATTGCAATTTTTGTTTTGAGATTGCATTGAAGAGATTGATCCTTCCACCACTTTCAAGAAGGCACTCTCATTGGTTCTTTTGGCTGTCCAAGGAATGCAGAGAAGCTTTCTTCAACACCACATTTCAAATGCTTCAATACTCCTTTGATCTACAGCATTGATAGATCAGGTCTCACAGGCATATGTTGCAATCGGGAAGATTAATGTGGAGACTAGCCTGATTTTGGTTGTTCTGTTAATACTTCTGTTCTTCCATATCTTATTCATTGAACACATAGATGTTTTTGCCATTGCGATTCTACGTTTTATCTCAATGGAGCAACCACCTTGGTTAGATATCATAGAGCCAAGGAAATGGAATTGGTCGATGACTTCAATTAATTCATTTCCTGCCTTGATAGATGGATTCTCTTCGTTTTGGTTCACTACCATTACCTTTGTTTTACTAACATTGAGAAAGAGACCATATTTTTCACTTTCTGCTCTTACTCTTTCTATCAATGTCTCCAGATGTTTTACACTGCTTATCATCAGTATATCTCAGGTTGTTAATCATTCTGCTTCCAATTGTTATTCCACCAGCAAGTTTTCAAGGGCTATTCACATGATTTATTCTGCATATGCATAAACAGATAAGGCGAGAATATATAATCCTGTCGCACTCCTTGTTTAATATTGAACCAATCTGTATCTCCACATGCTGTTCTTACTCTGGACTCCTGATGGTCATAGAGTGTTCAGAGTAGTTCCACAACATGTTTTGGGAAGCCCATTGCTGTTAAAGTTGTCTATAGTTTTTTGTGTTGGACAGTGTCGAAAGTTTTGCTGTAGTCTATGAAGCACATGTAGATTGTGAAGTTAAATTCCAAAGCTTTCTCCATGATATTTCTGATGTTTGTTACCTCGTCTCTTGTGGCCTTTCCTTCCACAAAGCCATCTTGCTCTGAGGGTATCTCATGATGCATGAATTGCTTTATTATCCCAACAATAATGTAGAGCAACATCTTG
Organism: Pholidichthys leucotaenia; assembly: GCA_020510985.1. Lineage (NCBI taxonomy): Eukaryota > Metazoa > Chordata > Actinopteri > Cichliformes > Pholidichthyidae > Pholidichthys > Pholidichthys leucotaenia. Next base: position 237,637,839 of record CM035839.1, read on the forward strand.
CTTGCATGTGAGATTAGGGAAATAGTCCTGTTGTTCTTATATTCTGGATATCACCTTCCTTGGGAAGTGTAAGAAAACAGATCTTGTCCAATCTTTTGGCCAGTTCTTATCTTTCCAAATCAGATTGCAAAACTTTTGTATCAGGTTAACTCCATCTTCTCCTGTTTCCTTAATAAACTCAGCTGGAATGTCATCATGGCCTGGTGCTTTGCCAATTCAAAGTTTTTGAATTGCCTGCCCCACTTCTGGTGTTAGAATAAAAGGTTCTTCCTCCTGTATTTCAGTTGGGGTTGATGTACCTTTAAGTCCATCTTCGCTAGCATATAGCCCTTGGCAATACTGTTTCCATCTTTGCTTGATTTCATCTCCCTCAGTTAGAATTTCTCCAGTTTCTGTCATGGGCCGGCCTCTGGGCCGTCAATGGCATCATTATCTCCAGCTGCGCACAGATCCACAGGTGTTGATCAGCAGCTGTTAAAAGCCAGCGTTGCTGACAGCTCAGTACGAGTCGTCTGTCCTCCTCGTCAGAGAAAGAACCAGAACTCCGCTCTCTGGCCTCGTCAAGGTATTCTCTTGTCTCGTCAGAAACTATCTCGTCAAGAACTATCTTGTCTAACACTGACTCGTCAGAGTCTGTCTCGTCAAGAACTGTCTTGTCAAAAACTGTCTCGTCAGAGTCTGTCTCGTCAGAAGCTGCCTCGTCAGGATCTGTCTCGTCAGGAACCTCTCTGGCCTCGTCAAGGACCACTCCTGCCTCGCCTAGGACTTTTGTTTCAAAGTCAAGCACGTAAGAGAGCTGTTGTTACTCTACACCCAACCTCTATCCCTGTGCACAGGTAGGACCCCCTTGGCGGTGGACCTGCGTCCCCCAGCTGACGGGGTAACGCCAACACGCTCACGTAGCGGTTCGCTACCACCACGAACTACCGGTACGTCTGGCTCCACAAATTCCTGAACTGTTACTGTATCAGTTACAGGAGTACTGGCCACCGTTACCGGTGGAGTTTGTGTCATTGTCATCTGTCGTGTCATCGTCACCACGTTCTGTGGAATCACTCACCTCGTCATCATCTGGATTGTCATGGTCACCACGCTCAGTGGAGTCACTCGTCTTGTCCTCAGCTGGATTATCATCGTCACCACATTCTGTGGAATCACTGGTCTTGTCATCAGCTGGTTTGTCATCGTCCCGGTCTGTGGTGTCACAGCCGGAGTCTCTGGAAGACCTGTCCTCGCCACAGTCACAGGTGGAAGCCTCAGCACGTTCACGGACGCCTTCACCTCCACGTTGCACGGCCGCTGGTTCTCAGCAGGACGTAACCTGTGCTTCTCCCAAGTAAGCCTCACTACTGATAGCCTGTCATTAGTGTGGGACAAAAGTAATTGTCTGTGCTTTATGTTCCAGGGTTGCCGGTCTCCGTCCAGAGTGCTCAGCTCCAGTGACCAGGATACTATCCACGCTCTCACATTTGCACTACACACCCTTTCACTATAATAAAGATTATTGCTCACTAATTTACCTGTGTCAGTGTCTGTCTCCTGGGTCCCGAAACATGTCAGTTTCATCCTTTATTACATTCAACTTTGGTGTTTTCTTCCCTGTGATTTCTTTCACCGCTTTGTAATCATCTCTTGAGTGGTTGGAAGATGATTGCTATTCAACCTCCTTGCATTTCTTTCAAGGAATGCCTGTTGTCTTGCCTAACTTCCCGTTGGATTTTCCTAGACAGATCTTTGTACTGTTTTCTGTCCTCTTCAGATAGCAGTCCCTTTGACTATATCAATCGTCTTTCATCTGCTAGTTTACCGACTTCATTGAATAATCATGCAGAGTGACCTTTCTTTGGTTTTGGCAATTTCTTTTTGCACCTTCAGAGATTGCTTCCTTTATTTGCTCCCATAGTTCATTAGGGGTCCACTCTTCCTCTTTCTCAAGCAGCAGTTAGAGAGAGCTCTTCAATTCCAAGTGGTATTTGTCATTTATACAGCTCAAATCATACAGTATCTGCATGGAAGTGTGGCCCGTTTCACTGATTTCATTTTTTTTTTCTTGTTGTCAAGATGCCAACGCGTTCACACACAGTGGCTAGACGCTCCAGATTTCTACTTTCGTTTTTGTGTCTTTTCTGCCTTCTTCTATGCTCCTTCTGTGACAGACTAATTACCTACAGTCGCCAGGAACTTATAGGCATCAGTCATCAACTTACCTCCGACATCTTGTTGGTTATTAGAATTCCCCAACATTGCTCTAGATCTATGTCTGGTCTCTGTTAACAATTCAAAAATTTTCAATGAACAGAAGAACGTCAGCATTCTGGGAGAACAAATTTTAATGCTTAACCACAAAATTTGGGGAACAGTTTGTGCGACGTCAAGCTTCACCCCGAAGTGTCCTGTCCGAACTAAGTTTGAGCATGATTCTTATAATGTCTGAAGGTATCATATTCCACATCTGTTGCCTGGTATTTCCACACTTCTAAGCTAGTGTTATTGGAGGGTCACATCACACCACCAGAAATAGGCCATCCCTTGCCCACTATGACTCACTTCTAGACTCTTTCATTGGCCATTACACTGGTAAGGATATTGTCCAAATTTAGTTCTCATTTTTTTTTTATTCAACTTCTTTTATCGCTGACCTAGCACTTCTCCACAGCTGCAGAGATAAGGATCTGCTCACTCACTCTCTGTTCTAATAAACGGACCCTCTCACGCACAAGGATGAATAAATCTTGCACATACATGCCATCTGCTTTTCCTATACTTACAGCTGACTCCAGGATGGCCTGAATGAAATCCTTTTTTTAATTTTTTTTCACATTCCTGTATTCCATACACCATTATTCTTGCAGTTAACCGTGTGCTGTTTTTTCTTAAGACTTCTCACTGTAATGTTACACAATTATATTTCTAATCAATTAGCACTATTTTTTTTAAATTGTTTGTTTCCAAGCTTTTAGATTCTGTCATAAAGTATTGTCTTTATCATAATGTCATGTGTATATAAGATAATGTCATGCATACATAAGTTTGTCATAACTGACACAACACACCTTCTAAAATTGTCACTCAGTAACTCATAAAAATATACTACAATCTCTAACACTCATTCCAGTAATTACCACCACATCCCTGAGGAGATCGCCAGACCCCTGGGTGCTCCATGGTTCATTATGCCCCGCAATCGGTGTAGACAACAGGAGAGAAAACAGAAACGAGGCTGCAGGGCTGGCCTCCGTGCCCAGCTGTGCAAGCTATGCACCAAACCACCGTTACCTTCAATTTTCCTCACCAACGCCAGATCCCCCACCAACAAAATGGATGAGCTGCGATCAGATATTGCCTTCAATAGCTATGTCCGGGACTGTTGTATTCTGATTGTGACCGAGTCATTGCTGAACAAATGTGTTCCTGCCGCCGCTGTGGAATTACCTGTCCGAACCATACACCATTTCGACTGCAACGCTGATTCTGGTAAGGAAAGGGGTGGGGGCTCTGTGTTTTTGTGCTTCAGACTTGGTGTAATAACAGCAGAATAATCCATAGCCACTCTTCGCAGGACGTAGAGGCCATGTCCTTCCTGCGTGGGCCTTTTTATCTTCCCCACGAGCTAAATGCAGTGATTGTAACAACTGTTTACCTCCAGATACTAATGTTAGCTTAGCACTCAATCACCTCCAGCACACTGTCAGCAGGCAGCAAAGAGATCACCCCAACACAGTCCACATTATTACAGGGGATTTGAACAAAGCATGCTTAAAGACTGTACTCCCCAAATTCCGCTAACATGTTGCATGTTATGTGTCCTACAACAGGGGAAAGATCACTGGATTATGTTTACAGCAACATTAAGCACACCTACAGAGCCACCCCCCCCGCCCCCACCTTGAACAATCAGACCATCTCTCTCTGCTTCTAATACCTGCTTTCACCCCCCTCAGGAAGCGATTACCCTCAACCAAACAATTAAAACTTGGCCTGAAAATGATCTCCTCCAGTTACAACACTGCTTTGCCTGCACAGATTAGAGCATCTTTGAACAGCAGGACCTGGACTCCTACACCGAGTCTGTCCTTTTCTACATCAGATGCTGTGTAGAAAATGTGGCAGTCACCAAACACATCCGGGTCTTTCCAAACCACAAACCCTGGATGACCAGTGAAGTCCAGGCTCTGATCAGAGCCCACAACTCAGCCTTCAGACAGAGGGACAGCTCTCTGTACAGCACCGCCAGAGCCAACCAGAGGAGAGGTATAAAACTTGCAAAGAACGCCTATAGGAGGAAAGTGGAGGGCTTCCTCACTGACAACAACCCCCGACAGATGTGGAGAGGTATCCAGGCCCTCACCAACTACAGGGGCCAGGGCCCCCAACATCAGACAGCAGCCTCACTCTGGCAGAGGAGCTTAACAACTTCTTTGCCCAGTTTGAGCACACACACACTCAAACTCCCCCCACCCTCACAGGTGCACGAGGTGAGGAGGCAACTAAGAGCACTGAACCCCGCAGAGCTGCTGGTCCAGACGGCATTCCAGGAGCGGTGGTCAAAGCATATGCAGACCAGCTGGCAGAGATCCTTACCATGCTGTTCAACCTCTCCCTGACACACACCACCATCCCCTCCTGCCTCAAGGCCTCCACCATCATCACCATTCCCAAAAAGTCCACAAATGACAGTCTGAACGACTACAGACCCATAGCACTCACATCTGTAGTCATGAAATGTTTTGAGCGACTGATGCCCCAACACATCAGGGACTGTCTTCCCCCCTCCTTCGACCCCCACCAGTTCGCCTACAGGGAGGACCGGTCCACAGAAGACACCATCACCACCACTCTCCACAGAGCACTGAGCCACCTGGAGAACCAATTTTTTTTGTCTGCGAACAGTTACAAACATTTGCAAAATAGTTGTAAGTGTTACGACCCGAGCGCCGGTCCTGTCCGCGCTCGGACCACGCATAGCTTGCTGCCGGCCTTGACAGCTGTGGGTTGTATTCTGGCCTCACCAGGCTCTTATTGTGAAGGCACTCGGTGGGGCTTCCGCCTGTCAAGGGTCGTCAGCTGGCTGTCATTACTGCTCGTTAGTGTTCGCCTTTATAAGGCGGGCGCTGACGACAGTCCAATTGCAGGAGTATCGTCAGACATCATCTAAGCCTCGTCAGACATTCATCGTTCTGGTCTGGTCAGGTTCGTGTGAATATTCTCGTGCTTTTCTCGTTCCTGTCATGCCATGTTTTAGACCGTAAATGGCTGGGGTTAGCCTTACGGTCCCATGCTCAGTGTACATTGTTTTTTCGCCACAGTCATAGTCTTGTATGTGTTTCTCGTGTTTTGTAAATAAATCACCATCATTGCAAACTCACCAGTGGGCTCTTGGCGTCTTATGGTGATAAGCGAGGATCACCACATGACAGTATACTCCTGCCAGACGTCTAAACGGAGACGCCACACCGAGACGCCTTTTTCACCATGAGTTTTTGCTTTAATTGGACTATTGCTCTTCCCTGTCTGGGTGTCATTTGCTGGGAGAATGCCGTCATCCAGGGCCACGGTCGGCGCCTGGGCAAAGAGTTAGCAAGCGCGCTGGAGTACGTCAACGGGACGCTCCTCGCCGCTACCTTTGACGTCAACTCCAGCTATAACCGGAGTGGTACCGGAGTGGTGGCTCAGTTGGTAGAGCATCCGCCCCCACACCCGAGAGGCAGGGGTTCAAATCCCGGCCGGGTCATGCCGAAGACCATATAAAAGTGGAACTTCCTGCCATCCAGCTTGGTGCTCAGCAATACTGGAATGGAGGAGGGATCTCTGTGGCGGCACCTTGTATGGCAGCGGCCCTCTGATTCTACACTTGGGGTGTGTGTGATTTGCACTGTAGATAAGTAAAGCACAATCTCGTTCTGCTGTACATGATTGGTTGTACGGTCGAATGACAATAAGGGTGAATTTAATTTAATTTAATTTTATATGCGCTGGCACCTGGACTATGCTGAGGTTCTCCTGGACAACCTTCCCCTCCACTACGATGATCACCCGGAGGTGATGACGAGGAGAGATGAACTCGCCACACAGCGCGAGATACTCCGCGGGCCATAGGAGGAGGAAAGCAGGAAGCAGAGGAGGAGGCATCCTCACTCCCCGTGTTGGGATCCCGTTCCTGTCCCTGACCCTGTCCAGGAGGTCGTGCCATCTGGAGGTCGTCGACGACATCGGCGCCACGGCCAAGGAGAACCTTGGCAGAATCCCCGGCTGGACCCGCTGCCGGCGAAGCCCGTCAGCGAGCCTCTGAGAGCAGCTCCACCTCGTCCTTCCAGGGGGCCCTCTGTCGCCATCCAGCAGGGAGAAGGAGGAACAGCGTCCCCTACAGCAGGCACCATCTTTCCTCCTGGAGAAAGGCAAGTGCAAGTTAATTTATTACACCATAATTGTAACCTGCCTTGTCTGACTCCTGGGGGCGGAGTTCGGGGTTCACAGCCCCCAGAGCTCCCTCCACCTGCTGTAGTGATAATAACTAAACCTGCTGCCTCTGTGTCCCCCCCTGTTGAGCGCTCTGCGACGCCAGGCCTACATCGCCGGATGAAGAGGCCGCCTGCAGTGCTGGAAAGCCTGGATCCAGCCCAGCAGCCACGTCATAGACAGAGGAGGAGAGCAGACTGCGGCCCAGAACCTGTGCCGATGGAGAAGCGTCCCCGGGTTTCCTCGCCGGAATGGTCTGAGGCAGTGGGTCGAGTGTCTCCTGCCCCCACGCCATACAGGTCATCGGTGTGGACATCAGCGCGGGAGGAACCTCAGGCTGCAGATGTCATCTTGCCAGCTGCGGAGCCCGACGCAGCTGAGTTGGAGCCTGCGGACGAGAGTCGCCGCCCTGAACCTGGATCGACGAAGTCCTGGGTGGCAACAGAACCCGAGTGCAGGCAAGTGCTCCCTATTGTGTCTCTGTCCTCTGTTTCGGAGCATTTGTGCCTGCCTCTCAGGGAGGCGAGTGAGGAGCAGCCACCTGCTGCGCCCGAGCTCGTCTCGCTGGGTTCTGTTGCTACCGGTGATACTGATCCTGCTTTTCCTGTTGTGTGTGAGCTTCATTGCAGTGTCACCGGCATGGAGCCAGTCGGGGTCACTGATTTGGAGGTCCCAGGTTCGGGGGGTGGAGATCGTCAGCAGAGCTGCACCGACCCAGTCAGGGTCCGATGTGGAGGCTGCGGTGGCCCAATCGGGGTCCGACGGGGGAGCGCCCGAGACCCAATCGGGGTCCATCGCGGGAGCGGCCTTGGCCCAATTGGGGTCCGACGTGGGTGCAGCCGGGACTCAATCGGGGTCCAGCGGAGGTGCAGCGCCGGTGTGGTCCGCGGACGGTGGAGGAGCTGCAGACCCTTCACCGTCGGACAGAGTTCGGGCTCATCTTTGCCTTCTAGTCCCTCTACTGAGTCATCGCCCCTGTGCATCATCGCCAGGGGCCATGGGGGTCTCTTCTAGCTCGCCCCGGCTCTCCCGAGCTTTGTCTCCGCCAGGGAGGCCGCCGCGGGCTGTTTTCCCCTGGTACTGGTGGCTGAGGGACGCGGGTCGGCCGCCTGAGGAACTGCTTCACTGGTTTGGCGCTTTGGGTCAGCCACCCGACGTGTTATGTGTTTTGCTGGGTGACCTGGTTCGGCCACCAGAGGAGTGGACGTGCTGGGCTTTGGACTGTGATGAGCCGCCCGGTCATGTCCCGCCCCCCATGACCGCCCATCGGCCGTTGGACGCGGGGAGACCACCTGAACTGTTCCTGTGGCGCCTGGTCTCCGCCGATTGGCATGAACTGTTGGGGGGTGGAGGTCACTTTTTTGGTGGGGGTTGATCCAGTGATTGTTCTTTTTTTTCTTTTTCGTTATCCTGTGTTTTCGTAATGGTTATTTGGGTATCTGTGAGTATTTGTGGTTTACCCTGCCGTTGCCTTATTTTGTTTTATGTGCAGTTAGGTTTGACCCAGTAATTGTTCTGTCTTTCAGTATTTGGTTATTTGAAAATTCACTCGAGCATTCACACAGGTGAGAAGCCATTTTCTTGTGAAACGTGGGCAAAGATTTAGTTTTTTCTTGCTGTCCTGTGCTGTTTGCTGTATTTGTTATTTTGGCAGTTAATCTGATCTGAGTGTTGGTATATTTTTTGTCATTGTGCTGTGTTAGTTTTGTTTCTCTTGCCTGGTCTTGATTGTGTTTTATTGTACTGTTTCTGGGTTTGGTCTCTCTCTCCTCCGGACCTGCCCCCAGCCACCCACCCTGGAGGGGGTTTGGACTGTGGGTCCAATACAACCCAAGCTGTGGGTTGTATTCTGGCCTCACCGGGCTCTTATTGTGAAGGCAGTCGGTGGGGTTTCCGCCTGTCAAGGGCCGTCAGCTGGCTGTCATTACTGCTCGTTAGCGTTCGCCTTTATAAGGCGGGCGCTGACGACAGTCCAATTGCAGGAGTATCGTCAGACATCATCTAAGCCTCGTCAGACATTCATCGTTCTGGTCTGGTCAGGTTCGTGTGAATATTCTCGTGCTTTGCTCGTTCATGTCATGCCATGTTTTAGACCGTAAATGGCTGGGGTTAGCCTTACGGTCCCATGTTCAGTGTTCAGTGTTTTTTCGCCACAGTCATAGTCTTGTATGTGTGTCTCGTGTTTTGTAAATAAATCACCATCATTGCAAACTCACCGGTGGACTCTTGGCGTCTTATGGTGATCCGTGAGGATCACCGCATGACAGTAAGCTTCTGCAAACAGTTGTAACACATGTCGCTAAAGTTGTTTTTTGGTTTGCAAAGTGGTTAACACGAGCAACTGTTTAAGAACCTTTATGACAAACTTATTTAAGAACTTAAAACTGTGCAAACTGTTTAACAACCTGTCAAGAACCGAGCCCGTGTTTCCTGGGGGCTCGGTTCTGATCGATCTTGGTGGCTCAGGCAGTGGGTTTATTACCTCCGCTAGGCCGAAAAGGCCAGGAGGAGGTAATGTTTTTGCCGGGGTTTGTCTGTGTGTTTGTCTGTTTGTCTGTCTGTCTGTCTGTCTGTCTGTTTGTCTGTTGGTTAGCAAGATAACTCAAAAAGTCTTGGACGGATTTCCATGAAACTTTCAGGCGTTGTTGGAAATGGTACAAGGAAGAACTGAATAAATTTTGGGGATGATCCGGATCACCGTCTGGATACAGGAATTTTTTAAAGCGTTCTTTAACACTGTGACATACGGCTATTTTCAACATGTGCGCAGGCGCAATGGAGGGCACTGGTCATCGTGTCTGACCAACATAAACTCCGCGTTCTTCAACGTTTTAGGCACAAAAGCACGCGGAAAACACTAGTGGGCTGGGCCCGCCACCGTGCCTGTGTTTGCGCGACGCTGCAAAAGCTGAGACGGGCAGCTGTCCGCCGCCGGATTATTTGGCAGAAATTCCCCGGCCAGCCATAGGCGCTGCGTAAAAACGAGCTGCTCGGCAGCGTGCTGTGTGCCTGTGTTTGCGCAACGCTGCAAAAGCTCAGACGCCCAGCTGTCCGCCGCTGGATTATTTGGCAGAAATTCCCCGGTCAGCCATAGTAGCGCCGCAAAAAGAAGCTCTCTGCCGGGGAAGTTTCCAAATCATCTTTGGCTGCGGAGCGCAACCCCAATAAAGATAAAGATTAGATGTACCACGAAGGTCGAGTGCAAGCAAGATGTTTGTGTCTGTGAACATTCCGTCTTTTGGCGAGTTGATACGTAACAATGTTTACAGTTTGATGAGAAGGTTGCTGCCATGTAACAATCATCTTATATCAGCAATTGTCAACTCGTCACTCACACTTCACTCCAGCATTTGGAAGTGGTGGCGTTCCATTTTATACTGAGTCCAATATTGTATGTTATTGTTGTTACAAGACTGCCGACTGTCTGCTGATCTGTATATACTTTTATTTATTTATTACCTCCGCCAGGCCGAAAAGGCCAGGAGGAGGTTATGTTTTTGCCGGGGTTTGTCTGTGTGTTTGTTTGTCTGTCTGTCTGTCTGTTTGTCTGTTGGTTAGCAAGATAACTCAAAAAATCTTGGACGGATTTCCATGAAACTTTCAGGCGTTGTTGGAAATGGTACAAGGAAGAACTGATTAAATTTTGGGGGTGATCCGGTTCACCGTCTGGATACAGGAATTTTTTAAAGCATTTTTCATTCAACACTGTGACATACAGCCATTTTCAACATGTGCGCAGGCGCAATGGAGGGCGCTGGTCGTCGTGTCTGCAACACAAACTCTGCGTTCTTCAACGTTTTAGGCACAAAAGGACGCGGAAAACACTGCTGGCCTGGGCCCGCCAGTGTGCCTGTGTTTGCGCGCAACTGCAAAACCTCACACGGGCAGCTGTCCACCGACGGATTCTTTGGCAGAAATTCCCCGGCCAGCCATAGGAGCTGCGCATTTGGCAGAAATTCACCGGCCAGCCATAGGCGCTGCGCAAAAACGAGCTCTCTGCCGGCGAAGCTTCTAAATTCTCGTTTGCCGCGGAGCGCAACCCCCCAAAAAGTAATATTGTAGCGAACTCAATATGAGCACCCTACTTGGCTTGCCAAGTGGGTTGACCCTATTGGCGACACAGGTAGAGTGCGGGACTCCGGAGCGGGATGCGTGAGTTCGAACCTCCCGGTGGGACGTCGCCATGTCGAGCAGCACGTTACAATATAATATAAAACCCACAGCAACCTGTCTACCCAATTTGCATCCGTCAGTGGAGGAGATGGACACAACAGCAACATTTCAGTTTATTACCTCCGCCAAGGAGGCAATGCTTTTACTACTGAACCACTAATCCTATCACTATCAGATTGATTGTCATTGATTAATTGTGTGTTTATTGCACTGTCCCTGTCAAATAAACAAATAATCATTGTGAATCCAATTGCTAGTCATATGTTTACATGCTCAAGGAATCTGAAAACGTACACACAAACACTGTATGGGGGGAATTGTGGCGCTTGGCAGAGGTCTGCGCTCTCCGAGTGCTTTTCTAGTTTATTTATTTTCTACTCCTTTTAGTTCTGCATTTAATATGAACCCTGAGTTTGAAATAAACGTTTGAATTTTGAATAAAACCCACGCCAACCCGTCTACCTAATTTGCATCCGTCAGTGAAGCCCTCAGTGCTGCTTTCAGTGATCTAAAACGCTCACATAACCCATTGGCCTGTGGGTTGTACGCAGTTGTGTCATGACTTCTTTTGTTTTTTCTTTTGAATTCTTGGATGGAACATGGGTGGCCAATATAAGCTGCGGATTCAGCCATCACATATTTCGGATAACTTATGTTGAACTGTATAATCAGAGGAGCTATTGTCTAATTTGACCTTGTTACCTCCGCCAGGCCGAAAAGGCCAGGAGGAGGTAATGTTTTTGCCGGGGTTTGTCTGTGTGTTTGTCTGTTTGTCTGTCTGTCTGTCTGTCTGTTGGTTAGCAAGATAACTCAAAAACTCTTGGACGGATTTCCATGAAACTTTCAGGCGTTGTTGGAAATGGTACAAGGAAGAACTGAATAAATTTTGGGGATGATCCGGATCACCGTCTGGATACAGGAATTTTTTAAAGCATTCTTTAACACTGTGACATACGGCTATTTTCAACATGTGCGCAGGCGCAATGGAGGGCGCTGGTCATCGTGTCTGACCAACATAAACTCCGCGTTCTTCAACGTTTTAGGCACAAAAGCACGTGGAAAACACTGGTGGGCTGGGCCCGCCACCGTGCCTGTGTTTGCGCGACGCTGCAAAAGCTGAGATGGGCAGCTGTCCGCCGCAGGATTATTTGGCAGAAATTCCCCGGCCAGCCATAGGCGCTGCGCAAAAACGAGCTGCTCAGCAGCGTGCTGTGTGCCTGTGTTTGCGCAACGCTGCAAAAGCTCAGACGGCCAGCTGTCCTCCGCTGGATTATTTGGCAGAAATTCCCCGGTCAGCCATAGTAGCTCCGCAAAAAGAAGCTCTCTGCCGGGGAAGTTTCCAAATCATCTTTGGCCGCGGAGCGCAACCCCAATAAAGATAAAGATTAGATGTACCACGAAGGTCGAGTGCAAGCAAGATGTTTGTGTCTGTGAACATTCCGTCTTTTGGCGAGTTGATACGTAACAATGTTTACAGTTTGATGAGAAGGTTGCTGCCATGTAACAATCATCTTATATCAGCAATTGTCAACTCGTCACTCACACTTCACTCCAGCATTTGGAAGTGGTGGCGTTCCATTTTATACTGAGTCCAATATTGTATGTTATTGTTGTTACAACACCGCCGACTGTCTGCTGATCTGTATATACTTTTATTTATTTATTTATTTTCTACTCCTTTTAGTTCTGCATTTAATATGAACCCTGAGTTTGAAATAAACGTTTGAATTTTGAATAAAACCCACGCCAACCCGTCTACCTAATTGGCATCCGTCAGTGTAGCCCTCAGTGCTGCTTTCAGTGATCTAAAACGCTCACATAACCCATTGGCCTGTGGGTTGTACGCAGTTGTGTCATGACTTCTTTTGTTTTTTCTTTTGAATTCTTGGATGGACCGTGGGTGGGCAATATAAGCTGTGGATTCAGCCATCACATATTTCGGATAACTTATGTTTAATTGTATAATCAGAGAAGCTATTGTCTAATTTCACCTTGTTGGATTTTATTACCCCCTTTGTTATATTATTCAATTTCTTTTAACCTGTACTCTTAATCTATTCGAAATAAAGATTAATTCATTCATTCATTCAATTGCAACGCCCCCAGCCTGGGAGTTTGCAGATGCAGGACATGGACACAACACCAACACTTCAGTTTATTACCTCTGCCAAGGAGGTAATGCTTTCACTACTGAACCACTAATCCTATCATTGTGAATCCAATTGCTACTCAGATGTTTTCATGGTCAAGGAATCTGACAACGTACACACAAACACTGTATGGGGGGAACTGTGGCGCTTGGCGGAGGTCTGCGCTCTCCGAGTGCTTTTCTAGTTATGTGGGGTGGTGTTTTGATTTCTTGTTGTTTTCATGTCCGTGCACCGTTTCTGTTCCTGCCTGCAGCTGCCGCGCTGGCCCGTTCGGCCACGCCCCCCTCTTTCTGACAGCCAGCTGTTCGCCCCGGTAATCATCTTTCCCGCGGTCACCCAGGTGTTCCCAATTTGTCACGCCAGCAGCGTTTGTACAAAAGCAGCTCTTTGCTAGACAAACGCCGCTGGATCATTGTACGTGTTGGATGGTCTTCTACCCTGTCTAACCGTCACGTCACGAAGGACTGTGTTTGTGTATGCTCGCTGTCGTTGCTGTGACCACTCGGTCTGCCCCCGCACTGTGAGTATCTGTTTGTGAGCTGTCTGCCACTGTTTACCTCCAGTGTGTGTGTTGGGCGGCCTAGAGGACTCTACGTGTATCCGAGCTGTTCTGTGTTATATGTTGTGTTAAAAAACGTGTGTGTGGTGTAGCTCAGCGTTTCCTTTCTCCCCTCGCCATGCGCCATGGAGAGGCGCACAGGGAGCTCATGACAGAATGATCCAGCCGAATCATAGGATTTAGCGGCTTACACCCACCCAAATCATTTTTTCATTTCTGGGACTGTCTCGTTTTCACTCACCTGCTTTCTGGGCACAATGGCTGAGCTGCTGGAGAGGGAGCTGCACTCGCTTTGTCTGCTGGAGGACATACTTTTGCGGGCACTGGAGCTCTGTTCACCCGAGACAGTTCAATGGGCTTGGGACGCGGCAGCGAGAGTGATGAATCAAGATAGCCTGTGGGACCATTCGGAGGCAGCCGAGATTTTCCGGGAGATTTTCGCCGTGACATCCAAGGGGTCTGGTGAGGAGCTCCCAGCACTCGAGCCCCCCGAGGCTACACCGCCTTCGTTTCCGGATACTCCGGAGTTCATCAGCCTCGATTACTTGCGGCCAGATGGTGTGCCCAGAGTCCCGGACTATCTGGTGCCCAAACCGAACGTGAGGAAAAGGAAGCCTCGCCGGAGGAAGCCCCTCTTGTCTTCAGCGGCCGTCATCGCTCCAGTCGCTGAGAGGTCTTCCGAGATTGTCCCGGCTACGCCCACCTCCGCGTCATCGGAGCCGGCTCCTCTACAACCCGTAAAGGAGACAGTGACACAGAGAAGGGTGATTGCCGTTGGCAGTTGACAGCAGTTGACAGTTTGCAGCTGTCAGCATCGGGAGCCGGGATGACAGGCAAGTGCTTTTTCATTTCACTCCATTTAATTACAAACCTTGTCTGTCTCCCAAGGGAGAGGCCCAGTTTCAGCAGTCCACCAGGTCATCTCCTCCAGCTGCAAATATTAATTCACCTTTTCCCCTCTCCATGTCTCCTCCTATTCTCCCTGCGGGCCCGTTGGCAGATGGTGGAGGAGGCAGTAGCCCTGGGTGATCTATTCCTGGAGCCAGCGTGGAGAGGCTCCCCTGCAGCTACCCTGGAGGATTTCCCAGCATTGGAACCACTGCAGGAGGAGCATCGGACTGTCACCACCATCTCTTCTGCTGTGGAGGCTGTTGCTGCGGAGTTGCCCACGATCGAGGAGGGATGGGCCACCGAATCTATCCTGACCTTCGTCAATGGGGCCCTCACCGCACAAGGACCGAAGTGGAAGCTGGAGTGCTTGGAAGGAGCTATGGAGGTTTTGGAGGCTTATCCCGTGTTATGGGACTACCCCGAGTTCGCCGACCTGCTGGCGACTGTGAGTTCGCTGCAGCGCTCCTTCCCTGGGATGACGTTCCTCACGGCACCAAGACAGAGACCTGGAGATCAGCAGGCCTTCACTCTTCGGGACTCTTCTCCCGACCCTCCTCCGTCTCCAGCATGGTCAGTCCCGGAAAGCAGATCATGGCGTCATCTGGTGAGGAGACGCCGGGAGAAGCCTTCCCCTCCTTCGGCTGTCAACGTCCTTCCAGCCGCCAAGAAGGCCATGGTTCCCCGGTTCATGCCCACTTCTGCGTCTCCCGACCTGGCTCTTCCATCATCCAGAGGGGGAGTCAGAGCCAGCGTAGACGTGATTGAGGATGACTGCCGGCTGTGAACATCGAGTGCCGGGAGAACAGACAAGTGTGTTTTTGTGCTATTAAACATGATAATGATAAACACTGTCTGTCTCCCGGAGGAGAGGCCCAGCCTCGGCAGTCCGCTGGGTCCTCCCCTCCAGCTGCGGAGGTAAACCACTTTCTTGTCTCTTCTGTGTTCCCCCCATTGATTCCCGAGAGTGAGCAGAGCCACCGGACGATGGAGGAGCTGAGGGCCCCGAAGGATTTTGTTCCGGAGCCAGCACAGAGCTGGTCCCCTGCAGCCACGCCGAGAGAGTCATCGGTACCGTGGGAAGGGGCCAAAAACTCAGTGGACATGGAGAGGGACAACAATCCACCTGCTACAGCTGAGAACATTGAACACCGGGATGACAGGCGACCCTTGTCTGTCTCCCGAGAGAGAGACCCAGTCTCAGCAGTCCACTGGGTCCTCTCCTCTGACTGCAGCTGCGAGCTTATCCCCTACTCCCTCTGTGTCTCCTCCCTTCATCCCTGAGTGCCTGCCGGTCTTGGAACCAAGCTGCCAGACGGTGGAGGAGCCAGTGGTCTCGGACGTTCCCTTCCCAGAGCCAGCACGGAGAGGTCCCTCTGTAACCACGCTGGATGAATCCCCAGTGTTGGAGCCGCTGCAGGAGGACAGTAGGACTGCAATCACCTAGTCCGCTGCAGATGCGGAGGCATCTGCAGCGGACTAGGAGCCTGAGTTGGACCTCCTGGAGGCCGGGCCTGAGTGTTCATCACCAGGATCGACGGAGTCCTGGACAACGGTGGAGCTCGAGCTCAGGCAAGTGTTCTCTCTTGTTTTTCTTATGGTAGTTTTAGAGAGATCTTGTCTGGCTCTAGGTGAGGAGAGTCGGGCGCAGTGCACAGCTGCATCTGAACTTCCCTTGCCAGGCTCCGCCACTGCCGGCGACCCTAACAACCCTGTTTCTTCCCACGCTCCTGAGTCATTTTCTAGAGTCATCGGAGAAGAACAACTATCTCCAGGGGTCCTCATGGAGCCGGTCTCACTGCCTGATCATGTCGCAGGTCCAGCTCCCCTGAGGTCTGAGGTCGTCATGTGGTCTCCTCCACAGGCCGTGCCGCCATGGGTCCAGTAGGCTGGCTTCAGGTCATCGTAGGGGCTGCGCTTCAGGATTAGCCCGACGTGGGTGCTGCGCTCCTGCCCAGACCCATCATGGACACCTCGCTCCTGCTGGAGTCCACCGTGGGTGCAGCGGAGCCGGCCCAGTCAGGGGTCACCGCGGGGGCAGCTGAGCCTCAGTTGGAGGTCACCGTGGGTGCAGCTAGGCTCCTGCTGGAGTCCACCGTGGGTGCAGCAGAGCTGGCCCAGTTGGGGCCCACCGCAGGTGCTGCTGGGTCCCAAGCCGGGATTCCTGAGGGCGCTGTGGACCACCATTAGGACGGCGTGGTCCCCTTCTCCTCCCGGTTGTATGCCATGGGGGTTCCCTCCCTTTGGTCCAGTCACCCACCAGCGAGCTTCCCGGTAGGCAGGTCGCCTCCTGCCTCACCCTATCGGCTGGATTAATCCCCTGGTGGATTAACAACATTGGCAAACTGCCTGAGGGATTGGGTCTCTGGGCCAGATGGCCCGGGTTCTCCGGCAGGCCACCGGACTGGGTTCACCGAACTGCCTGTTGGGCCTGTGACTAAGGGCGGCCTCCCGAGCCTCCGCGTCTTTGGACTGGGAGGGTTAGGTGTGGACCCTGGGTGGGGTATTGTGTTCCCTCCTTTCCTGTTCCCCCTACCTCCCACCCGGGTTCATGTGTTATTGCTGTGCCTGTTGGGGTTGGTGTGTGTGTGTGTGTGGGGGGGGGGGTTCCTTGATGTTACCATGGGTGTCTGGTATCCACCCCTAGAAGGAGGGGCTCTGTCATGAACCGAGCCCGTGTTTCCTGGGGGCTCGGTTTTGATCGATCTTGGTGGCTCAGGCAGTGGGTTTATTATGTGGAGTGGTGTTTTGATTTCTTGTTGTTTTCATGTCCGTGCGCCGTTTTTGTTCCTGCCAGCAGCTGCTGCTCTGGCCCGTCCGGCCATGCCCCCCTCTTTCTGACAGCCAGCTGTTCGCCCCGGTAATCATCTTTCCCGCGCTCACCCAGGTGTTCCCAATTTGTCACGCCAGCGGCATTTGTACAAAATCAGCTCTTTGCTAGGCAAACGCCGCTGGATCATTGTACGTGCTGGATGGTCTTCTACCCTGTCTAACCGTCACGTCACTAAGGACTGTGTTTGTGTATGCTCGCTGTCATTGCCGTGACCACTCGGCCTGCCCCCGCACTGTGAGTATCTGTTTGTGAGCTGTCTGCCACTGTTTACCTCCAGTGTGTGTGTTGGGCGGCCTAGAGGACTCTATGTGTATCCGAGCATTTAAATCCTCGTCCTTTCTCCCCTCGCCGTGCGCCATGGAGAGGCTCACGGGGAACTCATGACACAACCTTTTACAAACCCTGTGGCCCTGCGATGGACTGGCGATCTGTCCAGGGTGTACCCTGCCTCTCACTCAAAAGATGCTGGGATAGGCTCCAACCCCCCCACGACCAGAAAAGGATTAAGTGGAAGAAGATGGATGGATGGGACAAACACCTCACAATGCAACATTCTTGATCGTGCTTGAGCATTCACCGCTCCATGAAATACTAGCTTGATTTTTGCATTCTTTAGAAAGGTTTGCAAATCCCAAAATTGTTACATTCACCTGCATTCTCTGCTCATCCAGGACTGAACCATTTTAAAATATTTCAGTTCAGTTTTTTTTTAATATTCCATATTTTTTTGTGCCACAGTCAGTGAAGGTGGAAAAAAAAATACAACTGGTGCAGGCTGTTGGCCAACTCATTATCAATATCAGCATTAGCATTGGCTCAAAATGTCACAGTTAGTGCATCCCTAATGAATGCTGACTGAATGATTTAAGGCTAATGAGCAAATACAGGTATGGACACCTTTGCCAATGCCCCAAAAAAGGTGATCAAAATTGAATAATCCATTTTCTGTTTTTGTCAGTTAACTAAAATATACAGTGGTGTGAAAAAGTGTTTGCCCCCTTCCTGATTTCTTATTTTTTTGTGTGTATGTCACACTTAAATGTTTCAGATCATTAAACAAATTTAAATATTAGACAAAGATAACACAAGTAAACACAAAATGCAGTTTTTAAATGAAGGTGTTTATTATTAAGGGTAAAAAAAATCCAAATCTACATGGCCCTGTGTGAAAAAAGTGATTGCCCCCCCCCCCCCGTTAAAACATACATTAACTGTGATTTATCACATCTTTGGAAAGCTGAGTTCAATTTCTCTAGCCACACCCAGGCCTGATTACTGCCACACCTGTTCTCAATCAAGAAATCACTTAAATAGGACCTGCCTGACAAAGTGAAGTAGACCAAAAGATCCTCAAAAGCTGGACATTATGTTGCGATCCAAAGAAATTCAGGAAAAAATGAGAAACAAAGAAACTGAGATCTATCAGTCTGGAAAAGGTTATAAAGCCCTTTCTTAAGCTTTGGGACTCCAGCGAACCACAGTGAGAGCCATTATCCACAAATGGTGAAAACATGGAACAGTGGTGAACCTTCCCAGGAAGGAAGCAACCAAAATTACCCCCAGAGCGCAGCGACAGCTTATCCAAGAGGTCACAAAAGACCCCACAACATTCAAAGAACTGCAGGCCTCACTTGCTTCAGTTAAGGTCATTGTTCATGATTCCACCATAAGAAAGAGACTGGGCAAAAATGGCCTGCATGGCAGAGTTCCAAGACGAAAACCTCAAAGACTCATTTCAGTTTTGCCAGAAAACATCTTGATGGTCCCCAAGACTTTTGGGAAAATACTCTATGGACTGATGAGACAAAAGCTGAACTTTTTGGAAGGTTTGCTATTGGTTGTTTTATTGCTGCTATAAGTTGTGGTAAGTTCATAAGGAGCCACATGTATATTTTGAAATAATTATATTACAAGTAAACCTAAAAGGACATTTACGTAATATGGACTTGCGTCAGTAATTTTTTGCACATTTGTGTAGTCTGGCTTTTTGTAGAGGCCACAGTTGGATTCCCTCTCTTCATCCATTCCTCATCACCTGCTGTCATCTATTCTGAGTTCGCCCATCCAACCTCCACACTACTTTATATGAATATAGCACATTATTGTGAAGTGCATTGTGGTAACGTGCACTTCCTGTCACATCACGGCACCACCCTATTTAAGGCAGAGGGCATCCTGTCATTGTGAAAGAATGGTCAGCTCACGTGTAGGGTGCTACACCAGAGAAAACACACACGACGCAAAGAAGCTAAGTTTAAACAATTTATTAATCCAAAAAGTCAGCACAGTTAGGGAAAAACGTCACTCGTCAGAGAAAGACTCAGCCTCTGGGGAGGAGACGAGAGCTGATTAATAGGAGGAGGGAGATTGGGAAGAGTGGAAGACAAATTGCCACTTACGGGAGCTGAGCAGAGAACCCGACAGAGAGACTCAGCAGGAATACACGAACCAGTGGGATGAGGCTGGCAGTGAGTAGGGGAGGAGAGGAGCTGGAGATGTTGTCTGACTGGGTGGAGACAGGCAGCTGAAACAGAGGTGAGGATGATGGAGCAGGTGAGCGCACAACAATCCCCGGAGATGCACCGCACAGATGGCAGCAACCTGGGAGGAGAAAAAGAGAGGGGAATTAAATACAGCTTCCTCAAGTTTTAGTTCAAAAGGCACTTGCTTGTTAACAGGCAGTATACCCAACGAGCCAGCGCTGAAGCATTCACATGGCAATCCTTTTATGCACTGGCAAGGCAGAGGCAGCAGGTGCGTCCACTCACTTAGGTGTAATGATTACCTGTGGAGTCGGGGAATCTCTCACAGGAAAGGAGGGGGGCGTGCGCTCCTCTGAACATGATACATCCATATTCCGTTCTCTTTGCCGGATGCCTCTGCCAGTGCCTGCTGTGTGCTGTGTTTTGCTCATAGTTCAATAAAGCTGTGTTCACCAACCATCACCGTGCCTCATCCTTCACCCAAGGTTTTTTACATACATAACATTTAGCAATCGAGGATTAACTCATGGATGCGTGCATTACACCACTTTGTCCCTTTCTCAAGCTCCTGGACGAACCACCGGTTTCATGGCCACATTGGTGGGAGGCCTATCAGACATATATTACGGCACTGGACCTCGGAAAGCTTGATAAGGTGAGAGCGCGGGCGCTTTTCGTCCACAACCTGGGTTTTGAGGGCCGGAGGGTCTCGCGGATGCTCGGCGCAGCGGTCTCATGTGAAGACATTGTGGAGCTGCTAGCTAAATGTTTCTCAACCCCAGACAACATGACTGTTCGGAGAATTTGTTTTCACTGGAGATGCCAGCGAGTAGGTGAGCCTGTCTGCCAGTATGTCATTGACTTGAAGCAGCTAGCCAGTGAGTGTTGTTTTGGACTGCTTGAAGATGAAATGATATGCGACCAACTACCAGAGCACACGTGTAACACTGAGCTGCGCCTAATGACTTAACGTTAACTAAAGCAATGGAGCTAGCTCTCCAGTGGGATGCCGTTGATAAGTTAGCTGTGGAGCTAAATTGGCACCAGCCACAGAAGATGCTGGAGCCGCTTGCCTCAGCTGATGTTGTGGACCCTGAGAGCAAGGATAGCTCGGATGAAGATTTTTGGGAAATCAATGCTGCCAACCAAAGGTCTGCCCTGGGAAACTCCCATTGCAGGGGTCATGGGTCTGCGGCACAACACCATAAAGCTAAGAAATGCCCGGCTAGAGGAAAACATTGTGGTAGATGTGGACGCTTGAATCATTACGCCAGGGTGTGCCATTTGTCTTACCCGGGGAACCCAAGGGAGAAATCTCCCCGCTTGCCCCGACGGACACTGGAAGTGAACAGTACAAAGAGCTAACGGATGCCATGGTGGTCAAGCAGGACCAGTTTCACTCACGTTCCGCATGGGTGGGTCTCGGTGCCGGTGCTTGGGACATGATAGAGGGGGGTACTGAGCATGGTGGCGAGGTGCCTGCGTCGGTGAGGGACATCGAGGTGATAGCCCCAGATGCCCCCAGTACTTGCCCACAGTTGGGTGGGGGGTCTGCAGCTACAATGGTGAACACTACAATGTTTATTGAAGAGGACAGGGCCAGACCGACGAGCATGGAGTTACCGCATGCTCAGCAGCAGCACATAGGGCCAAGTAAAATTCCACTCCGAATTATGGACTTGGTTCGGGGTGAAGGACGTCCACGGCGAAGATGGGCCAAACGACAGCCAGTAAAACATCGGGGTTGTCTGTGCATAGTGGCTGAGCTGGGCGCAGCATACTTCAGGTTGTCCGACGGCTCATCGAGGCACGCCAATCAGCTTCATCATGTCCGGGAAGACGCTTCAGGTGGTGAGACTGGACAGGAGTTGGTGATGGCGGTGTGGGATCCAGGCTCCGTCATCCAGAGGATCATCCATCACTCCAGTGGTCTGCAGTCTCCAGGGGTGCACCTCCTTAGGGGCTGCCCTGGATTTCCCCCACGCAAGTTCCAGTTTTTTCACCCAAATGACTTTGCGGTAGCACTTTATTTATAGTTCTTGTGTTTGGCATGCATGTTATGTTATGGGGTTGTATATAGATGTGTTTTGCTTTTAGTTAGGAGCACGGCTGTAATTTTTAGTTTCAATAAAGGACTTTTTAGGTTATTGAGTGGCAGAATAATCTACCCTGCCGTGCGGGCTGTATGGTAGTCCACCCTTCAGACCTATTCTAGGTTGTTTTGTGTGAATGTGTTATGCCCGTTTAGTACATTATTTCTTGTTATTTTAGTGCGTGATTCGTGTCCCAAATTGGGGGGGGGGGTCAATTGTGTGTGTGGTTTTGGACTTTTCTAAGGGGAGGGGATATTGTATATGAATATGGCACATTATTGTGAAGTGCGGTGCGGTGACGTGCACTTTCCGTCATGTCACCACGCCACCCTATTTAAGGCAGAGGGCATCCATATTCTGCTCTCTTTGCTGGATACCTTCGATGGTGCCTGCTGTGTGCTGTGCTTTGCATATAGTTCAATAAAGCTGTGTTCGCCAATCATCATTGTGCCTCATCCTTCACCCAAGGTATTTTACATACATAACACATGCCTTCAGCCATATCCACCCTGGACACTCTTTCAAGGAGGGTGGTAGGACTTGGCATGTGAAGACCGTCCATGGGATGTGTCAGGAAGAGTTGGGGAAAGAATTAATCCAGCGGTGTTTGGCCAAATTAAGTACACTTATGAGAACAGCAAAGCTAGGTTTGGTGAAGTGTTTCAAGGTGAATTACTGAATGCCCAGTCTAATCCTGCTTCCTCACAGAGGCCTGACACTCACCTGTAACCTTCTGAACAGCACCTTACTCCTCCTAGTCCTGACAGCCAAGCCATTAATGGCAGTCAGTCCATCAATCCAGAGCCAATTCTAGCATCTTCAGCTTCCAATGTACTTCCACTCTGTACTCCCATGGGTCCTCCTTTTGTTACTGGATATAATGTAAACCCACCACAAGTGCAGAAAGTGATTGTTGAACATTTTATTCGTAGTGCTGTCACACCATCTAGCTACAGCCAAAGCAGGATCAGAACCTTCTCAGGGCGGCTACCCAAGCCAAATGGCGAGATTGATTACGAAGCCTGGCGCACTCAGGTTGATCTCCTCTCACAGCCGATGTGATACATCTACATCCCGAACTTCAACTCCACCTAAACCATGGTTCTGCTTTAAGCGTGGAGGAGATGGTCACATTGCAGCCAAGTAAAATTTGGAACCAAACCCAGACCTTGTTCGAAAAAAGTAATGCAGAGCTCTGTCATAAATGGGACAGATTTTGGGCTCAGCAGGCAGCTCACAAACCCACTTTAAACTTGTAGAGGCTCCTGCTGCGGGACAAACAGGAGCAGGGGATGATGATTAAATAAATCCCATTGCAATGACCCATAACATGAATGAGGAAGTAGATGCCAAACATTGTTGATGAACTCAGTACCGCCTTACCTCCCAGGCTAGTGGGTCCCTGCTGTGTTTCAACAATTTCTGTAGGAGGCATAAGACGCAACTCCATCCTTGACACTGGGTCCCAGATCACGACAATTTCAGAAACCTTCCACTCCAGATATCTGTCATGCCTTCCCATCCAGCCTATCTGTCATCTGCTCGAGGTTGAGGGGGCAGGGGGCCAACCCGTACCATACTTGGGCTATATTGAAGTTGTTCTTTCCTGATGATGTAACTGGGATGGAGGGGCCATTAACAGTTGTAGCCCTCATTAGCCATGTTTACATGGACACAAGTAACTGGATTAAAAGCCTGATTGGAATAAAAATGTTCATGTAAACATGACAATCTGAATATTCTGACCCGATCACGCTCATTCGGATCAAAATTTCATTCCGATTGAGATGGGTGGGTTATTCAATTCAATTCAACTTTATTTATATAGCGCCATTTCACAACAACAGTCATCTCATAGCACTTTCAACTGTAGGGGATGCCGATTGTTAATCCGAATGGTGTGCATATAAACACTTATTCCGAAAGCTGGGCAGAAAATATGTTAACTGCACATGTCTGTACATCAGCCACACGTTGGCGTGACGTATTTTCGCCTTTACAGCAGCTAGTGGAAGACATGGCGGGAGTAAAACAAAACTGGCCCATATCATCCTGCTGTCTCCCTCTGTTCATCATATGCAGAAGTATGTACTTGTAGCTTCATTACGGAGACCAGCAGAAGCAAAAGTACAGTCTGAATGAACACAATACAGGTCCATTTCAAAAAGAGAGACAAGCGGGGCTTGTTTACAATGGAAGTTGCTTCTTCTACTTTTCTCAGAATGTCGAAATGTCAACATGCGCATGTCAAAATGATTTAGTCCATTCAAACGTGTGACACATGGAAATGCACGTCCTAATCGGATCAGCTTTTTCAGGATCCATGTAAACAGTGAAGTTCTGATCTGAATTGTAATCAAACTGAAGAAATTTTGCTCATGTAACCGTGGCTATTGTGTTAAAATGTCAGTTCAACAGCAGAATCCCAATGTTGGTTGGCAATGTCCTGTTGCAGGTCTATCAATGTGGAATGAGTCATAACAAGCCCAAGTTTTTGAGGAGGTCTTACAGCTTTGACATACTACTTCAACATGTAGCACAAACTTATGAAAATGAAACCAAGGGTTACCCTGTCAAATTACATGGAGGGAAACCAGCCACCATTCCACCAAAGTACAATGTATGCATCTTTGGAGATGTCAGGGTGTGTGGAGAAAGCTCCCACACATCATTCATTCTTGAACCTTCCGACTCATCTCCCCTCCCCAGTGGGCTTCTCTTCAAATATGCACTCCTTAACATCAATTAGAAAGCCTCCAACAAGATCCTAGTCTTTTTCAGAAACGCAACTGAGCACACCATAACTCTGCCTCCAAGGTGTATTAGTCAAGTATCTGCTGCTCAGAGTGTACATGCTCCAAATTTCACCCATCCTATGCCAACAAATTCCCAGAAGCCTAGTGGGAGGATTGACTTCAATCTCGACGATTCACCAATGCCAGAGGAGTGGAAGTGGCTTGTATCAAACAAGTTAAACTCAATTCCAGAGGTCTTTGCCCTTGATGAACTCTCCTTTGGCCACACAACTGCCATCAAACACCATATTTGGTTAAACGATGAGGCACCTTTCAAAGAGAGATCGAGGAGTTACACCCCAGTGACAGAGAGGCTGTAAGACAGCACCTCAGAGAGCTCCTTGATGCTGGGGTAATAAGATAATCTGAGAGCACTTTTGCATCACTAGTAGTGCTGATTAAAAAGAAAAATGGCAACATCCAGCTATGTACTGACTATAGGAAATTAAACAGTCGAACTATTAAAGATGCATATTCCCTTCCTAACAGTGAGGAGACATTCTCAGCCCTCAGTGGAGCAGTATGGTTCTCTGTGATGGAGCTTAAATCTGGTTACTACCAGGTAGAAATGGCAGAGGAGGATAAACCCAAAATTGCACTCATATGTCCCTTAGGCTTCTATGAACTTAATCATATGCCACAAGGTGTAACAAATGCTTCCAGCACCTTTCAGCACCTCACAGAGAAGTGTATTGGTGACCTTCATCTGAGTGAGGTTTTGGTGTTTTTGATTTCTAAAATCCTTGAAGAGCATGAGGCAAGGCTCATGAAAGTACTGTATCATCTTAAAGAATATGCCGTGAAGTTGTCACCTGAAAAGTCAGTTTTTCAGGTCATCTGTAAAGTATCTTGGTCACGTGGTCGATGCCAATGGTGTTCACATAGACCCCGGCAAAATCTTAGCTTTCATTGAGGGCTATTCCAAGATTGCCATGCTTCTTAACACCCTTACTGTGGGCTATTACCCACCTAAAAAGAGGGGTAAAACCTATAAAAGAGAGAGGCCCAAGAATGGAGCAAGTCCCAGAACAGCCTTTTGGGCAGAAGGGACGTCTGAGTGCAAGTCTGCCTACAAAACACTATTTGACAAGTTAACATCTGCCCCCATTTTGGCTTTTGCGGACCCCAATCTCCCATACGTGCTGCACACAGATGCTTGCTGTGAGGGGCTAGGAACTGCCCTTTACCAGGAGCGAGGTGGCAAGCTCCAAGTGATTGCCTATGCCAGCAGAGGCTTATCAAAAAGTGAGAATTACCTAATTCACAAACTAGAATTCCTGGCCTTAAAGTGGGCACTCTGTGAAAAGTTCAGTGACTATCTCTATCGTACTGACTTCACGGTCTTGACAGATAATAATCCCCTCACTTATGTCCTCACATCCACCAAATTCGACGTCGCTGGACACTGCTGACTGGCTGCATTATCAAACTTCAGATTTAACCCTTTAACTTTCTGGCTGTCATAAAACATGTGCATCACCTGCTGCCTATGTTGCAGGTCTGCGCCTGTCATGAGATGTGACCCAAAAATACAGAAAACACAGTTGTAACAAGCATTTCACATCACAAGATGTCAAACACGTATAGCTTACTGCTCTTCACTGGAGGACTGGAGGACTTCACCCAAACAAGCTGCCTCAAAACATAATTTCCAGAAATGCAAAGAAGAGAATGTAAACAAAGGGTCCATCCCAACATTTATTTCCACACGGAGCAAGCGTTTGCTCCATATGTTGCCAACTATGATTCTAAAAAGAGATTATTTAGCTTCTGAAGGGAAATATTTATGTTTTGTGACAGCAGAAGATGGTCTGGAGTTTGTACACTTTCGTCTTCCATCGACAGAGCTGCACGTGATGATAGAGAACAATAGCGCCAGTTCGACGGTGTAATGTAACCGAAATTGAGGTGGAATAATTCATAAGATAAATGTGAGTTTCTGGATGTGGGAGAGAAAGCGAAAATGACTGGCAGAAGACGAAATAAGTACTGTGGATGACGAAAATGGACGAATGAAGACACGCCGAGCAGTACGTCTGACCAATTTTTATCAATTTGTGTACATTCTACTGATTTTCTGGTTCATGTACTTTGAAGATAAGATAAAAACAAAAACGGTGACAAAAAAAACCAAAATCATCCTTTGTGTAAATATGTCCAAAGTCCACTTTTGACCAAAAGTTATGTAATTCGATACGGCTGCCGTCACATTATGCAAATTAGATGCATAAATTTACTTCTATCTCAAACTTTGGATCATATTCTACATCTTTCTAATTGACAGTAAGCCATTATCTCTTACTACATTCAAGTTAAAGCCTTTGGAATTTGTCATATCTAAACTGAATATTTTCTTGAAAAAAATCTTGACCGCCAGAGGGAGGTGAGCTGATGGGAGCACTGCTGTGCCACAGACACAAAATGGGTTAACATCAAGTATAGAGCAGGCCACACCAACAGTGATGCTGATGGCCTGTCTCATCAGCCACAGGCAGCACCTCAAGAGGACAAAGATTTCCTGCAGGAGAAGGATCAGATTAGAGAGATGGCAGAACACATTCTAGAGGGGGGAAAGACATGAAGTCCCTGCAGATGCATTTTCTGCAGTGTGCCAGCATCATTTGATATCCTTGTCGCAACTTCCTATCCTTGCAGCGTCCCTGGCAGTTGATGCCTCTTCAGTGCCTGATCTCTTTGCAGGGCAGCCCATGTTACCTGGCATGACCAAAGAGGACTGGCATAAAGTACAAAGAGAGGATTCATCAATTGGAAAAGTTGTAAAATGTGTGGAAAAGGCACAGAGACCACACTTTAAAGTCATAAGCTCTGAACAGCCTGAAGTCAAATTGCTCCTCAGAGAATGGAACAGGCTTGAACTCAAAGAAGGCATCCTGTACAGGAAATCCTTCAACTGAGGAGACAAGATCGACCAGCTTATCTTACCTGAACAGTACAGAGGCAGAGCGCTGGGTGGCTTACATGATGAGGTTGGCCATTTACGACTAGAGCATGTGCCAAGTCTTGTCCGTGCCAGATTCTATTGGCTGAAGATGAAAGAATCTACTGTATCGAAATGAAATGTCAAACTTGTGAGAGATGTTTCAGGAGAAAAGCCCAACCACAGAGAGCAGCACCTATGGTGAATATCAGGACAGCTTACCCATTGGAATTGGTGAGCATGGACTACTTGCCCCTTAAACCCAACAGCCATGACACAAGAAGCATTTTGGTCATCACTGACTATTTCACCAAGTTTGCAGTAGCAGTCTCAACTAAAGATCAAAAAGCCTGGACTGTTGTTAAGGCTCTGTGGGAGAATTTTCTGGTCCACTATGGCTTCCTAAGTCACCTTCATAGTGGCTAAGGAAGAGACTTTGAATCCCAAACAATCAAAGAGCTGTGGTTCATTGATTAGAGCAAAGAAGGTGTGTACCACGCCATTTCACGCACAGGAAAATCCTGTTGAGCGCTTTAACGGGACCTTGTTAAACATGCTTGGAACTCTAGAGGAAAAGAATAAAAATCTTTGGCAAGAATTTGTTAAGATCCTTGTATATGCATACATTTGTACCAGGAATGATACAACAGGGTATTCACCATAGGAGCTGATGTTTGGCAGGCAACCAACACTCTCTGTTGATATCATCCTAGGTGTCAACCCACCAAATGAGGCTTATGAAACACATTCAGAATATGCCCATAACTTGTGCCAGTGTCTACAGGAAAGCTATGCAATAGCTGCTGAGAATGCCAGTCTGGAGAGAGCAATAAACTCAGGTTTGACTCCAAACTCCAAGCTGCAGAATTAAAGGAAGGAGATTGTGTCCTGGTAAGGAATGCAAGCATATGAGGCAAACACAAATTAGCAGACAAGGGGGAGCAACCTATTTATGTCACTGTTAAGCAAATTGATGATAGCCCTGTCTATGTTGTCAAGCCAGAAATGGGCAATCGTTCACATTGTACTCTCCATAGAGACCTGCTTTTTCCCAATGGATTCTTGCCAGTCGAGACAACTCCTGGACAAAGACCACATCTAAATAAAATGAGGAAAATGAAATTGAGGAGTACCAAAGGCAAAGATTACCAGATGGAAAGCAATGAGGTAATGAGGTAGCAAGGCGAGGAAGGCGTCGGGACCGGACGGCATCAGCGCAAAGCTCCTCAAGTCCTGTGCAGACCAGTTGTGTGGGATTGTGACGTATATCTTCAACATGAGCCTGAAACTGGGGAGGGTACCACAGCTGTGGAAAACATCTTGTGTGGTACCTGTACCAAAAACTTCCCACCCCAAAGACCTGAACAGCTTCAGACCGGTGGCCTTGACGTCCCACTTGATGAAGACCCTGGAGAGACTGCTCCTTGCTCATCTCCGCCCCCTGGTGGAACCAGCGATGGATCCACTCCAGTTCGCCTACCAGCATGGCATTGGGGTGGAGGATGCGGTGATCTTCCTCCTTCACCGTTCTCTGTCCCACCTGGAGAAGCCCGGGAATATGGTGAGGATCATGTTCTTTGACTTCTCCAGTGCTTTCAACACCATCCAACCGATGATCCTGAAGGACAAGCTGCTGCGCGCAGGGGTGGACCAGCACCTGTCATCATGGATCCTGGACTACCTCACGAACCGGCCTCAGTTTGTGAGAACCCGGGACTGTGTTTCCAACACGATCATCAGTAGCACGGGGGCCTCCCAGGGAACGGTGCTGGCTCCCTTCCTGTTCACTCTTTATACTGCGGACTTCTCACACAACACAACACATTGCCATCTACAGAAGTTCTCTGATGACTCTGCGATCGTTGGTCTCATCTCCAGCGGAGATGAAGCTGAGTACAGAGGGCTTATCCAGGACTTTGTGGACTGGTGCCATCGGAACTGCCTCCAGATCAACGCGAGGAAAACTAAGGAGCTGGTGGTGGACTGCCGCAGGCATGGGCAGCCCCTCACAGCACCAGTAAATATACAGGGAACAGACATCGAGATGGTGACATCCTACAAGTACCTGGGTATTCATCTGAACAATAAACTAGACTGGTCACACAATACTGACGCACTCTACAAGAAGGGACAGCGCAGGCTGTTCCTGCTGAGGAGACTCAGGTCTTTTGGTGTACAAGGGGCGCTGCTGAAGTCATTCTATGACACGGTGGTGGCATCAGCCATCACTTTTGGAGTGGTCTGCTGGGGCAGTGGCATTACTGCAGCCGATAGGAAGAGACTGAACAAACTGATTAAGAAAGCTAGCTCTGTCCTGGGGCAACGCCTTGATCCGATGGAGGAGATAGGAGAGAGAAGGACGGTGGCTAAACTGTCATCTCTGCTGGAGTCCGAGTTCCACCCTATGCAGGACATACTGGATGCACTGAGGAGCTCATTTAGCAGCAGACTACATCATCCCAGGTGCACAACCGAGAGGTTTCGTAGGTCCTTCCTACCAACGGCTGTCAGACTGTACAACCTAAGCAGGGCTGCTCGCAGAGATAGCAAAAAGACGTAACAAACTAATAGTTTTGTTTTTTTTTTTGAATGCAAAAGATGCAATAGACTTACACAATGGTCCTCTCCGGCATACAACTAGGAACATACCGGTCGCTATGGAGGGTGAGAATATGTATGGGCACATAATCATACCATGTAGGATAACTAAATAGACGGTTATGCTGTTTCATCCCACCTAGCAACAATGCTCTGCACTGTGTGTGTTTATATATTTACATATTTATTCCATCTAGCTACAATGCTCAGCACTGGGTGTGTTTATATTTATATATCTATATATTTATTCCATCTAGCTACAATGCTCCGCACTGTGTTTTTATATATCTACATATTATTCCATCTAGCTACATTGCTCCGCACTGTGTGTGTTTATATACTTGCATATTTATTCCACCTAGCTACAATGCTCTGCACTGTGTGTTCATATATTCATATATTTATTCCATCCAGCTACAATGCTCTGCACTGTGTGTCTGTGTGTGTGTGTGTGTATATATATATTTTATAGTAATATGTACATATGTATATTAGCTGCTCTTGCTTGCTTGTTTTTTTTTTTTTTTTCTTGCCTTCTGATTGTTGCTCTGAGTGTTGCTATCCCTGTGCTGTTGCAATCCTGGAATTTCCCCGTTGTGGGACTAATAAAGGCTTATCTTATCTTATCTTATCTTATGATTCAGGAGAATTGAGGGATGAAGAGGATGATTACTACGTCCTTGAGAGAGCCCCACTGTTCACTACATTGGGGCCCTTTGTTCAGGAAATGGGGACTGTGCCACTAAGACAAACTCACACCCCACTGAACCCAAAAGTTCTTGAGTTCATTGCACATCAGTAACCTGTCCTTGAACAAATTGAGTCTGGTTAAACATTCAATCCTCCTGAAATGGATGTTGACCCAAGTCTTGCTCAGATAAAGGATCATGTAATTATGGACATTCCAGGATGTGACTCCTTACATGAAGAGGAGAGTCATAAAGGAGTTCCATCAGTCATGCAGGAGGACGAAACTCCCTGACTCAATGAATGCTAAATTGGCCCAATCTCTCAAACCACTGATGAAGATTTAGCTCTAACTCCTAAGAATGAGTCACACAAGCCCAGACGCCCCCAAAGAGAGAGAGACACCCCCCACATAAGCTAACCTACGATGAGCTGGGAAACCCCTGATACTTGCCCTAAGCTCATTTTTTTGAAGCCCTGCAACATGTGCTTCTCCAAACCCAAGGCATCTGTAATATTTAACTTGCATGCAGGGACTCATGCAGTTCAGAGGGAGAGGGTGTAACTCGGGTAATTTTGTCCCCTAGGCTATGTCAGGCTTAGATCAATATTTGTAGGATCCAAATAGTTAATTGTGTTCTAACTGTATTTCCCTATTTTAAATTTGGCCTTAAGATTTCAGCAAAGAAATATGAAGCGTTCTTTTGCAAAAACCGATAAGTCCAATTGGTTTAATAATGAGAAAAACAACTTTTCATCTGTTGGTTTATATGTGTTAGTATTTCCTATTCAGCTTCTAAGACATGATCACTTGAAATATGAGTATCTCATACATAACAAAGCAAAAAACTGAACATCAACTCATTGTTATTTTTTGGCAATTTATGAGTACAAAAACAGATAAGTCTACAATACATACTTTTGCAAGAACAGACATGTCCTGAAAACCATGCTAGTTTGTCTGGTGAACGCATGACTGGTTCATCTGCCTCATCAAAATTATCCATATTTGACATAAAATGCAACAAACAAACAAAAAAAACTGGCAGAAAAATCACGCAAAGCGAGCAGACCCAAGCAGGGGTCTCTGCAGAATGCTGCCGCAGCAGATAGACACATAATTGGCTGGTCTCAGCATCTAGACACATGACTGGCTGATCCTCGCGGCACCATTGATTCACATCGCCCAAATACCAAGTGCTGATTTGCCATGTGTGGAGTTATCTGGTTTTGTAAAAACAGGGTCCCAGCATTTATCGGCTTTTGAAAAAAAAAACAAAAAAAAAACATGAACTTCATAGTGTATATAACAGTGGATATAGCAGATTTTTAGAAAAAACAATTTCAACTTCTATAAGTAGGTAATGTGAACAGTTGTTTGTTGTACAGAGGGAAATTTTCTTGGAAGTGGCATTTATCGTTTTTTGCAAACAAACTCTTCATATCACTTCAGTAGAAACTGCTTGTTTATATAAACTTTGAAACTACATTAGGAGTGGTCATCTTAATCTTGAACCTATCACAGTCCACAAACTCTGTGAGGGGTAATCCTCCTGTTCTTTAAACAATCCATGACCTTCAGACACGAGCTGCACTGTCTGTGCGGATGGGGAAAAAAGCTGAAGCTAGACGTAAAATGAATAAAACTTGATGCAGATAACTACATAAACACACAAACCTAGATATTAAAGACCCACTCCAGCTGCCCTAAAACTGTAATAAATTGCCCAAGCAGAGGCAGAATGAAGACCCAGCCGCTGAACTGTGAGTTTGCGAAATGTTTATCAAATCACAAGCGTGTAACGGAGGAAAAAAATTTACAATATAGGAGACGAAGGCAGGATACAGGAGATGAATAGCTGAATGGCTAAAATGTGGGCACACATCAGGATAACTCAGAGAATAGATGTGGGATACACGACTGAATAACGAGAAGACCGCTGCAACGGACTGTGGTACCACGGCCTATAAATAGGGCACAGAGGAATAAGCAACAGATGACAAACAGGTGTGGGTGACATGAGCGAGGACAATCAAGGCAACTAATGACAGCTGTCACAGCCTGCAAACTAGAACCAAACACGGAAGTTAACACAGGGCGCAGTCAACATAAAAGTACAGGAGAGTATGGCAAAAAGTGGCTGACTAAAACTACAAAATGATACTAACACATATAAAATTAATTTGGACAGTTAGCTGAATCTTTTCAGTTAACCAATCAATAATCACAGAAGAAATACTATTTCTCAGTTTGTCTTTTATTGAAACACGCAGGGAGTCAGAGAACACGGCCCTGGGTCTTTCGCCACCCCCTCTGGTGAAAGAACCAGAACAAAGGAATCCACAGGCTTTAAGTTAACTTTCCAACAATACACTGGCCATTGTCCAAACTAGTTAGAACCGGTCCTCTCAGCGTTATCTTCTCCAGATGTCTCATCGCTTTTATGGCTTCTTCCACATCCTGTTGTTTGGTCAGGTCTTCTTCAGTCTTACATGACCCCCATGCCCATATATGGAAGCAGGAACAGACTTCTCCGTAGAGCTTGTGTGTGTGTGTGTGGGGGGGGGGCTAAAAGATATGTGTTTGCAGGCACTTTGTGTAATATCTAACTAACTAATCTTCACTATTTGTTTATTATAACAATTTCCTCTTTTGATTCCATGTTATGGAATCAGTAACTATGGCAGGCACAACAATAAACAGGAACCAGACATCTGATGTTATTTTCACTTGAGATGAGCGAAAAACCTCAGTTCCACTACCTTTGGCAACCATAAAAATGAATCATCATTCACAAACATTCAGCATTACAATTTCAATATCAAAAATAAAAACTCTAAAATAACTTCCAATAAATGTATTTACACAATTTTCCACTGTTACATCATGCATTTATGTCTTCTTTCACTTTTCCATAATGCAATCATTCTGCTTTAGTCATTATAGGCATATTGTCAATACCAACATTTTTTCTTGCAGAGACACTGGTAGACATGCTATTAAACCTGTTCTCATCGCTTGAATCCTTGTCGCTCTCCTCCTGCTGAGCTAATATGAGACACTGGTGTGCACCAGTAGCATGTACTGTTTTTTCAATAAGGCCTCTACAACAGGGAATGCAGCAACATCCTACACACACAAGGATGGCAATTCCAATCATCAGGGATAATATTATGTTTTTTATCACTCCTGCCCACCGTCCAAAGAAGGACTGTAGCCAGGCAGTGAAGACGTTGGGTTCATACCCAGTATTTTGGCCAAATTCAGTCCTAAGAATATTCTTTCCAACCCCTGTCCAAGAAAATAGTGCCAGTGTGATCTTTTGGCCAACGCTCCAATGTTTAAATTCAACTGGTATATCCGTTGCTCAGACTGCATCATGTGGTTTGCACTCCAGGTCCCTCTCTCAACACCCTGACTGTCTGACTTGATCCAGATACATCATGATAGCATGGTCAGTCAGTCATACAGGGGCGCAGACATCACCCAGTTAGAGGCAGGTGTGAGTAGACCCTATGCCCACAGAGCCACCATCCTCCATTTAGGTCAAAGGTGCTGTTCTGCCCTGGCGCCATTTTTGCTGGGACTACGACTGCAAAGGATGGCTTGGAGGAACTGTTTGAAATGTTCCTTAGTCCTGAGCAGGAGAAATCTGTTTTATTTGTCCTACTAGCAAGGAACTCTGCATATCTCTACCAATAGTTAGTTGTGAATACATGGCTGTGATGATGTGGATCAGGTAACCGGTCAGGTTCCAAATGTTCTACATATCTTGGTGTGTGTTTTAATATAGTGCTATTGCTTAAAAATAACTATAGTAAGAGTGTCACAATTAAGATTAGAATTAAGATTAGGATGAATAGTAGCCCATGCCTATGCTCTCTAAGGGGTCTTTTCCAGGTACATTTACTCCAACATAATATTGTCCAGTGTCAGACAACTTCGGAGATGTTATAGTTATTCTAATAAGGTTACAAATTGTGCATCCCTTACAGGTATATGTGAAACTCATGCTTGCAGCACATGCCCCATGGTAGGGTGACTGTATAATGTATATGTGTTTTCTTAATGCACGCCAATGCGTGCCACCATGCCAATTCAAGCATTCGGGAAATGCCAGGACTGGTAGTCGGTAGCAGCTGCGACCGCCGGTGAAGCAAGCAAGCTGCTCTATGTGACAGACTCACACTGGGGGAGACGTTTCCTTGTGGACTCCTTCTCCCAAAAGAGCCTCTTCCTGCTGTCCTACGCCGACCAGCTGGCAGGAACTAGCGGCCCCGAGCTGACGGTCACAAACGGCTCAGACATTAAGACTTTTGGTGAGAGGACGCTGACCATATCCTTGTACGGCCGTACATACCAATGGACATTCGTCATAGCGACATGCAGCTTCCCCATCTTAGACGCTGATTTTTTGTGTACACATGGACTACTAGTCGATGTTGCTAACAGACGCCTGATTAATGCAATGTCTTTGTACAGCTCGAGGAATGGGGCCAACAACACTAGCCAACGTCACAGCTCCAGGGGTTAAGTTCCACACACTTCTCACCCAGTTCCCAGCACTCACGGTCCCGACGTTTTCGGTGACCGTCACTAAACACAGGGTGGAGCACTTCAATACCACCATGGCACTGCCCGTTTTCGCACGACCTCGGTGCCTGGACACAGCTAAACTGGCCATAGCGCGCGAGGAGTTTGCCAACTTGGAAAAGTTGGGCATCATCAGGTGCTCAAACAGCCCATGGGCATCTCCGCTACATATGGTTCCTGAGGCCGATGGATTGTGGCGACTGTGCGTAGATTTCCGCAGATTAAACAACTCCACAGCGCATGACCGCTACCCCATCCCTCATATTCAGGATTTTTCCGTTCACCTCACTGGGGCACGCATTTTTTCCAAAAAAGACCTGGTCAGCGGTTACCACCAGGTCCCGGTGCGCGCTGAGGACTTACCTAAAATGGCAGTAATAATCCTGTTTGGTCTTTTTGAGTTTTTATGCATGCCTTTCGGGTTAAAAGGCACGGCTCAGACATTCCAACGGATGATGGATGCGGTGTTGTGCGATCTGCCGTTTGTGTTCGTCTACCTGGACGACATCCTCATGGCCAGTGTGTCCAAGGACAAACACGTAACCCACCTCAGGACAGTTTTCCAGAGGTTGGTGGAGCACAGGTTAATAATCAACTCGGCGAAGTGCCAGTTCGGGGTGGCAGGGATCGATATTTTGGGCCACCACATCTCATCGGAGGGCGCAATACCCTTGCCGGACAAGGTGCGCGCCGTGGCAAATTTTCCCCGGCCTCAGACAGTCAGGGCACTGCAGGAGTTTTTGGGGATGGTTAACTTCTACAATCGTTTCCTCCCCCTCACAGCCCAGCTCATGCAGCCGTTGTACGCCATGCTTAAGAAACGGAAGCCGGCGGACAGAGTCGACTGGACTCGTGAGCGGGAGCAGGCATTTTCCGAGGTTAAAACAGCTCTGGCGAACGCCGCACTGCTGATGCACCCGGACCCGGCTGCTCGGATAGCACTCATTGCCAACGCCTCAGACGTGGCCATAGGGGCCATCGTGGAGCAGCACGTCGCCGGTTCTTGGCAGCCGCTCACCTTTTTTAGCAGGTCTTTGCGTGACAGCGAGTGTAAATACAGTGTGTTTGACAGAGAGTTACTGGCTCACCACCTGGCCATATGCCACTTCCAGTTCTGGCTGGAAGGGCGCACCTTCACTGCGTTCGTAGACCACAAGCTGCTAACGTACACGATGGCCAAGGTTTCGGAACCATGGTCGGGCCGGCAGCAGAGACAACTGGCCGCGATCTCGGAGTTTACAACCGACATTCAGCACGTGGCCAGTAAACTCAACTGGGTGGTGGACTGCCTCTCGCGTGCATTAGTGGCCCCAGTCTACGTTGGGATAGATTACACGGCCATGACCACTGAGCAGATCGGTGATGCGGACGTTTGCGCGCTCCAGTCTGGACCAACAGGGTTAAAGCTGACAACAGCAAGATGGGGGACCCCTCCTAATCTGTGATGTCTCCATGGGCCGCCCGCGCCCTGTGGTCCCACACATTTGGCGCCGCCGTGTTTTTGAGTCCGTTCACTCCCTGGTGCACCCATGAGTGCGCGCGTCAATCAAAATGGTGGGAGCAAAGTTTGTCTGGAGGAGCCTGCGCAAACAGGTGAAAGAGTGGGCTGCAGCCTGTGTAGCGTGCCAACGAGCCAAGGTGCACAGGCACACAAAGCCGCTTGGAGCCGTTCCATATCCCGGCTAAGCGGTTCGACCATGTTCACGTGGACCTCGTGGGCCCCCTCCCGCCGTCACAAGGGTTCACGCACCTCCTGACAGTGATGGGCCGCACCACGCGCTGGCCTGAAGCAGTCCCGCTAGCTTCCACCACGTCTGCAGAAGTTGCATGCGCTTTTTTGACCACATGGGTGGCACGTTTCGGCGCCCCTTTGGATATCACGTCCGACCAGGGCCCACAATTTGTTTCCGACCTCTGGTCCACCATGGCCCGGAGCCTGGGCATCACACTTCATCACACAACCGCGTACAACCCACAGGCCAATGGGTTATGCAAGCATTTCCATAGATCACTTAAAGCAGCTCTCAGGGCTTCGCTTACAGATGCAAATTGGGTGGACCGGTGGCCGTGGGTTCTATTAGGATTGCGTTCAGCACCGAAGGAGGGTTTGGCAGCCTCCCCAGCAGAGCTGGTTTTTTTCCCAGCCACTACGGTTCCCAGGGGAATTTTTGCCGGACAGCCCCGTGCCGAACACCGATCCATCCCTGCTTTCACCACATAGCGCAGTGGCAGAGACGGTACCCGGTCTGGTCCACCACTGTTTTCCATGCGCTTTTATGCCAAAGGCCTTGAAGGATGCTGCGTTTGTATTTGTCAGGCATGATGCCCACCGGACCCCCTTGTGCCCGCCCTACGACGGCCCGTTCAGAGTGCTGGAACCTGGGGAGAAACATTTTGTGTTAGACTTGGGGGGGGGGGGGGACTCAGAGAAACAGTCTGTATAGACAGGGTTAAGCCCGCTTTCATGTTATCAGATGAGCAAGTGGTGTTGGCCCGGACTCCTCGGCACAGACGACCCCCACTCAGAACTCCCCAGGTAAATGACTCGTCAGATCAGTCACAAGGGCATGCTAATGATGTTTTCCCCCCTCCCAATGTCCCCCCCACAGACGGAAGTACCCCCAACCTCGAAGCCGCAGACCCCACATTACAGCCACTATGGACGTAAGTTGAAGCCCAAAGGACATGAGGGTCAAGGCTCAGTCTGAGTCTGGGGGGGGCGGTGTGGGAATCCACCTCAGTATATTTACACTCCAACTGAAAGACAAAAAGGAATCGTCATGGGGGGTTTGTGTGTGGATGCGGGGGTGGTGTGTTGATGTGAACAGTGACAAAGAGAATGGGAATTACAAAGGCTTTGATGTTTATGCAGCACACAGAGAAGACTGACCGAATGGTGTTATTTAAGAGCAGAGGTGCCTGAGATCTGCTACTCTTTTGTTGCTTGTGTTTCTAGAGAAATGTGAGAGAGAGTTGAATAAAGCCTGATATGATCTGGACCTCTCTGCCTGGTTCTTGACTCTCTCCACAATATCACAATAGTCAATCTGGACTACACAAGTTTATCTTCAGTGCACGTTGTGGTGGGTGGTGTCCCTTTATCCTTAATGTTGATGTTTATTGATCTGCCAGTTACTTTTAAAACAGCTACTGAGCTGCACAATAACCATATCAGGAGGACTATGACAAGGACAAGCATGAGGAACACACATGTGAGCCATTCTTAAAACTGAAATCTGCATCAATATTCTCTGAGGGGTCTTTCATCATCGGCCATTTTGAGTGTACTCTACCTGCTGTGGACACTTAATTCTTCACCAAGGTTTGACACAATCAGGTCAGCTAAAATACCTGACTCCCTTTGTAGCCCCAGACTTCCTCCACAACAGCAACACTCTCTATGGCTTTCCCTCTATAGCTTCTATGGTTTGTTTTGATAAGAATTTACAGTGTGTAAGGTGTACCCAAGTGTCTCTGCCTTGTGCTTTTACAGCTGTTGTAATTGACAATATTACCTCATGTGGCCCCTGCCAGGGGGCTTCTGACCAGGTCTTCTTTTTAACAGTCTTTGTGAGGACTTGGTCTCCTGGTTTCACTGTGATACTTCCCTTTGTGTGCTCCTTCCTAGAGAGCAATTGTCATGAATTGGCTCCTGCGGGGCAAAGAGGAAGACCCAGATGCTGGACTGCTAGTTTGTGGTATTTAATGAAAGAAACACAAGTCCATACAGTGCACAAAAACAAAAACTTCCAACAAGGCAAACAGGAGTAGGCAAGTAGACCGTCAGAACAGGATGGGGTTCTGATGGGGAACCAAACTTGAGAGTCCAGAAATGAGGAAGAGAAACAGCAGTCCTTAAATAGAGCCAGAAACAGATGATCACAAGTGATAGCAGGTGCCACATGAGCAGGCAGGTTGACCTAATTACTGACCATTGAAAATAGGGCTGCGCAAATGAGATAATAACAAGGTGGGAGTGTCTGGAGGAACAGGTGGGGAACTCATATCATACAGAAACATATAACAACACTAGGGATCAAATGTGAAGAGAACTGACAGAATAATAAGGACATGAATACATAAACAGAGGAACTGATGACTGAGAACATGTCCTAAACCAACACACAAGAAAATAAACACAGCACTGGAAAAAACACAGTTAACACTCAGGAATGAATTAAGAGCCTGAGCACGATGACACACCACATTCAGCCTCGTGACAAGAATAGCATGAACAGAATCTTTTTGAGTCAACTGTCATGATCAGGTGAGCGTGCGCCCTCCTCCCTTCCTGCGAGAGATTCCCTGGCTCCGCAGGTAATCATCACACCTGCATGAGTGGATGCACCTGCCGTTTCTGCCTTGCCAGCGCTTATAAGGACCAGTCTGTGAATGCTTCAGCACTGGCTCATTGGATATACTGCCTTATCAACAAGCAAGTACCTTTGTATTTATACTTGGAGGATACAGTGTTTAATTCCTCTCCTTTTCCTCTTCTCAGGTTGCTGCCATCTGTGCAGAGCGTCTCCAGGGATCGTTGTGCGCTCACCTGCTCCATCATCCTCATCTCCGCTTCAGCTGCCTGTCTCCCCCCGGTCAGACACCTCACCCAGCTCCTCTCCTTCTCTATTCCCTGCCAGCCTCATCCCACTGGTTCGTCTATTCCTGCTGGGTCTCTCTGTCGGGTTCTCTTCTCAGCTCCCATAAGTGGTATTTGTCTTCCACCTTTCCCGACCTCCCTCCTCCTATTAACCAGCTCTCATCTCCTCCCTACAGGCTGAGTCCTCCTCTGGCGAGTGGCGTCTTTCCCTAACTGTTCTTACCCTTTTGGATTAATAAATTGTTTGAACATAGCTTCTCTGTGTCATGTGTGTTTTCTCTGGTATGGCACCCTGCAAATGAACTGACCATTCTGACATGACATCAACATATTTAACATGTAATCTGCTAAACAAATCTCTTCATCTTCTGGGTTGAATGGTCAAAGAGGGTCTACTAAATAAGGCTTTTCATGTAAACTTCAAATGGACATAAACCTTCTTTTGTAGGCATTATTACCTCCGCCAGGAGGTTATGTTTTTGCCGGGGTTTGTCTGTCTGTCTGTTTGTTTGTCTGTTTGTTTGTCTGTCTGTTGGTTAGCAAGATAACTCAAAAAGTTTTGGACGGATTTCGATGAAACTTTCAGGCGTTGTTGGAAATGGTACAAGGAAGAACTGATTAAATTTTGGGGATGATCCAGATCACCGATCATCATCATCATCGTAACTACAATAATAGGTATCATCATCATCGTGATGATGATATGATGACTATGATGACTATGATGATGATGATGATACCTATTATTGTTACTACGATGATGATGATACCTATTATTGTTGTAACTATGATGATGATGATGATGATGATACCTATTATTGTAACTATGATGATAATGATGATGATGATACCTATTATTGTAACTATGATGATAATGCTCAGATGATAATGCAAGCGGAGGTCTGCGCTCTCCGAGTGCTTTTCTAGTTCTCATATAAAATAGTATCAATGGTAAACAATAAATCCAATTCTGTCCTGTTTCTGCCATTGTTTTCTTAATCTTTTTTTAATGGTCCGGTTATGTCATTCCACAAATCCTGCAGACTGTGGATGATATGCTGTATGGTGTTTCAAATCAATATTCAACGCTTTTCCTAAATGTGAAATAATCTGTAAACATATCCAATATAACTAAATAATATCTCTTCCCTCAACATTTGGTTAGCTCAGTTAAGTCCATGCAAATGTTCTTAAATGGGTATGTTGATGATGGAAAACTACCCTTCTCTGGTCTGACATTGCCTTGGGCATTATTTTGTGCACAAATGAGACATTTTTGGCAAAATTTTGTACCAAAATTTTTAAACCCATACACCATCCCTCCCTTGGACACATGATAAAGTCTATGTGTGCAAGCAGCAGTATAGTGAAATAATTTTTGTGGGAGGATGGGTTTACCCTTTGGTCAGGTATAAATTTGGGAACCTTAATTAAAAACAGCACCTTTATTTAACCACCTATAGACTCTAGCCTGTGGAGATATGTTTGTTTGCATATTTCTTCATCAGGAGATGCCAGCAATATGTCATAGAGGAGCAATTGGCTCCTATTAGGAGATATAAAATTTACAAGATTTGCTAACATTGCCTGAGGAAAAGTTGTAGGAGACTCACAGTAACCCTGTGGTAGTCTGGTGAGTGTGTACTTTATGTTCTCAGATATGAATGCAAACCAGAATTGATTATCTGGGTGTACTGGTATGCTAAAAATGCATTGCTAATGACTACCACTGTGGAAAAATTGCATTTGGGGTTCTAGTTCATTCAACAATGTGTGTGATTCTGGTACACAATGAGCACAAAAAATTATAGCTTTGTTAATTCCTGCAGGTCCTGCATCATCAGGATGGCGGAGCTTTTTCCACAGGGATGGGGGGGCTGAGCATGACACCATGACATCTGCTGCTTTTTCCTCTTTTATGACCTGTTAAACACCTTTTTGAGCTTCTAGACTGAGAGGATATTGTCTTTTATATGGACTACAGTGGGACTTTGGCATTATAATGACATACTTTGCTCCCTTTTATTAGACCAACATCTGTTTTATCTTTTTACTGTAATGAATTTGGAATTTGAACTTCAAATTTGCTCATCCTCTTCTTTTCATGTTGAGATTGGTCATGTAGGAGATTTCTGGGTGTCAGTGTGCACAGCCTTTTGTGCTGTGGTTACCCAGTTAAGTGACAATGCATGTGTTTCTAATTTATGGGAATATTCTATCTTGAGATCAGATGTTGGCTTCCCATGGATTGCTATATTCCTCAGCAGAGGTGACAAAATGTCCAACATTTTTCCCAGTCCATGTGTTTGGGTTTGACCAGTGAGGTGTGTAGAACCCATCCATCCATCCATCCATCTTCTACCGCTTTTCCGGAGGTCCGGGTCGCGGAGGCAGCAGTTCAAGCAGAGAAGCCCAGACTTCCCTCTCCCCAGCCACCTGCTCCAGCTCTTCAGAGGGGATACCAAGGCGTTCCCAGACTAGCTGGGAGACATAGTCTCTCCACCGAGTCCTGGGTCTGCCCCGGGGTCTCCTCCCAGTGGGACGTGCCTGAAACACCTCAAGTGGGAGACGTCCAGGAGGCATCCTAATCAGATGCCCATACCACCTCAACTGACTCCTTTCAATGTGGAGGAGCAGCGGTTCTACTCTGAGCCTCTCCCGGATGACTGAGCTCCTCACCCTATCTCTGAGGGTGAGGAGCTCTCTGTGTAGAACCCTCCATTGTTTAAAATGTCCCTTATGTCACGATCCGAGCGCCGGTCTTGCCGCGCTCGGGCTATGTATACTCGCTGCCGGCTTTGACAGCTGTGGGTTATATTCTGGCTTCACCGGACTCTTATTGTGAAGGCACTCGGTGGGGCTTCTGGCTGTCAAGGCCGGTCAGCTGTTTGTCATTACTGCTCGTTAGTGCCCGACTTTATTAGGTGGGCGCTGACGGCAGTTTAGGCGCGGGAATATCGTCAAACAATCGTCCAACATTCCTTGTGAGGTGTCTACAGTCAGGCTAAGGTTAGTGCGTTAATTTGTATCCATGTCATGTTTTAGATCAGTAGTGGCTGGGATTAGTCCTACGATCCCATGCTCCGTGTTTCATGTATTTTTGCCACTGTGACTCACAGTTTGTGTTAGTGACCAGTCTTTGTTAATAAACCACCATCACTGCAAAACTCACCGGTGACTCTTGGCGTCTTATGGTGATCCGCGAGGATCACCGCATGACATCTTATCCTCATCAGATAGGACAAAGGATGCTCCCCCATATCCCCTTGGTGACCAGTACAAGTTTTCTATGACCCATTCTGGAGGATGGATTTGCAAAAAATGTTTGTTCATAATTCAGATCAGGTCCACTCAATAGCCTATAATGAATTATTGATTTGGAGAGTGGCAGTAGGAACCGTGGATGTAAAATGCTGTGTAGCTGTTTTACACAGGTCTGATATCACTGATCATGGTCCAGCCATGACCAGGTCGAGTGAGCATCAGTATTTCAGTTTGGAAGTCTCATAAACTATGTTTACTTCCTCAACATGTAGGTAGCGTCTGACAAAATGAACCACCTTTCAACAATGTTACCTGTAGTAGGATCCTTTACTTCCACAGATTTGATAGATATAGTTTTCCATTTGCAAGTTTAACTCTTACCTTTTCTTCTGACGTTATCAAGCTCTGAATGTCATTACCTGAAGTTACTGATCTACATGCACCTGCGTCACACAAATTTAGTACTTTGAACTTCCAACATTACTTCTGGTAAACACTATATTGTTAACATTAGATCAAAGTCAGGTAAATGGAAAATGTCTGCTCTGTCAATTTCCTGTATATGCGTAGAAGTGAGTCCACTTCTCTGTTTTAGTCTTAATCAAGTAGTCCAGTTTTGTTGTAGTGGATGTGGCTCATGGGCTCCTCCCCATCCCAGTGGCCGGTCTTGTCATCATTCAGTTTCCACTGTGGGGGTGCGTTCCCTCCTAGGGAATTTTAAATTGGTTTTAAATTTAGGTTATTCTGAAAAATATGGATTGCTTTGAAGTTAATTTGGAAGCTCGATTTGGTTATAAATCAGCTTAATAGATTCACATTTTGTTTAATTTTTTTTTTTTTTTTGTTACTTATTTGTACCCGTAGGTAGACTTGGTTTGCAGTCTGGTGACAAGCCACCGGCTGCTGGTCGCTGCGTGCGTGAGTGCCCTAAACCTACATGTTTTTGGTGTGCGGGAGGAAACCGGAGAAATCCCGGAGTAAACCCGCGCAACACGGGGAGAACATGCAAACTCCACACAGCTCACTGTTGGTCGGGGGCTGGGATCGAACCCACGCTCTCATGATCCCCGCGATCCCCCGGCCGAGGGTAAAACTGTGCTGCCACAGTGCTAAACCACTGCGCCACCGTGCAGCCAATTTGGAGGTAAATTTATGAAAGAATGCAATTCTTATAGTTGACCACAAGATGGAAGCATTTCTTTCTGCAGTCAAAGAGGAGGAGACACAGTGGCATTGCTTGGAGGCGGTCTAGCTGTCTCAGCTCCAAGATGGCGCCCAGGATGACTCACCCTGGTGATTTTCAAAATGGTGATTGCACTGCTTAATCTGCACATGCGCACTTCTCATGCAAAAGGAATGTTATGTGGCCATTTCGGTCATGTGCAAATGTAAACGCTCAACGTGGCCATGAAGCCTGTTGACCACAAACCACGCCTTGTTTTTTTCAATGAAACTGGAAAGTTGTCCCCCTTAAATTCAATCTTATTCATGCAAGAATAATTTTACAACTTTAACTTCATGTTCAATTCAGCGCTGTTACTTCAAACCATTTCATCTCAGTAACTTTTATCATGCTTTCAACACGATTCCTCAGTTCAACTCAGGCAAGTAGGTGAATTACCCCCTCCCCTTCATGATCAGAGACACACAGACTCGCCCCCGTTTC
Organism: Pholidichthys leucotaenia; assembly: GCA_020510985.1. Lineage (NCBI taxonomy): Eukaryota > Metazoa > Chordata > Actinopteri > Cichliformes > Pholidichthyidae > Pholidichthys > Pholidichthys leucotaenia. The sequence goes on from CM035839.1 coordinate 237,682,616, forward strand.
CTGCATGGTGAAGAGTGGTTTTGATGTTGCCGTTTTAGTTAAATCATCTATATACTGTATATATACTATGGGAAAAAGAGTTAGTAGATATTTACAGAAACAGTCCCCAGGCTTTCGCCTTTCTTTCCAAACCCACAAAATGCACTTCCTCTTATTCCAGACAGCCAGAAGTGGGAATTTAGGATCAGGGCTAGCCCCTTTCACCCTATGCCATTCTTCATGTCTTAAATTGGGATATAAGAAGTAACCACCCACACATTTAACCCCACAAGATTTACAGAATCAACACAATATCAGCATGCACAATATGAACAATATCTGCAGAGTTTGTTGTATATTTGTGTCTTTCCCTGCCACTCAATACCATTAATCTTTTTAACCAGCTTTAACTCTATATTAGAGGCTATTTACCTTGGCCCGCATCCAGTACCAAAACCAGTAATAGCATATTATAGAGATTAGTCCAACTAATTTTAACAAACTCACCAATACAATTACTCTCTATTTGTTGATACTCAAGTTTCTTGTATTTATGTTGTATATTCCTTATGGTGACACAATTCACTCACAATTTGTATCTACTTAAGGTTCTTGTGTTGTGTCTCTTAAATTCCCATTATTATCATTCATATATTACTCACTTGTTGATTAAAATTGAGATTCTTGTAATATATAGTTCTCCCTTTTCTGTATTGATACTTCTTATTTCTCTATAAAAAGCGGCTCATTGATCTGACCCTAACATGTGAATGCATGCATAAAAAATAGCCACAAAATATAATATTATCTTTATATTAAGTTTTCTAATAGAATTTAAAAAGCAGGACAAAAGGCTTACTTTGACTGAATGTCGCAGACAATCCTATAGAGATTTTTAAAAGACGTTCTCACCTTCTGATCAGTGGTCCCTGGTTTGTCCGCGACACCCAGGCAAAGGCTTTGTGTCCCAACGTCTGTCATCAATGAAGTTGGCTAACTGCTGGCATTCTCCACCATTGAAACTGTAAAATTAATTTGGAACCTGTCCTCTCAGTGTTATCTTCTCCAGATGTCTCCTTGCTTTTATAGCTTCTTCCACATCCTGTTGTTTGGTCAGGTCTACTTCAGTCCTACATGACCCTCATGCCCATATATGGAAGCAGGAACAGACTTCTTTGTAGAGCTTGTGTGTGTGTGTGTGTGTGCACTTTGTGTAATATCTAACTAACTAACTAAAATACAAAAGGAGAGATGAGGAGAAGTATACAGAATGCTCAAATAAAAACACAGGAAGATAATGCAAACTGCAGAAAAATCTAGTAATACATAATAATTATAAAGACAATAATAATGACCAAACTAAGATATGATAACGGGACCAAACTCACAATAGAAACACAGGACAAACTCAGATAACATATACACATCAAACCATACTCAAATACAGAAAATGATCTAAATAAACTTAAACCCTGAGCACAACTCTCCACCCGTGCTCAGTATTGTGACAAAAACCACCTCAAAAACCAATGTGTTTTACCCAAAATAGTATATTGTGGCTTTTTATACACAAAAAAAACTTTCATTGCCTTAGAATGGATTAGAAAGAGCTTTTATGTCTTTGACCTACTTAAGTATTATTATTAACCTTTATTTATGCAGGTAGTCTCACTGAGACACAAGGTATAATTTTCAAGAGAGACTCGTCAAAACAACACACAATACAGCCCAGGGTTACAGACAACACTAAGCAACCTTAATCAGTACAAATCAACAAAGAAAATGTGCAGAGATTGCCGATTGATAACAAATAGAGTGCTAAGAACAAGAACAGTTTCCCAATGACACCTTCTCCAGTGACCCAATAAGAGGTTTAAAATCTCCTAAGGGAATCGAGCTAGACAACTTCAGATTCTTCTGTAGCGAGTTCCAAGTTGAGGGAGCAGAGTACGAAAATGCCTCTTTGCCAAGCTTTGTATGGACAGAAGGGACAGTAAAAATAATGACGTCCTGGGAGTCCAAACTATAATAGCACTGAGTACATAACATGTAAAATGATAAATCTGTGGGCAGCAGGCCTAGGATGGATTTGTAGATGAAATTATACCAGTGCAAGAGTCTGTGCATGGACAATGATGACCAGCTGACCAGGGAGTACAAAGTACAGTGATGTGTGAGGGGTTAACATCCTGTAATGAATCTTAGTGCTCCATGATAGACCATATCCAACAAGTGAAGAGACTGAGCAGAGGCATTTATATAAATAATATCCCCATAGTCAAGAATAGGCAAGAAGGTGGCAGCAACAAGCTTTTTCCAAGCATTAAAAGAGAAACAGGATTTGTTTCTAAAGAAGAAGTCCAAATTCAATTTCTTCAAAAGATTTTCAGTGTGGGGTTTAAAAGAGACTGTCCTCAATTGTGTTACCCAAGTATTTGTAAGAGGCCACAAGCTCAACTGAGGTATTTTGAGCAGATGTAATATTACGAAGAACTGCTGGCACCTTCTTTTTTACCAGAAAACAACATTGTCTTGATTTTGTCTGCATTTAGGACTAATCTGAGATCGAACAATTGAGACTGAATGGTGTCAAATGCTGACTGCAGACGTTCAAATACAAGGGCAACAGTGCTTGCACAACAATAGACAATAGTATCATCAGCATAGAGATGTACAGATGCATTTGTATTTTACCCACACTGTTGACACAGATAGTGAAGAGAGTTGGTCCTAAAACTGAACCCTGTGGCACACCTTTGGTGGTGTTAAGAAAGCTAGAGGATAGACCACAAAGCAGTAGGCATTGCTTACAATTAGAGATGAGTCTGAGAACCAACCAACAGCTTGGTCTGACAGGCCTATATCTGAGAGCTTCTGACATAAAATCTCATGGTCAACAGTGTCAGATGCCTTGGACAAATCGATGAAAAGTGCATCACAGTATTCTTTGGCATCCAATGTTTCAACATCATTTAGGACTTTAAAGGGGGTAGTTACTGTACTATGTTGCTTCCTAAAACCAGACTGGTAAGAAGATAAAATGTTATTTAAACACAAATAGTCCTTGATTTGATCATTCACCAGCCTTTCAAAAACCTTTGTTAAAATGCAGAGCTTGGAAATTGGTCTATAAGGGCAGTGCGGTGGTGCAGTGGTTAGCACTGCACCAGCACAGTAATTCACCCTTGACCATGGGATCCCTGGTTCAATCCCAGCCCCTGACCAACAGTAATCTGTGTGGAATTTGCATGTTCTCCCCGTATCTGCGTGGGTTTACTCAGGGATTTCTCCGGTTTCCTCCCACAGGCCAAAGAGCCGGAGGCAACAAAATGTTTGTTAAAACAACTGAGCATCTCAGATTTGTTTGACACGGGAATGAAATCAACAATTAACTGAGGGGGTAGCTCTGGTGAGCAACAGTTAACAGAAAGACATTTTATGGTTTGCCACAATCTCTGAGGATCATTTAAACAGTTTGTGGTCTGAGATAAATAGTAATCACATTTTGTTTTTGTTTTTTTATAGAAGCAGTGCAGCGATTACGCAACTGGTGGAAATATAGCCAGTCATCTTCAGAACCAGACTTCCTTGCAACTGCCCAAATCTGATTCCTCTTGTGCAAGGGGCTCGCAAGCTCAGAAGTGAACCAAGGACTATCACAACCCCTAACTCCAAACAGGTGAAAAGGAGCATGTTTGTCCATAAAATAATTAAAACTGTCATAAAAATAACCTCAAGCAAGATTGACATCATCTATCAGTAAAATACGACCCCAGTGAAAATGAAATAAATCACGAAGAAAGGTTTGTTCACTAAAATGCTTAAGATTTCTTTTTGTAATGCGCAGATCTATGAATATTCTAATTGACTCCACCCAAACCCCTGCCTACCAGTAGCTGGAAAAAGATGAGGACACTGTACAAGGCTCTGAGAAGACAATCCAACCTGAGGAAGTAGGTGTAGGTGAACCCACAGAAGAGTCGCTGCCCGGCCCAGCATGGACGCACAAATTTTTGCGTCTTTTTGAATGTGTGGGCATTCAACAGATTATTCACTCATCGCGGATCGCCTTGCTGGGGGCCAGTGAGCAGTTGACCTCGGCCCGGTGTGTCCGCCAGTCAGCTCGCCTCCAAGATGCTCCCTGGCCTCCTTCCTTCGGAGCTCACTTCACTTTGAGCTGCTCTGAGGTGAACTGCTCAGATTGCCTCAATTGCCTCAGATTGCTCAGATTGCCTCAATTGGTGAGTGGGTAACCACAGACCGCTTCTTCAGGGGAAGAGGGAAGAGCCGAGGAACACTCAGTTGCTTCGGAGCGTTCTCCCTGGCACACTCCGGAGAGAGGCAAGGTGGCTGGTGGGACACACCGGCGGGTGCTCCCAGCGAGGTGAGGGGAGCCCTCCAGCCAAGTAGTGACTGCTTTTCCACCCCACCGAGAATGATCCTTCTGCAGGTTCATATACGACAATACTCGCCCCAGCCTTTGCGCCACGCACACCAGGGCCATTTCCCCAGTCATGCAGGTTGTAAACCCATGTCCTCTCTGGTATTTTAGCAGGGACACTGAGGTTTTTCCAAATAAAATTAATCATTGATTTCATATTTTCATGTCTGTGGGTAAGACGTAATTTAAAAGAGGATTTCTTGGTCACACAGCCAAAAACTGAACACACACATGGGGCTGAAAAGGTTCATAGGCTGAAAAGTTCATAATGGTCAGATTTGACCAAATGTGGTTTATTTTTCAGCATAGTCTCCCCTTTGGTCCACACACTTCTTCCATCGGTGTTGCAGCACTTGGGTCCCTGCGGTTGAAAAATAAACCGTATTTTGTCAAATTTGACCACCATGAACTTTTCAGCCTATAAACTTTTCAGCCCCCCCTCCTATAATCTGCCATCTTTCCCAGCTTGTAAAAAGCTGAGCTCCTGCTTGCTCCTCGGCTTCTCTCTCTTACCCCAAGAGAGTCAAGCAGGGGTCTCAGTGCTCAGCCTCACGGGTTAATGTTATAACCAATCAGGCTAAACAGGTATTCTGACACAGCTAGAAACACTCTGTCCAAATCTGCCTTTTTTTGGGGGGGGGGGGAGGGGGAGGAGCTTGAACAGACATTCACACCAGAAAAACATGCACTTGGGAGTTTGGAACATAGTTGCCAAGTCCGCTTATTTATAAGCAACTTTGGGCTTGTTTTTCTCTTAAGTTGCTTGCAAATCTCATCAGTCATGGGTTGTGGGTTTTTGGCTTTTTTTAACGTATAATTGCTTATTTGGGCTTGTTTTGCTGTCTGTGTGATAGCTCTCCCAGCTCCCCACAAAACATGAGCGCGATAGTTAGTTTGTTTACAGGACCTATCCACACGCCCGTGTAAAAATTAATTTTGGACAGTTAGCAGAATCTTTTCAGTTAACCAACCAATAATCACAGAAGAAACATTATTTCTCAGCTTAACTTTATTTAATCACGCAGGTAGTCAAACACAGCTGGGTTTCAGCAGCACAACCTTTTCCAAGACCCAGAACAAAGAAATTCTCTCCTATATATAGCTTCTGAGTTTGGCTGGTGTTTCCCAGCAACTCTCCAGCGATACATCTCCATTGTCCAAACTGGTCCAAACTGGTCTTCTCAGGTCCAGATAGCTCCCACATCCTTCCGTTCAGCGTTCCAATGGTTCTAGGTGTCTTCTTGCTTTTATGGCTTTAATGGCTTTCATATCCTTCCTTACAACGTCGAGTTGTCTCCACTTTAGCCCTTTATGGCATCATCCACATCCTGCTGTTTAGGACTCTTCAACCAACCCTATGTGACCCCCATGCCCATATTTGGAAACAGGAAACAGAGACTAGAGATTTGTGGGTGTGTGCGTGTGTGTGTGTGTAGAGCTAAAGCACTTTTTGGGTGTGTGTGTGTGTGGGGGGGTATGTGTGTAGCTTGTGTATGACAGCACTTTGTGTATTATCTAACTAATCTTCACTATTTATTTATTATAACACCCGTTTCCTAGTTACCGTGCCCGCCCCACTGATCTCTATAGAAAAAATAGATGCCTCATTGACTGCCAGAAGTGAAGCCACCTGGCTGCCATATTAGTACACCCAAAACACTAGTACATCCAAATCGACGGCCACTAAACATAAGGTCAACTCGATTTATATAGTTCATCGGTTGCACAAGATTATAAACTGTGTCTCCATACCAAGAAGTTCAAAATCTGTTAATGTGGGGGGAAATTACTGAAGTAAAAGTGGCCGGCCAGGGGCTTCACTTCTGTGATCCATTCAGTTTTTCTATCCTCCTTTTTCCTGAGGGCGCTGCTGTAGAAACGATTATGGGGGCAACTTCCAATTTCGGCTGAAGTAGTGTTAAATCAGTCAGCAAGAGTAGAGTAGTGGGGCATTTAAAATAGTGTTTTTAAAAGTTTGTCAAATTCATTTTAATGTATAGGCCACATACATGTTGCAGTCAAGTGGCAGCTAATTTCAGCACTTGTAGTTTTTTGAATGTTTTGGCATAGTTCTGGTACTTGTTGCTGGTGTTCGTGGTTGTGCCATAGACTGTATAAATGGAGGCTTCTCACCGGCAATGTGTAGCTCATACACTGAAAACTAAAAAGGACTGTCGGTGTGATAGGTGGTACAGATGCAAGAGCACCAGGTATGTTTTCACTTGTATGAATGTCACAGATCTGACGTTTATGCATCATACAGTATATGTCACCAGATGCAAGGCTGCATGAAGTAAAATAATAAATAAAAAATTGTAATAGTTTGCTTCCTAAGGCTTAACGATTTAAGAAAGATATCAAATAGTTTTTGGGGGTTTTTTTGCATTTGTTGCACTGCCTTAGAACGATATGGATTTGATATTAGCCGCTTCAGCATCCATTAATTTTTAAATTATCACAAAATATAGATCAATAAAATTTTGAACAATTGTCAGAAAAGGTCTATACGTGTTAAGTTAAATAACAAGCATTCATAGCATGATAGCAGCATGAGAATTCTTATTTCGTGGTAAAGCAAACAGCTGCAGCTGTCTAGATTTACCCCGACATTAAAACACCCAAGCACGATGTTGTGGTTCTTTGTGGTTCTGACTTCATTATACGTCTGCTCTGAGGTAAATTTGATTATGTCCAACATCTTTTAACAGAATGCAACCAACTTTATTGCGGTGGAGACATTGATATATCTCAGACCTTTTATGTGTTTACAGGGTTTAGCATCTTAGCAGCGGCACTAACAGATGGAGCTACTGTCTGTAAGGAAACTTTTTAAGGTTGTCTTCCTATCCCTCCATAGTCGTGGGAAGTGGTATGATTATATTACTATTTTTGAGGTGCAAAAGGCTGTGCTCCTGCATTTTTGATGCCAAAGTCTGTTTTTTAACAAGGAAAGTGTTCCGTTTCAATGACAACCACACGTTCTAAACTAGTACCAGAAGTTGCGCCCATAATTCACGCAAGGCATCATGGTGGCTAGGAATAAGGTGGATAGAGATCAGTGGCCCACCCGACTCCACTCGGCGGAAGTGCAGGGTGGTGATGCGCACCTCTGGAGACGTCACCACACCACCCTATATAAGGCCGCAGTTGGCCATCTTACAGCCTCTTTTTCTCACCTGTGCTTTGGCTGATGCCTTGCCTGTGACCGCCACCGTGTTCAATAAAGCTGTGTTCTACAAGTCACCTCGCCTCATCTGTGAACCAGGATAAAGCCATACATAACATTTGACGACAGAGGATTTAACTCATTGAGGCGTGCGTAGCTCCAATTCGCCCTTTTTTCGAGTTTCCCGGGGACCCACCGGTGTCCTGGCCTAGGTGGTCCGAGGTCTTTGAGACATGTGTTGCTGCATTGGGAATCGTGAGCTCAATAAGCTAAGGGCCCGGGCGCTTCTGGTTCACAATTTGGGTATAGAGGGCCAGCAAGTCCTGCGAACCCTCGGTGCTTTGGACACTTACGAAGATGTAGTGGAGCTGCTGGCTGACCGTTTCCATACCCCGGATAATGTGACTGTCTGGAGGATCCGTTTTCTGCAGCAGCATAAGCAGCTAGGTGAACCCATTCGGCAGTTTGTCGCCAACTTGAGGCAGCCAGCTAGTGAGTGTCATTTTGGGATGCTGGAGGAGGAAATGATTCGTGACCAGCTGGTGGAACATACATGCAGTGCTGCATTGCGGGCTAGGCTACTTACAGCATCTAGTGACCTCACATTAGCCAGAGCCATTAAGCTAGCTCTCCAAATGGAAGCCACAGACAAGCTAGCTCTGGAGGTAACCGGGTGTCAGTCACAGCAGCTGCTGGAGCCCCTCGTCGCGACAAATGTCGCAGACCCGGATAGCGAAGATAGCTTGGACGACAAAGATACGGAAGCCACCACTACCAGCCGAAGGTCTGTCCTGGGAAAACCCCTTTGCATGGGTTGTGGGTCTATGACACAACGCAAACAGGCTAAGGACTGTCCAGTGAGAGGAGCATGTTGTAACAAATGTGGTCACTTGAACCATTTTGCTAGGGTGTGCTGTGAATTTAACCCAGAGAGCCCACAGAATAAATCACTCCGCCCACCCCCAACAACCATCCGTACAGTGTCCCCCAACACGAACAGGTACATGTTTTGCACAGTGGGGCTGGACGACATGAAGGTGCCACTGTTGATCGACACGGGGGCAGAGGGGTCATTGCTGAATTGGGCCACGGTGAAGAAGTTTTTTCCCCACCACAGGATTAGAGGTAACCCCACTCCGTTGTACGGTTATGGAGATGGAAGACTGGGAACGGTCAGGACTTTGGAGTTGACTGTTCAGTACAAGCCTGCGACAGTGACTGACTTCATGTTCCACATGACAGCATGGGGTGATAACATCATGGGCTGTGATTTATTTTACGGACTGGCTTTCACTATTAAAGATGATGCTGGGAACAAGTGGTCGGGCTGTGGCCTGTGGAACCCTCCGATTCCGGTGATCAGTGAGGACATGGTGTGGGATGAAGAACTAACGGTAAATCAGGGCCAGTTTTGCTTAGGTTCGGCGCAAGGGGGTCTCAGTCCCAGCGCTCAGGAAATGGCAGAGGAAGCCACCGAGTGTGACGGCGAAGCGCCTGCACCGGTGAGTGGCACAATGTGTTAGCCCTGGATGCCTCCGGAGTTTGGCCGCAATGGGACGGGGGTCTGCGGCTACAATGGCGCATGCTACAACAGCCTTAGAAGAGGTCAGGGCAGGACCGAGAAGCACGGGGAATCAGCATGCTCGACAACAACGTTTCAGGCCAAGCCGGGCCCCGTTGAGGGCCCTGGATTGGGTTCAGATTTGAGGTGAGGAACATCCGCGGTGAAGATGGGCCAGACAACAACCTCAGGAGCGTCAGGAGTGTCTGCGCATAGTGGCCAAACGGGGCGCAGCGTACTTCAGGCTGTCTGACGGCTCGGTGTGTAATGCAAATCGGCTTTGGCGTGTCCGAGAGAAGGCTCCGGGAGGTGTGGCTGGACGTGAAGCGAGGTTGATGGTGGGGAGGAGCGGCTTCAGCGTCTGGAGGGTCAGCCACTGGCACCAGCTGGTTCCAGGGGCGCGTCTGCTGAGGGGGTGCCCTAGGCCCCCATGCCACTTATATCCTTTCACCCAAAGAACTGGGTTGTAAATAGTATATATTAAAGTTCTGGTGTTAGAAGAAATGTTATATATGGGATTATTTTGTTTTTTTTCTTTAGTTTAGGAGCATGGCACACAATTTTAGTTTACCAGTGGACTTCTTCTTTAGTTAGGGGTGGTAGAATAATCCACCCCGCCGTACGAGCTGCACGGTCAGCCCTATTTTTAGTTGGTTTGTGTGAGTGTGTTAGGCCAATCCGCTTTAGTTTTAATAACTTAGTACGTGGTTCGGGTCCCAAAATTCTAAGGGGGGGGGGTCCAACTGTGTGAGTGGTTTTGGACTTTTAAGGGGGGGGTGTTATATAGCACCTTTATTGTGAAGTGCGAGGTGATGACGTGTACCTCCGGTGACGTCACCACACCGCTATGTTTAAAGCCGGGGTCGGCCATCTTACGGCTTCTTTTTCTCGCTGGTGCCTTGTCTGTGATTGCCTCATGTTTAATAAAGCTGTGTTCTACAAGTCACCTCGCCTCATCTGTGAACCAGGGTAAAACCATACATACACTCGCTAATGGGGCGGTGAGCTATCCAGGTATTTTTATATAGATCATAGGCAAATGGGATCTTAAATCGAAAAAAAATTCTCCATTGAAATGAATGGAGATGATGGAATGATCTCCATTCATTTCAATGGAGAAATTAAAATGAGTATTCTCACGCACGCACTGGTGGACTCGGGGGCCGAGCAGAGCTTATTTCGGGGAAACTGGCACCCAACTGGGGCTCCCCTGCCCCATGCTCTGCCGACTCCTCCTCAACCTCGTCACACTGTCAAAAGCTCCTTTGGAGAGAGTGACGCATCAAACAGCCCCAGTCTCGGCTATCATCTCAGGCAACCACCGAGAGGAACCTTCGGCTGTTTGTGCTTTCCACCTCAGCTGCTGCCGTCATCCTGGGTTACCCCTGGCTGTGCCTGCATAATCCCCACCTTTGAGGCGAGAACCAGGAGTGTCCCTCGCCTGAGCCCTTCCTGCTCAGCTTGGGCATCATTCGGCCTTCGTCGTCACTAGTGGAGCGGGTTTCTTCTTTGTCGGGAGAAGGATGGTTCCCTCCGCCCTTGCATTGACTTCCGGGCCCTTGAACGAGCATCACTATTAAGGACAAGTACACACTACACTTATGGACTCTGCCTTCACTCCCTCCCAGGGGGGCCCTCCTGGTTCACGAAGCTGGATCTCCACAGCGCGTATCACCTCGTGCGGATCCAGGAGGGCGACGATTGGAAGACAGGATTCCGGACCCCCAGCGGCCACTTTGAATACCTCGTCATGCCGTTTGGGCTCACAACACTCGGCCTGTCTTCCAACGGTCTGATCAATGACGTTCTCCGTGATTTCCTCGGTTCCTTCATCTTCATCTATCTGGACAACATCCTGATCTTCTCCAGTCCCAGAAGGAGCATCAGGTCCATGTGAGGTGGGTTCTTCAACGGCAACTGGAGAATAAACTTTTCGTGAAGGCAGAGAAGTGTGAGTTTTATACCGAGAAGACCTCCTTCCTAGGATTCATCATCTCACACAATCAGGTCATCCCAGACCCTGAGAAGGTGAGGGCGGTGGTGGATTGCCCACCCCCCCCCTTTCATCGAGGAAACAGCTGCAACAATTCTTGGGGTTTGCCAATTCTACCGGTGTTTTCGTGCCTAATTATAGCTCGATCGCCCCTTCCCCTAACTCGCCTCACCTTCCCCAAGGTGGCATTCCGGTGGACAGAGGAGGCTGCGTCGGCCTTTGCAACCCTGAAGACGGAGTTCTCATCCTCCCGGGTCCTGACGCAGGTGGATCCCGCTCTCCAGTGCTTGGTTGAGGTGGATGCCTCTGACTCAGGGGTGGGGGCAGTGTTATCTCAGCGCTCTCCGGTGGACGGGGTAATCCGCCCCTGCGCTTTCTTCTCCCAGCGGCTGTCACCCGCGGAGAGGAATTATGATGTCGGCGACAGAGAACTTCTGCCGGTGAAGCTCGCGCTGGGAGGAATGGCGGCACTGGCAGGAGGGGGCGGCGCAACCCTTTGTGATTTGTGATCGATCACAAAAACTTGGAGTACCTGAGAACGGCTAAACGCCTGAATGCCCGACAGGCGCGTTGGTCCTTGTTCTTTAGGTGCTTCAGGTTTACCATCACCTACCGCCCTGGGACAAAGAACGCCTAACCGGACGCCCTGTCCAGGCAGTTCGCCTCGGAGGTCTCGGAGGGGCAGGAGCAGACCATCCTCCTGGCTTCATGTGTCGTGGGCACCCTCTCGTGGGCCATCAGGGACAAGGTCTTGAGGACGCAGGAGGCTGAGCCGGATCCAGGCAGGGGGCCTGCAGGAAGACTGTTCATTCCATCGTCCGTTTGGGGTGACATGATCCATGGGCTCACTCGTCTAAGCTTGCCTGCCATCCTGGGATAACTCGTCTGGTGGAGCTGCCTTCAGAGATCGTTCTGGTGGCCAGGTCTCCGGAGTGACATCATCAACTACATCCGGGCCTGTCCCCAGTGCGCCACCAGGAAGACGTCATCATCGCCGCCAGCGGGTCTTCTCCATCCTTTGCCGGTCCCTGGAAGACCATGGTCCCACGTTGCTCTAGACTCCGTAACCGGTTTCCCGGTGTCCAACAGCTTCGACACCATGCTCACCATTGTGGACCGTTTCTCTAAGGCTGCCCACTTCGTCCCCCTACGTGGCCTTCCAACGGCACGAGAGACGGCGGACCTATTGGTGCAGCACGTCGTGCGTCTGCATGGGATCCCCAAGGACATTGTCACCGATCGGGGTCCCCAGTTTGTGTCCCCACGTTTGGAAGAGCTTCTGCCAACGCATTAGGGGCTACGGTAAGCTGTCCTCTGGTCATAACCCCAGAGCAACAGGCAGTGCGAGCCGGCCAGTCAGGAACTGGAGGCTGCTCTGCGCTGTGTCCATCGCTTCCAGTCCGTCATCTTGGAGCAGTCATCTGCCCTGGAATTGAGTATGCTCATAATCTGACTCTGTCCATCGGCTATCGGTATGTCACCTTTCAAGGCGTCACTGGGCTATGATACCCCCACTGTTTCCGAAGAGGAGGGGGAAGTGGCCATGCCTACCATCCATGTCCACCTGAGGCGCTGTCGTCGGCTCTGGGCTGCTACTCGCCAGGCCCTTTTGCGCACGGCGGAGTGCAACACCAGAACAGTGAACCGGTGCAGAAGGCCTGCTCCCCAGTATCAGGTGGGTCAGCAGGTATGGTTATCCACACAACACATCACCCTGAAGGCTGAGAAGAGGAAGCTGGTTCAGCGGTTTATTGGGCCCTTCCCGATTGTCAGAGTAATTAATCCTGTGGCTGTGTGTCTGGCTCTCCCCCCGTCTCTCCGTGTTTGTCCTACTTTCCACGTTTCCCAGGTCAAACCCATGGTCTCCAACCCGCTCTGCCCCCCTCCTAGGGCTCCACCCCCGCCAGTGTTGATCAACGGCGACCCGGCATGGAGGGTCAACTCCATCTTGGACGTCCGCCACCAGGGTCACGGCCTGCAGTACCTGGTGGACTGGGAGGGGTATGGCCCCGAGTGGAGGTCCTGGGTGTGCCCGTTGTTTGTGCTAGACAAACGTCTCATTGAGGACTTCCACCAGGTGCACCCAGGTAGGCCAGCGCCAGGAGGCACTGCTCGGGGGGGGGGGGGGAGTCTGTCATGACCCACTCTGGGCCGTCTCTGCTCAGCTGCGCGCACACCTGTGGTTAATCAATCTCAGGCTTTATAGCCCCGCTCTGCCTGGAGCCTTGGCACAGAGGCCGTCTGTCTTGCTATGACCTTCATCCTCTGCACGTCTGTTTCCCACACAGCCCTGCGCATCGTCTAAAGGACTCTCCGTTCGCACATAAGATCATTACAACTTACCTTTTCTCCCAGGCTCTCCCTGTGCAGAGGTGGATCCCTGTGGCTGCGGATTTCCATTCTCCGCAGCGGCGGAATCGCTTCCTTCACCACGCCCGCGCTCACAGCTCATGCCGAGTGTGCTCACAGACGCTGTCTCACTGATAGGAGGCCCAAAGCCGAAACCGGCGCCAGCATCAGAACACCTGCAAGTAAGCCCAGTCAATTATACAACTCACTATGAACAGGCTGAAACTAACGTCTGTGTTTGGCTCTGTTCCTAGGGTTGCCAGGCTGTACGGCGCTCTGTCTTGCCCCCGGCTGCAGCTCGTTCACCAACAAGACATTCACATACCGCTACATGCCACCCACACACCCGCTGTTGGAACAATAAAGATAATTGAATTGCACTTGAGCCTGTGTGTTCCCTGGGTCCAACTATATGTCAGTCAGAGTATGGTTTTGGATGGAAGGAGAGCTATTGTCAGTAAGTTTAATGGATTTAGCTAAGTTACTAGGGGGTTGTACACTTTTACCTCCTCTAACTTTTCAAGTTAGGAAATATTTTCTGTGTGAACATAAATATAACCATTAGTGCCTCTCAGTAAATTTGAATATTGTCTTGTTTTATAATTCAAAAAAATAAACTTTTATGTGTTCAATATTCATTACAGGCACAAGGAAATATTTCAGGCCTTTTTTTTTTTAATTTAAGTTTTTGTAAAGGGTATACAAGTCGTTACAGCAATGCATTGTTTACATTTTCATCACATGTTCCCTTATTTTCTGATATCTGACAACATTGGAAGAATAATTATTACAACACCCCTGTTTTTTTTTTTAAAGTGAAAGAAAAAGTGAAATTAAAGAGAATAAAATAAAAAAACAAACAAACAAACCAGCAAAAAACAAACAAAAAGAAAAAGTAAGTAAATAAAGGTAAAAGAGCATCTGAGTAGCGTTGGAACAAAGAGCGGAACCATTATTGAAATGGTATTTGTCAAAGATTAGATCTAAAGGAAGACACATATGCGATCCAGGGTTGCCAAAAGTTCATGAACCCATCCATGTCCTGTCTCAGTGCGAATGTCAACTTTTCCATCGAGTAAATGTCTTGGATCACGTTAATCCAATCTTCAGGTGTAGGACAGTCCTTCAACATCCATTTTTTAGTTAGAGCTTTTTTGCTTGCCAATATTAAAACATTGAATAAGTATTTTTCTCCTCGTCTTTCCAGTGAGTCCGGTAGTAAACCCAAATACAACGTTACAAAAGAAAAGGGAACTGTTATTTTAAATATTTTCCCCAATATTGTCTGTACATTGGTCCAATATTGGTGGATAACTGGGCATGACCAAAACACATGAAAATGATTTTGCAGTCTTTTCACCACACAGCACCAACAGTTCAATCCCTTATGGGTAAATTTGTTGTTTGTGCAGGTGTTCTGAAAAATCTACCAAGTTTTTCCATCCAAATTCTCTCCACTGGCAGGATGACGGTACCTTTTTCCATTGCTGTTTATTTAGCTTTTCCCATATTTCCAGTTGTAAAGTGAAATTCCCCTCTTTTCTCCATCTCTCTTTATATATGATGTGTTGTCTCCTTTTAAGGTCTTGAAGACCTTGGTATATTTTAGAAATGTATATGATCCCTGGGATCCTTTATATGCCATTAAGAAGACCTTCAGAACACCTGACTGGGCCCTTTCCCAATCCTCCTTTTTAAGTATATTGTTTTTGTGGTGTCTAGCTGGAAGAACCTGTAAAGGTCTTGATTTATTAGACTTTTTTTTTCAAATCTTCAAAACTTCTTAAAATTTGCCCTTTAAAAAAATCATAATATTTTATAGCCCTTTCTCCCTTCCACTTTTTAAATCGGGGGTGTCTGTTTTATTAGGAGTAAAGTCTTGATCATAGGCAATCCATTGCAGAAGTCGATAGGGGCTCTTTAGTTTGATTTCTCTCTGACTATCTTAAACCAAATTTTTAGCGGGGTCTCTATCCACGGGGTTAGTGTTAATCAAAAGCTTAGGGTAAGGCATTGTTTCCGCTATTATCGCCTGTAGGGGGATGTTCACTTGTTATTTGGCTTCGATCTCCTTCCATTGTGCAGTGTAGACTGGGTTACATATCTCTACTAAAGTTTTAATTTGTGCGGCTTTAAAGTAGTCCCTGATATTTGGCAGCGCGAGCCCACCTTTGTCTTTGTTTAGCTGTAAGGGTTCTATATCTGATTCTAGGTCTCTTGCCCTGCCATATGAATCTTGAGATCCTTCTGTCCAGCTCTGCCATGTTTTTTTGGGAGGTTCTACCGGTATTGTTTGGAAAAGGTATAGAAGACGTGGAAGTATATTCATTTTGACTGCTTCAATTCTTTGTGCAGTACCCAAGAATGGTATCATATTCCATCTTGCTAGGTCAGATTTTATTTTGTCACCAGTGGATCATAGTTTAGTGATATAATTTTGTTGAGTTGTTTCGGGATATTGACCCCCAGATATTTCATAGATTCCGACTCCCAGTTAGTTTTGAGTTTGCTTAGTGAATAATGATTTGGGTCATAGTTGAATGTTAAAATTTGGGTTTTATGCATGTTTAATTTGTACCCCGATAAATCTCCATACTCTGAAAAAACTGAGGTTAGTTCTGGTAAAGAAGTGTCCGGCTGCCCTAGGTATATTAAAATGTCATCAGCAAAGAGTGCTATTTTATGTTCCTTCTGACCAAGTGTAATACCTTGAATTTTTTGATTTTGTCTTATCCATTGGCTCAGAGGTTCTATGAAGATTGCAAAGAGCAGTGGAGACAGGGGCAGCCCTGACGACATCCTCTTTCCAGTTCAAAAGATGATGATAAATTACCGTTAATCCTTATTTTAGCTGTTGGTTTTTTATATAATGCCTGTATAGTTCTAATGAAGTTGTTATGAAAATTGAAACTGGATAAGATTCTATATAGAAAAGACCAGTCAACCGAATCGAATGCTTTTTCAGCATCTAATCCCCATATGACTGCATTTAAGTTATATTTTTTTATATGATGAATTATGTGTAAAGTGCGTCGAATGTTGTCTTGTGTCTGTCTTTGTCTTATAAAACCTGTTTGGTCTAAATGAATTAGGTCTGTCAGTATATTTTCTACCTTTTGGCAAGGATAATGGTAAAAAGCTTATAGTCCTGATTTAGTACACTGATTGGTCTGTAGTTGGAGCACTCTAGTTTATCCTTTTCAGGTTTAGGTATAACTGCAATGACCCTTCTCTCCAGGAGGGGGGGATTTCCCCTGTGTGGAGGGACATAATTAAATGTTTTCAGGAGGAGAGGAGATAGTTGCTGTTTAAAGTTTTGTACCACTCTGCTGTATAGCCATCCTGCTCCTGGGGATTTGTTAGCTTTAAGTTTCATAATTGCTTTTTTCCAATTCTTTAGGATTGTATTTCTGACAGTAGTGTTTTTATTTTGTGACTCCGTAAGTTGGGGAAGGTTTTAATGTGTTTAGGAATGCCTCGGATGCGTTTTTATGTTTTTTTGTGGTGAGTATAAGTTCTTATAGTAATTCTCGAAGCTTTTAAGAATATCCTGAATTCTGATTTTATTTCCTTGATACTGGGTCTCTGATTTTGTAGATTGCTCTTTCTGTTTGTTGTTTCCTCAATTTATAGGCTAGCAATTTTGCGATTTACTGCCTGCTTCATAGTATTTTTGTTTCAAAAATGTAAGTTTCCTCTGGATTTCTTTGTGTAGATCTCATTTATTTGGTTTTTAATTTCCTTAATCTTGAGTGAGTCAGTAGAATGAGTGTTGCCTTTGTGTTCTTTTTCTAGGTTCTTAAGTTCTGACTCTAATGTGGATAGTTTTTCGTTGTCTTAGTTTCTTTTGGGTTGCCAGTTTTGCAATAATCTTTCCTCTTATTACAGCTTTGCATGCATCCCACAGTATTAAAGGGGATACTTCTCCATTATCGTTTTCTTCCAAATATCTGAGAATATCTGATTCCAATTCATCTTTCAATGGTCCTTTCAGGACATTTGAATTTTAACCTCCAAGAAAATGTATTATTTGTGTATTTTTGGATATTTAAGTCCATGTAGATCGGACTGTGGTCAGAGAGATCCATCAGTCCTATTTTACATGTTTCTACTCTTCCAATGTCTCTATTAAAACATAAAAAAAATAGTCAATCCTTGAGTAAGATGAATGTGGAGTTGAGTAAAATGTATAGCTTTTACACTGGGGTTGAGTTCCCTCCACACATCACAGATTCCCATTTCTTTTAGTAGCATCCGAGTCTTCCTGCTTTTGGTGTTATTTTGATGTGGAGAATTACCAGATGCATCCCAGTATGGATTCAGTCTAAGATTGAAGTCCCCACCACATTATCACTAAACCTTGAGCTTTAGTTTTCATTAGGTCCAAATACATTTTTATAAAATTTCCAGTTAGCCCCTGGGGGAGCATACACATTCAGCAGGGTGATATTCTTCTCCCTCTAGCCGCCCAGTTACCTAAACTGTATCTCCCTTCTTTATCTTTGTGTTCTGATTTTTTTTCAATGTAATTTTGGTTGATATCAATGTCGCTACTCCCCTCCTCCTCCCTGACTTATATGAAGATGAAGAGATCATTTTTAAACCCTTGTCTATTGAGTTTAGTGTGCTCCACGTCTGTTAGGTGGGTTTCTTGTAAAAATATTATTCCTGCTTTGTCTTTTTTCATTTTGCCTAGAATCTTGGATCTTTTAACTGGATTCAGGATTTCTTTTACATTATATGAAATTATTTTGGTTACACCCTGTTTCTCCATTGTGTTGTTTTGTTTAGTATAACTGTGTGGTGGCCCTCTTTTGTGCTACTCAGAAACTGAAAGAACATTAAGAACAAGAAAAACATTAAGAACATAGTGTATAAAACTTTAAAACAAAAAACTGTCAAAAGAACTTCCTGAGCTGGGGTCTTTTTAAAGACCCTGGAAGAGCCTTGATGGAGTGTAGGCTCTGAGAGAAATTCCTCAAACTCTGTTACGTGTTGAGGGCCCTCTCTTACCCCTGTAATTTATCCCATGCTTTTAACGTGAGTTTCAGAACCCAATCCGAACTTGTAATGATTTTTTTTTTCCTTTTATGCCTATACCCTGTGAAATTGTGTCACCCTCCCACCCCCATCACAAGCAAACATTCACGCAAAAACAGTATTTGTTAGTGTGAGGAGAACATGTGGATTATTGTCACATTTCTATTTTAACAAGTTTTTTTTTTTTTATTAAAAAGAATTAATTTGTTTCAAATATTATGACTGTTCCATGAAATGTTTTACCACATGCGAATACGCATCTCCTTTAATGTTTGTTACCTTGTATGAGGGGGGTTGGATGTGCAGATTGTCTCAAAAAAAAAAAAATGGTCGCTATTCCAACCTGAAAACGGACATGTTTATCCGCGACGCTCTGTGCCTGGTTTCCCGCTGCTGGTCCGTGGATTTTGAAGGTCTTTGTGTGTCCATGTTTGCGTTTTTGATCTTCTCACTCGGGTCTGCTGGTGGGTTTAATTACCGTTACCGGGAGCCCTCTTCTCGCCATGTCAGCTGTTCTTCTTCCGCCGAATTATAGAGACAAGTTTCATCACCGTAGGAAGACCCTTAACTTCGCAGGAAATGGAGTCTGAAAGCGCAGTTTCTTCTCTCTAGTACCTTTTTGCGTCATTGTATTCCCTGCTCTTTTTAAGGACCTCCGGGGCGTAATCGTGTTCCACGATGAGCTTTTCTCTCCTGGTGCATAAATCCTTTTTTCTGCAAGGCCAGTCTTACAACCTCTTGTTTTATTTTGAAATTGGAAAATCTTACCAACACCGAACGTGGGGGGCGCTTCCGCCGCGGCCTAGCGGCTATTGAACGATGTGCCTTTTCTTTCTTCAAGTCGGTGGTTTGTGGAATATCCAATTTCTCTCTTAGTAAGGATTCCCCGCATTCTGCCATTGAGTTAAACCATTTTCGGCTCCTTCTATCAGACCATGAATTCTTATAGTTGTCTCTTCTCTGTCTTCCTTCTTGGTCGGTTAGCTTAGCCTCTATAGATGCTTGTCTTTTGCGTAGGTCTAGCACAGAATCTTCGAGCACTTTTATTTCGTTCCTCTGCTTTCCAAGATTCGGTTCTCGGCCTGGTCCACTCTGCTGTTTGTCCTTTTCAATTCTTCTCTGAATTCCCGAAATTCGGCCGTAACCTCTCGGCGAAAATCGTCGTAGCTCTTCAAAAAGCTGATTTCAGGCTACCTTTTTGTTAGCTACACCAGTTCCTCGTCTTCTGAACGAGATCTTCCAGTTCAGATTCTTCCGGCCGATACGTGTCCTGGCCTGGAAAATTTCAGTTCTTCTGTTTTCCTTTAGACATGATGATTTTGTCTTTTGATTTTCACTCCTCCAAAAATCCGTTAAGTTTGATTTTCAAGGTATTTTCTTGGATTGGGTCTGAGAGTTTCAGCGTTAAGCTGCAGTCGCCATGGCGTCCAGACCGGAAGTCTCCTTCAGGCCTTTTTTAAATTCAATTTTGATTATAGTTTCTGAAATTAAAATGCAAATTATGATATTCTATTTACTGAGATGTACTAGTACATAAACATTACACTGTACTCTGAAAACTAGTGACTAAGAAGGGTGGAAAATACTAAATAAAAGAAGAGGCCTTTGTAACACAATGTAGGCAAGGTACAGCAGTCTGTTATATGAAAATATTCAATGTGAATGAATGACAACACCAGAGAAGTCCAAAACAGGAGAAACCAACGAGCTCCAGGACATCAACGTTGACTTAGTGTAGCCTAAGACTTGGGAAAGTGTTGACTTCAGGCTTTAGACTATCGCTACTACCCCGAGTGCTCCTACTGCCACACATAAATAACCCGTGTACTAATGAGCAGCAAGTGGAAGCAGGTGCGGCGGCAGCCCTCAGTGCATGAGTGTGTGCATGTGTGTGTATATGTGTCAGAATGAATGTGTGTGTGCAAGGACAAATGAAAAACAACAGACAGCTGGTGGACGCTGGCAGAGAGGGAGAGGCGTGGCAGTAGGCTGGCAGGGAGCCCAGGCTCAGAGGCTCCAATAACCTGCCAGCTGGGAATAATTAACAACATCTGGGAACTACAGGCCACGAAAATCATGGAAGGGGGTGGAGACATCAACCCCGTTCTTGACAAAATGTTTTAACTGTATTATGTAGGCTATGGTAGAGGCTGTGGTTAATATTAAAATAGCTGTATGTTGTATTTCTTGTCCAGATTCCATACCCGAATGGCTGTAATGCTGTTGCTATTGATTGTTTTATTGCTGCTATAAGTTGTGGTGAGTTCATATGGATGTCACATGTATATTGTGTAGTTATATTAGAAGTAAACCTAAAAGGTCATTTACGTAATATGGGACTTGAGTCAGTAATTTTGTAGGCTGGTTTTTGTAGAGGCCTACAATTGATTCCCTGTCTTCAGCCATTCCTCATCACCTGCGGTCGTCGATTCTGGTTCGTCCAGCCAACCGCCACGGCCTTCAGCCCATATTCACCCCTAGACACTCTTCAGGAGCTGGTAGGACTTCTGGAGACTTTGGTCTCTTTTGAGGTTACTCATTCAGTTCCCTCCAGGATTTTGTGGGATGTTTTTATGATTGTTGCGGCCAAAAAGCCTGAATTCGTGGAAGGTTTTTTTAAAAAGTTGCGATAAAAGGTTTTTTTTGCACTAAAAGTTCTGGGAAGAATGACAAATTTTAAGGCAGTATGTTTTTTTTTGCCCTAGTTTACTTTAGTGATATTCTATATACATGACAAGAAGGCACAGGATTGTCAAAAATATCCTATTAAACAGTGATTTGTAAATTAAGCAGAAACATTGCATTGAATGCATGTTAAAGAGTATGGGATTTGGGAAATTATTGCAGCACCTTCATTTGAAAAAATCCAGATGGCTCCATACCACTCGTACCAGGCGGAGAGGAGAAAAAATAAATAATTGCTTCTGTTGCTCTGTATTGTCTATTGGAGTCTGTGTTTTTCTGAAAAAAAATTACAGACAATTTTCTCTCTCTTTTCCATTGCCTAACTCCTACCTGCCTATCTGCTGGCGCATCGTTGACACTCATCAGATACTCATCTTTCATTTACGGGGGGGAGGTTGGTCCGTGTCCAGACCTGAGAGTCACATCTTTAAAGCTCATTGACCAGATGTAGTAATGATTTTACCTCTTTAAAGACGTATAAAATGATCAAACACTGGCAGTTGTGTTAGATTTGCTCGTTTTGTTTGTGGTTTTACAGCATCTCACTTCACGTGCGCTTCCACGATGGGGTGCTTTTGGGGCAGGTGGACGTTTTTCAACACAAACCCAGCGCTTCGTACACGCAGTCAAGACGGAGACATGGTGAGACGTCCACCAGCAGGCTGGGGGAGACGGAGGAAGGGACGGTGTTGGAAACCTCGCGGGTGAGTGTTTTTTTAAAATCACACGCTATGTTTTTGCTGATGTGTTCCGTTAATACTCAGTGTAAACACGGAAGTGAATGCGGTGCAGCAATACATTTGATTGGTTAGACTGAGCGTTTGAGTGCCACTCAGGGACAAATTTGATTGGTGAAATTGGTGGAAAGTTGACAAGGATTGGCCAAAATTGTGGGAAAGCTGCGATGACTGGACAAAGTTGCAAGGTCACTCAATAGTCAACGCTGATTGGCTGATTTTGCGTGAATTGACACGATCGCAAACATCCTGAAAATCCTGGCAGGGGACTGCTCATTGTGTACAAATTTTTATGTTGTTTTTTTCAAAGGACACTTTTTTGTTTTTTCTGAGATCTCAGAATGGGTTTGGTTACACTGAGAAAACTGTATCTCAGTATCTAATGATTTAAGTTGTTAAGTTAGTTACTGTTCAGTATTCATGTTGTCGCTGTTGGGTGAACTGACAGGAACACACAAATACATAAGGGAATGACAATATACAGCCATTTTTTCCTTACTCATTACCATGTCAGGTGTTATTCTTTGGGGTTAATGTATTAAGTCTGCTAATAGTCAACAGCATTCGATAGGCAACCTCCTCATCAAACCTGGACTAGAAATACTCCCTGCTCTCTAACTTAGACATTAACCACTGTTGTAACCTTGTTAGCCAGGCGGGAGGGTTACAGTAGCAGTCCACTATGACCTCCTGGTCGAGTTCTGAGTCTGTGGCGCACATCAGCACCATTAGCAGTCAGAATGTCCTGAAGCAGTGAGAGGGGGAGAGTTGCGAACAAGGTCACTGCTTTGGGTCAGGGATGTACAGCCTTTCCCCTAAAAACAGAGATCTTAACGTTCACACTCGCTTGCACACATAGCACTGCCGTCTCCTCCTCTGGTTCTTCAGAGTCATCCACATCTGCTCCATTAATACTTCCATGAGCAATGAAGCCTGTCTCCATAGCCTAATTATTAATTGCCAGTATCTTTCAGATTTCCTGAGCCCAACCCCCATCCTGGTAGCTCGCAGGACATTCTGGAGACAATTAGGTTTGGAGTCTTCAGAGACGGTGGACAAACTGAATCTCTGAGTGTTATGACGAGCCGGCAGGCCTTCAGTCCCTCCAGTCTGTCACAGTCGACCAGAACCGCTCAATAGAGCTGCAGCAACTCCCTGCTCAACCAGACTGTCCAACGTGCCAACCTCCATCTGCCTCTGCATCCTGACTGTGTACCCCTGTGTTTATGACATTTTTTTCCCTCTCTATATTTTTAACTGGTCCACTCAGAAGTGGTGCTACTTCTTTTCTTGCAAATGTTATTTTTCTTCTTTGTAAATTTGTAAGATATTTATACTAAATCTGCAAAATTTCCCTGCAATTCTCCAACAGGTTTTTTTTCCTAATAAACAGGCAATAAAACAAAACATAAGTGATTTGTTTTCTTTTCAAAATGAATGAATAGTTTATAAACTTATTACTCATCTACACCTGCATTTTTCTTTCTAATTATTTTTGTGCTCATGTCAACATCTACAAAGTAACCAAAACATTTATCATAATGATCATGGAACAAGTTTGGCAGGGTCAAATTTCATATTTAGAGCAAATTTGCCACTAACTCGTTTATGGGGTCAATTATGAAACCGTTTCTGCCCACCTGCTCCTGTGTAACTGCTACGGCCCTCCTGCCAGCTTTCACCAGAGTCTGTGCAAGTGCTTTGATGCGCTGGCTCTGACATAGCCTCTGATCTTGCAGGGCCTCTTTGAGGAGAGGAGTGGTACAGGCACCAGCTCCCAAGCAAGCTTCAGAGGCGTTACCGGGTCCTTGCTTAAAGAGGTCACTGACTGCATTTTTTCCACATTTTAACAGCTCACACATGTTGTAATGAAGTGTTTGTGACAATATTTTGTTCATATTTTCTTTAATTTTTTTTTAATTATTGAAGGCAAATTTGTTTTGTATTTTCCCTGGTTTTCTTGAAATGCGCCGATTTGAAGTCTATCACTTTAAGAAACATCCTTCACCTTTTCAACTCTGCCACTCCCTCTTACGTCAGTTAGCCATTAGCTGACTAGCTTCTAGCCTTTAGCTTTTAGGCTTCCTTCTAGCTCGGATGAATGGCGCTGTTCACTGATCCAACAGTCAATGGTTGATCTTGCGTTACTCCAGCCCATCTCCCAATAATTTTGCTGTGATTCCACAACAAATCACGAGCACTGCACGTTGAACAGTCCTCCAATCGCCGCAACTGACCTGGCCCGGGACCAGAGGCCACTGGCCGAGCTGCCAATCCACAGGATCTCAAAGGGCTGTGTCCCACTCTGTGGGACTCTGTTCCGTTCCCACGGCCAGCTGGGGGATGCTCCATCATGCGGCAGCTACCTACGCTGTGATACGGGAGCTGAAGGATAGTACGGGAGCTGGCCGTGAGAGCCAGCTTACCCTTAAAATTACATTTTGGGAGCATGTATATAATAAAGTGTCTGTGATTGTATGACCAATTTAAACCTGTGGGGAGAAGTTGATTGCTTTGGCTCACGTCTTCATTCTGACTGCATCTAGTTTCTGATGTCACAAGAAAAAAGAAAAGAAACTGTGTAACCATATTTGTATCAAGTACGTTACATTGCCTATGGACATGGTTGCTCCCAAAAAAGGTAAATGATTCTGAAAAAATCACGGTTTGGTACGTACTGTAGTTTTCAGGTTACGGTTCAGTTCATTCTCGGTACAGTAAAGAAACAAAATGCCCAACCCTAACCCTGGGTTGGGTTAGCCTTCTTCAGGGTGACTCCCAGATGAAGGCTTGTATGCCGAAACACGTTGGAGTTTTAAAGTCAATTATGACCATGCCCTGAAAATAAATGCATTTTAATTTTTTAAAAAGAGAGTGCCTTAGAAAGTTCTTTTGATATTTAAGTCTTTCCCATCCAAAGAGCACCTCCAACAAACTGTGAATCCAGGAAGCACTCCTACACAGGAATTTTTAAGTAAGATTGTATTCAGGATAAGACAATGTTTCTGACCATCATATACACCTGTATGAAGAAACTAATCCTCCGCAGTGCTCAGGGGCTTTCTTGTGAATCCTGATCTTTAGTTCTTTTCCAAAATTTTCATCCATCCATCCATCCATCTTCTACCGCTTTTCCGGAGGTCCGGGTCGCGGAGGCAGCAGTTCAAGCAGAGAAGCCCAGACTTCCCTCTCCCCAGCCACCTGCTCCAGCTCTTCAGAGGGGATACCAAGGCGTTCCCAGACTAGCTGGGAGACATAGTCTCTCATAGTCTCCAAAATTTTCAGTTGGATTTAAATCAGATGATTGACTGCCCCATTCCAAATACTTGATTTTCTTTCTTATAAACCAATTGAGATTTTCCTTTGTGCTGCTGGAAGGTCCATCTCATCTTATCCTCATCATCCTGTAGATGGCAGCAGATTATTTTCAAGAATAGTCTAGTACATAGCTCCCTTCATTGTTCCTTTATCTATAAGAAGTCCTGACAGTGATGCTTTCACCTCCAAACTTTACTGCTAAAATGTTGTGTTTTGGGTGACGTGCAGTGCAATTTCTCCTCCAAACATGGTATGTAATATGACAGCCCAATCTATTTTCATTTCATCTAACCACACTTCATTTTCCCAGTATTTCATAGGCTTGGCCAAATGCTTTTTGGCAAACTTTAAATAAGATAAGATAAGATGAGATAAGATAAACCTTTATTAGTCCCACTATGGGGAAATTACAGGATTGCAGCAGCAAAGGGATAGCAGCACGAAGAGCAATAATAAGATAATGAACTAGAAAAGCACTCGGAGAGCGCAGACCTCCGCCAAGCGCCACAGTTCCCCCCATACAGTGTTTGTGTGTACGTTTTCAGATTCCTTGACCATGAAAACATATGACTAGCAATTGGATTCACAATGATAGGATTAGTGGTTCAGTAGTAAAAGCATTACCTCTTGGCGGAGGTAATAAACTGAAGTGTTGCTGTTGTGTCCATCTCCTGCATCTGCAAAGTGCCAGGCTGTGACCTGTCAAGGCATACCTCATGCCTCCCTTATTGGGGGGGCTTTCACACCTGTACTGACCTCATGCCTCCCTTATGGGGGGGGGGCTTTCACACCTGTACTGAGTACTTAAAAACTGTATTTATCGGCAGATGAAAGAAAACTGAAGCAAAAACAAACCAACAAACAAAAACTAAACAAACAGCAACTGCAACATGAACTATTTCAAACATATTTATTCAAATGTACACTTATATGGACACAATCTTGAGCCATAACTTTTTGGTAATGTGAAAATAATAAGCAAGTAGCACAAAAAATTGAGTGCTCTTGCTGTCAGAAAACAATGTTGGCACCAAATCACTGAAGTGATCTGCCCCCAATGGGGGTAGATTGTGCTCTGCCACAAAATGACAAAACATCACTTCTGTTAGTGATGCACTGGATTTGGAAGGCGTCGGTTCTCTCACTGGCTGAAAATGTTCATCCATCGATCGAATTTGGCTACACAGTTTTTGTGGCCCTGTGTAGCAAGTGCGACTTCAGGTCGAAAATCCCTGATGCAGTCACTTTTAGCGTTAGAGTCACACATATCAGGCGCAGCATTACTGGCGCCGGGATTCCTCTCTGTTCCGGAGCCGCAGGACAAAAGAAGGTGCGATAATGGTTGCCGTGGGTTTTATTGGGTTTGCGCTCCGCGGAAAAAAGAGGATTTGGAAACTTCCCCGGCAGAGAGCTGGTTTTTGCGCAGCCCCTATGGCTGGCCAGGGAATTTCTGCCAAATAATCCGGCAGCGGACAGCTGCCCGTCTGAGCTTTTGCAGCGTAGTGCAAACACAGGCACACAGGCACGCTGCCGAGCCCTGCCCACCACTGTGTTCCGCGTGCTTTTGTGCCTAAAACTTTGAAGAAGGCGGAGTTTGTGTTCGTCAGACATGACGAGCAGCGTCCTCCATTGGGCCTGCACACATGTTGAAAATGGCCATATCTCACAATGTTAAAACAATCCTTTAAAAAATTCCTGTATCCAGACGGTGATCCGGATCATCCCCAAAATTTAAATTTAATCAGTTCTTCCTTGTACCATTTCCAACAACGCCTGAAAGTTTCATTGAAATCCGTCCAAAACTTTTTGAGTTATCTTGCTAACCAACAGACAGACAAACAGACAGACAAACAAACAGACAGACAGACAAACGCTGGCAAAAACATAACCTCCTCCTGGCGGAGGTAATAAGATAAAGAAATTGGGTAGACAAACAGTATGTATACAGTTAGGCCCAGAAATATTTGGACAGTGACACAATCTTCATGATCTGGGCTCTGCATGCCACCACATTGGATTTGAAATGAAACAACTACAATGGAATTGAAGTGCAGACTTTAAGGTTTAATTCAAGGGGTTGAACAAAAATATATGATTAAACATGTAGGAATTGTAGCTATTTTTATACAAGCGCTCCTCATTTCAGGGGCTCAAAAGTAATTGGACAAATAAACATAACCCTAAGTAAAATGTTACTTTTCAATATTTTGTTGAGAATCCTTTGCAGGCAATAACTGCCTGAAGTCTGGAACCCATGGACATCACCAAACGCTGGGTTTCCTCCTTTGTGATGCTTTGCCAGGCCTTTACTGCAGCTGTCTTCAGTTGTTGCTTGTTTGTGGGTCTTTCTGCCTTAAGTTTTGTCTTGAGCAAGTGAAATGCATGCTCGATTGGGTTGAGATCTGGTGATTGACCCGGCCATTGCAGAATATTCCACTTTGTTGCTTTAAAAAACTCCTGGGTTGCTTTTGCAGTATGTTTTGGATCATTGGTGAAGCGCCGTCCAATCAACTTTGCTGCATTTGGCTGAATCTGAGCGGAAAATATATCCCTATACACTTCAGAATTCATCCGGCTGCTTCTGTCTTTTGTCACATCATCAATAAACACAAGTGACCCAGTGCCATTGGAAGCCATGCATGCCCATGCCATCACACTGCCTCCACCATGTTTTACAGAAGATGTAGTGCTTTGGATCTTGAGCTGTTCCAATTCTTCTCCAAACTTTCTTCTTCCCATCATTCTGGTACAGGTTGATCTTAGTCTCATCTGTCCAAAGAATGCTGTTCCAGAACTGGGCTGGCTTCTTCAGGTGTTTTTTGGCAAAGTCAATTCTGGCCTTTCCATTTTTGAGGCTGATTCATGGTTTGCACCTTGTGGTGAATCCTTTGTATTTACTCTCATGAAGTCTTCTCTTTATGGTAGACTTAGATACTGATACACCTATTTCCTGGAGAGTGTTCTTCACTTTAGTGGATGTTGTGAAGGGTTGTTCTTCATCATGGAAAGGATTCTGTGATCATCCACCACTGTTGTCTTCCGTGGACGTCCAGGCCTTTTTGAGTTCCCAAGCTCACCAGTGCACTCTTTTTTTCTCAGAATGTACCAAACTGTTGATTTGGCCACTCCTAACATTTCTGCTATCTCTCTGATGGATTTCTTCTTTTTTTTCAGCCTCAGGATGGCCTGTTTCACCTCCATTGAGAACTCCTTTGACCGCATGTTGTGTGTTCACAGCAACAGCTTCCAAATGCAAACGCCACACCTGGAATCAACTCCAGACCTTTTAACTGCTTAATTGATGACAGGTTAATGAGGGAAGAGCCCATGCAGCCTTGTTATTTATTTACTTATTTATTTTGCAGCCTTCTGAGTCAATTGTCCAATTACTTTTGGTCCCTTGAAAAAGAGGCGGCTACGTATTAAAGAGCTGTAATTCCTAAACCCTTGCTCCAATTTGGATGTGAATACTCTCAAAATACAGCTGAGAGTCTGCACTTTAAGCCCATATTGATTATATAATTGTATCCTGAATATGTTTTCGTAAACAGCTAAAATAACAAAACTTGTGTCACTGTCCAAATATTTTTGGGCCTAACTGTATATGTGTGTGTATATACAGTATGTATATACAGTGGGGCAAAAAAGTATTTAGTCAGCCACCAATTGTGCAAGTTCTCCCACTTAAAAGATGAGAGAGGTCTCCAATTTTCATCATTATTTTATAATAATTTAATAATAATAATAATAATAATAATTTTCATCATTTCATTACCTCAACTATGAGAGACAAAACGAGAAAAAAAAAAATCCAGAAAATCACATTGAATGATTTTTAATGAATTAATTGGTAAATTCCTTGGTAAAATAAGTATTTGGTCACCTACAAACAAGCAAGATTTCTGGCTCTCACAGACCTGTAACTTCTTCTTTAAGAGGCTCCTCTGTCCTCCACTCGTTACCTGTATTAATGGCACCTGTTTGAACTCATTATCAGTATAAAAGACACCTGTCCACAACCTCAAACAGACTCCAAACTCCACTATGGCCAAGACCAAAGAGCTGTCAAAGGACACCAGAAACAAAATTGTAGACCTGCACCAGGCAGGGAAGACTGAATCTGCAATAGGTAAGCAGCTTGGTGTGAAGAAATCAACTGTGGGAGCAATTATTAGAAAATGGAAGACATACAAGACCACTGATAATCTCCCTCGATCTGGGGCTCCACGCAAGATCTCACCCCGTGGGGTCAAAATGATCACAAGAACAGTGAGCAAAAATCCCAGAACCACACGGGGGGACCTAGTGAATGACCTGCAGAGAGCTGGGACCAAAGTAACAAAGGCTATATCAGTAACACACTACGCCACCAGGGACTCAAATCCTGCAGTGCCAGATGTGTCCCCCTGCTTAAGCCAGTACATGTCCAGGCCCGTCTGAAGTTTGCTAGAGAGCATTTGGATGATCCAGAAGAGGATTGGGAGAATGTCATATGGTCAGATGAAACCAAAATAGAACTTTTTGGTAAAAACTCAACTTGTTGTGTTTGGAGGAGAAAGAACACCATACCTACTGTGAAGCATGGGGGTGAAAACATCATACTTTGGGGCTGTTTTTCTGCAAAGGGACCAGGACGACTGATCCGTGTAAAAGAAAGAATGAATGCGGCCATGTATCGTGAGATTTTGAGTGAAAACCTCTTTCCATCAGCAAGGGCATTGAAGATGAAACGTGGCTGGGTCTTTCAGCATGACAATGATCCCAAACACACTGCCTGGGCAATGAAGGAGTGGCTTTGTAAGAAGCATTTCAAGGTCCTGGAGTGGCCTAGCCAGTCTCCAGATCTCAACCCCATAGAAAATCTTTGGAGGAAGTTGAAAGTCCGTGTTGCCCAGCGACAGCCCCAAAACATCACTGCTCTAGAGGAGATCTGCATGGAGGAATGGGCCAAAATACCAGCAACAGTGTGTGAAAACCTTGTGAAGACTTACAGAAAACGTTTGACCTCTGTCATTGCCAACAAAGGGTATATAACAAAGTGTTGAGATGAACTTTTGTTATTGACCAAATACTTATTTTACCAAGGAATTTACCAATTAATTCATTAAAAATCCTTCAATGTGATTTTCTGCATTTTTTTTTTCTCATTTTGTCTCTCATAGTTGAAGTATACCTATGATGAAAATTGGAGACCTCTCTCATCTTTTAAGTGGGAGAACTTGCACAATTGGTGGCTGACTAAATACTTTTTTGCACCCCTGTATATGTGTGTGTGTGTGTGTATACATACATACAGTACACACGCACACACACATATATATATATATATATATATATATATATATATATATATATATATATATATATAAAAACAGTGCAAGAGCATTACAGTTAAACGGTATTTATAGCATTACAATTAAGTTAAAGTACCCAGCAATATAGTATATAAATATAAATCCAGACAGTATATTTCACAGTTGAATGAACATTGTTGTTGCCACCATCAGTAATAATTGTAATTGTATTAGCAGTGTACTGGAAGGGAGCAATCCCTTTTGTGCAAAGTAGTGGTGTTATGTACAGTACAGTCTCTATGAGCAGCAGCACAGGTTCGTTTGTAAAGTCTGACAGCAGCAAGTAGGAAGGATCTGCAGAACCTCTCCCTCGAGCACCTAGGATGGCACAGCCTGCTACTAAAGCCCCTTTTCCACTAGTACCGGTTTGGTACGGTACGGTATGCTTTGTAGGCTTTTCCACTGGGGACTGTAATGGTAACGGTCCCAATTTTTCGGACCAGCTGGATTGGGGTTCAAAGCGTACCGCACCGATACAAAAATGTGACGTAAAAACACTGCAGGCCACTGATTGGTCCGGACGTAACGTCATGAGAGGGGTGTTTGAGGCTGACTTTACAGAATTGCAAGGCGCCATTTGCAAAGATTTGTCCATGAGCCAGCCAGCAAGTGATATAATATAAACAACAATAGAATGGCTTCACAGAGATCAGACCCACAGAAATCAACACTGCGGTCCAGCAGAGTTTTCTGTGCGTTTCGGCTGATGAGAGAATCCAGAGGGAAGTAGACGGAGCCACCTGAACTGACTGCACGGCCGCAGGAGCACCCAACTTCAGCAGTTGAAGCTATGATATTAGGATATAGAGGACGGTGAGTGATGTGATATGATGTGATGTTATGCATCTTTTACATTATTTATCCCAGCAGTGGAAAGTTCACTTTGGACAGACAACCACATTGTTGATCGTGTTCAAACGATGAGCTAGCTAGTTAGCCGTCAATGCTACATCCGTCCTTGTATGTTGCCTCTGTGTTGACAATATCTGGTGAAATAAACTAGTTGTAATCCTGGTTAAAAAGGTGTTTTTTTTACATGTTGTACTTTCGTGCTGTGCATGTACTAAAGTTGTGTGTATTCTTGTTGTAGAGTCCGACCAGCATCTGCTCTGACAATAGCTACGTTTGGCACAACACAACAATGTGTTATGACTGGTAAGTTGCACACCTTGTTATTTATAGTCAAATCTTTTGCTTTTTAAGTTAAAGTATAGGTAAAGTGCCAAATTTAAAGTAGCACAATTTCCACTTAATATGAAAGGGACTGAACTGAGATTTATTTGATTGTGTGAATATTATCCATCCATCTTCGTCCGCTTAATCCTTTTTGGGTCGCAGGGGGCTGGAGACTATCCCAGCATCTTTGGGCGAGAGGCAGGGTACACCCTGGACAGATCACCAGTCCATCGCAGGGCCAACACAGAGAGACAGACAGCCATTCACTCTCACAGTCATACCCAAGGACAATTTAGAATCCCCAGTTTGATGCCAATTAACCTAACTTGCATGTTTTTGGCATGTGGGAGGAAACCGGAGAAATCCCGGAATAAACCCACGCAGACACGGGGAGAACATGCAAACTCCACACAGATCACTGTTGGTCGAGGGCTGGGATTGAACCCAGGATTCCCCGGCTAAGGGTGAGTTGCTGTGCTGCCGCAGTGCTAACCACTCCACCACCGCGCTATTAATTACAGAATAATTGAAAATGAATGGCACATCCAATAGTAGCCATTGTAAAATAAACCGCTTGTTTTTTGTTTTTGTTTTTTTTATCAGATCACTTCTGTGAGTTATAGTCATAATAATAGTGTATCTTGCACTTTGGGGAGTGGGAGCTGTTCAGTCACTTTTAGAATTTAGTTTATATGTGTAGTTTATAGTATTTTGTCTTTAAACTCATCCAGTAAAAGAACACATTACAAATATTTGAGACCCATTGTGCTGCTTCCTTTATATTTAGCAATACAAGCACAAAACACCACCCACACTTGAAACCAGGGTGACACAGCGGTGGCTAAACATTTATTGATAATATATATGTTTTAAACTTGCTTTAATAAACCACCACCCATTTCTGTCTTTCGTCTAGGCAAGAGGAAAACGATCCACCCCAAACTGTCATGAACCTGGGTTTGGCTTCCAAACCCAGTTCTGACTTATTGTTATGTTTTGCCCTAGTTTCCACCTGGCACTTCAGAGAAGCTATTGGGCCTCTGCTCCCTGACAGCTTGGGCACGCCCCCTCCTCCTGTCTAGTGCCATCAGCTGTGCTGTCACTGGTGTTCACACACATACTCACATTCACACACACACACACACACACACACACACATGCGCACACGCCATTCATTCCCATTTATACACTCATGCATGCTCTCTCACACGCCAGATCCAATCAAGTTCAGCCCACGCTTTCTCGCACCGGCAGTCTCTTTCCTCATTAGCTTCATTAGTATTTGTTCGCTGCAATTGTGGAAAGAGATTGTCGGAGTATTCACCTCCATACGTGGCAGGTAGCTCTCCACATATGAGTTTTGATCACCTGCTAATTATTCAGCCAGCACTTGAAGTTTGGTTAATCTCTTGGTGTGATCGGCTGTCTCTGCTACCCTCTTCATCCTCCAGACTGCACAGTTCGCCCCGGGATCGCTCCAACCCTGTAAGTGTCATGATCGCCTTTCTTTTTGTGCTTAGCAGCCCTGCAGCACTAGGCTGATTGCCTTTCCTTTTGTGCTTAGCTGTCCTGCAGCACTAGGCTCCCTTTTTGACCGGGCTGTAGAGCATCCGGCTGGTGCCCTGTATGTCTGGTGGCCGTTACTTCATCAATTGCATCTCCCTGTATTTTGTTGTTAACTAGCCTTGTTTCTTTGTTGTTCTATTTAATAAAATGGCACTTTCTACGTCTGCGATTGGGTTTTTCATTCTCTCCCTCGTGCGCCGCACAATGGTGCACAGGGATTTGTGACACAAACTGGACCGCTGCCTCACTTTTTACAGAGATGCAGGCTGAAGATCTGCTGAACTGGGACCAGTGTGAGCGGCACATCCAGTTGCTTCTCAGTGAGGCAGCGTGGCTGGTGTGTGTGACCCATTCTAATTTCTTTTTTTTTACAGTTTGAATTTTACACATTCTGAATAATATGGAGGGCAGTGCGGTGGCGGAGTGGTTAGCACTGTGGCAGCACAGCAACTCACCCTTGGCCGGGGGATCCTGAGTTCAATCCCAGCCCCCAACCAACAGTGATCTGTGTGGAGTTTGCATGTTCTCCCCATGTCTGCGTGGGTTTACTCCAGGATTTTTCTGGTTTCCTCCCTCCCACACGCCGAAAACATGCAAGTTAGGTCAATTGGCATCAAAAACTGGGGATTCTAAATTGTCCTTAAGTATGACTGTGAGAGTGAATGGTTGCCTGTCTCTCTGTGTTGGCCCTGCGATGGACTGGCGATCCGTCCAGGGTGTGCCCTGCCTCTCGTCCAAAGATGCTGGGATAGGCTCCAGACCCCCCACGACCTGAAAAGGATTAAGCGGAAGAAGATGGATGGATGAATAATCTGGAATTTGCTGCTGATTGTAATAAATAATTTAGTGACTTATGTGTTTGCGTCATGATGTTCTATTTTGTCAGTTAAGACACCAGTGGGGAAAAAAGTCAACAGTACGAACCATTTATCAGAGACTTTGAAAATAATGGCTCATTTTTAAGAAAAGTAACCAAAAACAATTATTTTATTTACTGAAGACTGTATTGTTGGATGTGCCAGTGCAGAAGATACTGCACACTTTTGTGATAATACGAGTATATGGAGGAATTCTGGGCCATATTAACATCTGGATTTCCTAACAATGGGTTAAGGCAGGGGTGTCCAATCATGTGCCATGGAGGGCCAAGACCCTGCAGGCTTTACCTGCAACCAGTGTCTCAACACAGATTCCACTGAATTTCTTCCACTGACTGCTGATCAGTGAAAACACCTGCTGAAGAGACTGGGTAGAAGAGAGAACCTGCAGGGTCTTAGGCCCTCCATGGCACATGATTGGACACCCCTGAGTTTGGGTTTAATGGGATTTAACATTTTAACACAAATTGCTTTATGGTTCATAATTCTGTTGGCAGACTTACACAGAACCAAAAGTGATTTCTCAAACTACTGGATTGTTCTTAGACAGCTATTCTAATCTTTTAGTATTTAATTTGTATCACTCGAGTCAGCTGTACACTTGAGGTGCTGCTGAGGTGTTCCTGTGGTAACGTATCGTCACTCCTGTGTTACTGGCTGTCTGTGGTTTGCTCTCCTCATTCTCCTGAGGATTTTGCTTTAATTGTATTTTAATCACTTTTTTCCATTTCTGTTAGCTCTCACTTCTGTTTATCAAGCCTCTTGCACCTGTGTGCGCACTCAGTGTCATCTAATCACCCTCTTTAGCCTTCTGTTCACCTTTCATCTGTGTTTTTTGTTAGCTTCGGGTTAACCACTAGCTATGGCTACTAGCTCTCCTTCCTCTCCTCCTCTGGTGTGCTCTCTCTGTCAGATGTTTAGCTACACCTCTGCCTCTTTTAGTGATAACGGTAAATGTAATAAATGTTGTCTTTTTGAGGAGCCTCGAGGTGAAGTTGTCTGATTGGAATCCCGGCTCCGCTGTATTGAAACACCGTCTGCGCCAGATAATAACGACGGACGTCCCCTAGCTGCAGCGGAGCTCCCTAGCATAGGGCGGCCTGTTAAGCGGTCCTCCGGTACTCCTCAGCAGCGAGGAGACTGGGTGGGTGACGGTGAGAAAGAAGCCTAGCTACAAAGCCCCGGTTAACCACCAACCTGTTCACGTTTCTAATCGTTTTTCCCCACTCAGCGACACACCCGCTGAGGAGAAAAAACTCTGATCATTGGCGACTCTGTAGGTCAGAAACGTGAACCTAGAGACTCCAGCGGCCATAGTCCAATGCATTCCCGGGGCCAGAGCAGGCGACATCGAGTCAAATTTGAAAATGCGGCTAAAAGTAACTGTAAATACTCCACAATTGTTATCCACACCGGCATTAATGACGTCCGACTCCGGCAGTCGGAAGTCTCAAAACTTAAAGTGGAATCGGTGTGTGACTTGCCCAAAACAATGTCTGCCTCTGTAGTATTCTCTGGGCTCCTCCCTCACTCTGACCAGCAATGACATGTTTAAGCTGCTTGTCATCCTTCAACCGTTTGGCTGTCTGTTTGGTGTCCTGCAAACTACCGTCGGGCTACATAGACAATTGCAACTCATTATTGGGGAAAACCTGGTCTTATTAGACGAGACGGGCGTCCATCCCACTTTGGATGGTGCGCCTCATTTATCTAACATCTGGCATCATTTTTATCCAAATTTCCAAAACCTTGACAACTCAGAGTTGGAACCAGGAAGCAGAGTCGCAGTCTTACACACCTCTCTGCAGCTCCTCTTCATCCGCCACCCCTCAACTTAGCCCCTGTCATCCCCATCAGAGAATCATTGTCTGCTCCCTCCAAGTAAATAAAAATATAATATAGCTATAAGCATCCCAGAGTGATTAAACAAAAAAGTTGGTAAAACTCAAATTAAACATGAAGCCTCTAAATTTAATGATTTGGCCTCTGTTCCTCCTCATAATTTAAAAATTAAATGTGGTTGTTAAATAATAGGTCTCTAACTCCCAAGTCTCTGCTAGTCCATGATCTGATAATTGATCATCAGATTGATTTAATATCCCTTACAGAGACTTGGTTAGGGCCAAGAGGATTATGTTTGTTTAAATGAATCAACTCCTCTGGTTATTTAAACTGTCCAAAATCCCAGAAGTTCTGGGTCCGTGGAGGAAGTAGCAACAATTTACCATTTCCAAATTTACTAGTTAATGTAAAGCAAAAAACACGTTATAATTCCTTTGAGGGCCTGGTCCTCCAGTATTGGGGCATTTTAGCAATTTTAGGCTAAACCCAATTTTATTTGCCATAGTTTATCATCCTCCATCAACCTACTCAGAATTTTTATCCGAATTTGCCAAATTCTTAGCTGATTTAGTGCTGAAATCAAATAGAATAATTATAGTTAGGGACTTTAAATATACATGTGGATGTAGATAGTGACGGCCTTAATTGGCATTTAATTCAATATTAGACTCGATGGGGTTTTCTTAGAAAGTAGGAAATTCTACCCATTATCTCCACCTTACGTTGGACCTTGTTCTGACATATGGCATATAAATAGAAAATATGGTAGTGTCTCCTCATAACCCTGTACTGTCAGACCATTGTCTTGGTTAACCTCTGATTTTACTATTTCTGACTATTTGGCTCTAAGGAAAAATATTATTACAGTAGATGCCTCTCAGATGATGTTACCAAATTTATGCAGATTGTTTCCTCTATGCCATGTGTCAACACAACGGAAATAAGCTATAGACAGCTTGCTCCTTCTGTAATTGATAGCATAGTAGATAGTGTTACAGCTTCTCTGCATCGACTCTAGACATGGTGGCCCCTTTTTTTCTTTATACAGCTCTATATAGTTTTCTAAATGCTCCTGTACTTTTCTAGAGTGTGTCGTCTCGCTGCCTTTTGCCTTCTGTTCTTTTTTGGCTTTACTCTGGCAAAAAAAAAAAAAAAAAAAGCCAAGGAACGCAGTTGCCTCGTATCCTGCCATCTGTTGTTTTGCCTGCGTCGCTTGTTTTACATAACGTTACGCGTGTTTTACGTAACGGGAGGGTTGCACCACCTCCCTGTAACAAATCCCACCCACATCAAGCGGTACTCTCGGTGTAATGGAAACACAAGCGTATTGAACTGTACTGTACCATACTGTACCGGGCCAAACTGACACTAGTGGAAAAGGGCCATAAATAACCTCAGTGCATTCAGCGTGCCCCGCATGAGGTGGGACTTGGACTCCAGCAGAGATGACAGCTTAGCCACCATCCTCCTCTCTTCTATCTCCTCCACTGGGTCGAGGCGGCGCCCCAGAACAGAGCTGGCTTTTTGGATCAGTCTGTTCAGCCTCTTCCTATCAGCAGCCGTGGTGCCACTGCCCCAGCAGACCAGTCCATATGTGATG
The DNA here is from genome assembly GCA_020510985.1 of Pholidichthys leucotaenia. Lineage (NCBI taxonomy): Eukaryota > Metazoa > Chordata > Actinopteri > Cichliformes > Pholidichthyidae > Pholidichthys > Pholidichthys leucotaenia. The sequence goes on from CM035839.1 coordinate 237,720,301, forward strand.
GCTGATGCCACCACAGAGTCGTAGAAGGTCTTCAGGAGTGCCCCCTGCACTCCAAAAGACCTGAGTCTCCTCAGGAGGAACAGCTGTTCAGGTGAACACCCAGGTACTTGTAAGATGTCACCATCTGTCTGTTCCCTGGATGTTTTCCGACGCTGTGGGGGATTGTCCACGCCTGTGGCAGTCCACCACCCGTTCCTTGGTCTTCCCTGCATTGATCTGGAGGCAGTTCCACAGGCACCAGTTCACAAAGCCCTTGAGCTTCAACATGTCTTTTCTTTAATAATGGAGTCTTATGTAATGAACATGCATGGAGCCCATGATGGTGAAGTGCATCGCCTATTGTTTGTCACAATTGTACCTGCTACCTCCAAGTTTTTCTGGAGTTCTTTCGGAGTTGTACTTGGCTCATGGGTAACTCTTCTGACTTAGTGGACAGATATCTTGTGACGAGCTTCTGTGCGTGGCTAGTTGATGATGTTTCTTTTACTTGTGGTTAATTGCCCCAATGGTGCTTACTGGAAGATTCAGAAGTTTTGATATGCCGTACATCTGTACACAAATCCATTAACGTGTTTGCAGCAATCAGGTTCCAAAGGTCTTGGGAGAGCTCTTGACTTTTACCCATCATAAAATGTTTATGTATGACACCGTACTAACAAAAAAAACTTTTTATATTAACATGTGAAGTACCTATTTTCCCGGTCTCAGTCTACTTTATTACAAATAACTTTACTCAAGACCTTAATTTTTTTTATTTCTTTATTTATGTGGATTTCCTCAGTTAATACCAACATCTGGAGAAAATTTCATGTATGTATAGTGTTATGTCTGGAAATCAGGGCAGCAGAGGCAGAAGTTGTACTGAACCCAAACTTTATTACAAGCACACAATAGTCCACGTGCCAAAGAAAATGGCTCCCGCCAACAGTTTTCCTAAATGGGCACAGTGCGCTGACGTCACCTGTGCTGTCTATTTGCCACCATGTTAGTATGGGGGAAATAACTAACATCCCCCACCCCCCAAAAAGCTCAAAACATTATGAACACAAGTCACAGGAGCTCTCTATTTTTTTACATTACACTCACAACAGCTTTTTTTTTGTAACAGGCAAGGAAATGGAACATGGGCCATCGGGTAGACTGCCGGTTAACCCTGCACGACTGGGTGGGTTATTCTGCCACTGCTGAAGCAGCCATGCTCTGTTAAACATGTTAAAACACAGCCTTTGCTTACAGTTCAACTTCAGTGGCCTCAGTCAAGCCCAGGGTGGGTGTGCCCCCAGAGGCGCTGGCTGCTGCAAACCTGGATGCCGTCTTGCTATAGTCACGGCTTGGTCATCAGTAACATCCCAGCCCAGGTCCCATACCAGCTGGGCCGGTTCCAGCGCTGCGTCTTGATCTGAGGCCCATGCTCTTACCCTTCCACAGATGACTGGCGTGCCCTCTTGAACCATCGGCCATCTGGACAGTGGCCTGGCCTCTTTCGTGTGATGATTCTCATCCGCAGTGACTGGAGCGTCTGTAGGCCCAGGTGCTTGGGTCGGGCTGACCCGAACCAACTCAAACACTGTGAGCAGCGATCAATTCGGGCTCACTCGGCACTGCTGCTTTTTCGTCTCTGATGCTGGTTGCTGCTGTGGCAGCATGCCATCTAACACAGTGGCAGGACATGCCCTCAGTCAACGTTGCTCTGCTGGGTCCTGTTGGGCCACGAACTGTCCATCCTACTGTGCTGCAGCAGTTCCTGAGGCTGATATTCAACGAGGATGCGGGATGAATTCGGCTCTTCTCTCTCTCACCTGGTTCAGGTTGTGGTCACAGTAATGTGTCACTGTTGTGGATGATAGGACGCATGCTGGGTTGTCCTCGTTCACTCGGGGTCCCCTTCCTCCATGAACTCCCTCTCCTGCGTCTCCACGTCGGCTGCCTGAAGCTCATGCTGGACAAGGATCAGAGGCGAGTCCCGTCTGTGCTCCCTCTCCGCACTGTGTTCACTCTCTCTGCTGTGTTCTCTCTCCGTGCTATGTTCACTCTCTGTGCTGTGCTCTTCGGCTGTACCCACGTCCACAAAATCACACTCTCCCTCCTAAGATGAGGCTGTGGCTTGCGACCACTCATGCTGCACGGGGACCAGCTCCGGTTCCCATATGACTGCAGACTGGGGCTCCCGTGGCGGCTCTGGTACCTGCATGGGTGCGGTCTACTGCTGTAATGCTAACTGGCCAGCCGCTTCTGCCTCTATCCAGGATACCAACTCCTCCACGTTCACCAATGGCAGGTTGTCCGGCATCTCCAGCGGCTTCAGGTTCATGGTGTGCATTGCTAGCTGATCTTGCACCAACTCGTCCTCCAAGCGTTCAAACTCGCATGTGCTAGCCAAACAGCAGAGGTTGGCGGCATACTGCTGGACCTACTCACCCACATGCTGTCAGTGCTGGTAAAACACACGTCTTTGGGCCATCACGCTCTCTGGAACATGGAAGTGTTTGGTTAGTAAACCAACACACTCCTCGTAGTTGTCGTAGGTGTCTGCGGGTCCAAACATTTGGAAGACACACCGTCCCTTGATGCCGAGGCAGTGAAGTAGTGCGCCCTTTAGCTTAGCATCGCTAGCGTGTCTCAGGCCGGCGACGGTTATGAACTCTACAAATGGTCCATAATCTGGGATTAATAAAGTACATCTATCTATCTATAATACCAGTAAGACCAAGGGATAAGCGTCTCTCCAGGTTCACTGAGGAATGGCGGCGCCTTTGTGACTAGGTTCTTTTTCCTTGGTTTTGCATGGGTCATCCTCGTCGCCATTGATGTCTGGAAATCCACTGCCCTGATGTCTGGAAATCAGGGCAGTGGAGGCAGGAGTTGTACTGAACCCAAACTTTATTACAGGCACACAATAGTGCACGTGTTGCAGTGTATAACATGCAGGCTAACCCTTAAGCTACACAGGCTGTGTCTTGCACGGAGGCGGAGCACCAAAGAGAATGACTCCCGCCAACAGTCCTCCTAAATATGCGCTAATGTCACTCATGCGTCTGACGTCACGTCCGTGCTGTCTATTTGCCACCATGTTAGTATGAGGAAATACATATAGCCTTATTGGAATATACTGTATATATACAGTATATATATATATATATATATATATATATATATACACATATGTAACGAAAACGGTGTTGATGCATTCACTACTTAACTATCCCAGTGAATATGTTGATAAATTTAAATTAAATTTAAATTTAAATCACCCTTTATCATCATGTACATGGGAATGTAACTGTAGATACTGCACAAACCACTGACAGGCAAGGTGCCATGACTTCATTTTTGCACTGCAAATCATTTCATTTTATTTAAATAAAAGATTTCTGTTAAAAAAAAAAAAATCATGGCAGAGGAACACTGGGAAAACTAACAATCTCTGAAGATTTGCCAGTGAATTTCAGGCATGTTGGAAAAAAATAACACACTACAATGAATATTTAAACACAGCTTTAATGAGAGGGGAGAAAAAGTGTTTTGACAGAATTCTATTGTCTTATAACTGGATCAGATGAACAGGCATTATCCCAAACTTATAATAAATGATACCGCCTTTGATTCCTCTAAAAAAAATCCCTGAATCCAGTACTTAGACTCTTTCTGGATGTTATTCATCTTTCCTTTTTTTTTTTTATTTGCATCTCTGTAAACACACAGAGATGCAAATTCTACGTTCAGAGAAAGATGAATCAATGATCACAGCTGTGGTCAGGGTGAGATATCAAAACCCAAACCTGTCAAGCTGCCTTTCAGCTTCATAGGACCGAAGTTCATGGTCAAGCAACATGAAAAGGTTTGAATATAAATAATTTGCACAATGTTAATCCTCTGTCTTGTACCAGAATGGTTAGAAGAACGGAACAGCAGCCGCCTGTGGTTCAGCCGGGCCCCACGTTTGGTCCTTTGTGCCTCCAAAGTGACACCATGGCCTGTGAATGAAAAATGACTGTGGAGTGGTGTGTGTGTGTGTGTGTGTGTGTGTGTGTGTGTGTGTGTGTGTGTGTGTGTGTGTGTGTGTGTGTGTGTGTGCGTGTGTGTGCTGGACTGTACCAGTAGGTGGAGTCAGAGAGTATCTGACTGGCCATAATCACTGCAGTGTAAAAGTATCTCCATTTACCATACAAATATTTTGGGTACACACGCAGCTCTGCCTCCACTTGTCTAAATATAACCATGTTTTCATCACCGACAATCGCTGTTCTCACCCTCTCTGTCTACCCTACATTTTGGCCAGGCTTGCAATTGAAATTAAAATTTAGGTTTAATTTCTAAAAAGTATCAAAATTTAGGTCAGCAGACAACAAAGCTGGCATATCGACAGTCATGTTTCAGTCCCTTCCACTAGTAGGTGATGTGAAGGGGGATGAGAGGGGAGGGGGAATACTACCCCCTTGTTAGCAAAATGACCCAGACTCATCCCGCTTGTTAACCTTCCATCACCCCATTCTCATGGGCGTAAATCAAGGGGGAGGCAGGAGGACCCCCCCCAGGAAAAAAGAGAGAATTCTACCCAAACTGTATCAAACATTTTTTATCATGTTGCATAACTGAATTAAATGACCTTGAAGTACCAAATCTAAGCAGAAATGCAAAAAACAAACACAAAAAAATATAAATTCGCAACTTTTTCCTCATAAGTCTGTAATTTTTTCCTGTAAATTTTCAACATTTTTCTCTATAGATTTGCAGATTTTTTCCTCATAAATTTGCAAAATTTTTTTCCATGTAAATTTGTAACTTTTTTCTCAAAAGTTTGCAACTCTCATAATGTTGCAACTTTTTTCTCGTAAATTTGTGGTTTTTCTCTTGTAAATTTTCAGCTTTTTTCTCATCAATATGCAGTGCTCATCTGGATGCTGGTTACATTTTTACGTAATTGTAAATAACTTTTGAATTTTTAAATTGGCATCATATCATATTTTTTGCAACTTTATTCTTGCAAATTTATACCTAATTTACATTTATCCATTTGCACCTTATGCTAAATTTGTCAATGCCCCCCCCCCCCCATCTCCCTGTTAAAAACTAACAAATCACCCACCGCCTTCCACGGTCTGTTTCCGTTCACTTGTGACGTTTGGTTTTCATGCATTCATCTGAGCGACTGTTTGACATGTTGACACTGAAACCTCCTGCATTTCTATGTAGGGAGTCTGGCTCAGCGCTGCTCCATTTTAATCAGAGCATCGTCTCCTCACAATCCCTCGTGGTCAGCACTATCATGGTTGCCTTGACATTGCAGACACTTCGTCTGCTCTTTGTGCAACTCAGTACTACCATCTATTCAACGCTTCTTCAGCATAGCCATGACAGATGTTTCAGTTCCCAGCTTGTGACAAATTTCTACTTCTCATTTCTCAAAATCTTTTGTTTAAAAAAATAGAATAATTCATATGTGCTGATAATTTAATCCTGTTGTTGAGTGTAGTTTAAATTCAATACGATACCACTGACACGTGCCTAGATTCTGTCAGTGTACTCCCTGCAAACATAACACAGGTGAGTGATTCACTGTGCGTCCTGTGGTACTGGAGGGTGTTCTATTATTGTCACAGACTATATAGGCATGGTGCATTTGAAAAACAAAACATCAGCATCTGTGAGACATTTTGAGTACCTGTGCCTGAATTCACAGAGTGAAGCCAGAAATTTAAAGATGTGCTCTTGAGTGCAGGAGTGGTGATATGTATCCTTCAGATCCCACTCCAGCTAAAATTACTCCATGAAATAGAGGTATCCATGGTTACTTCAGGAGCCATGTTAAAGGGTGCCTCAGTGTATCTCTGTTCTCCAGCAGTTACCACCTTTTCCCTCATTCATCATTTGAAAGAGACCACCATGGGTCCCCAAGGTTTTTGACAGCCACAATTCGGGTTTTGCAAATGAGATCTGCAGTTAATAACCTTGATAATATTAATGAAGACAGACTGCCTTTTGAATATCCAAATGAATAATGAATATGTGCCATATTACATCTGCAGTTAACCTGCTTGACGTTGAGGGAGAGAAATGCAGAGCAGACTGTATGTAGTTCAGCAGTGACAGAGGCTGCAAGGTGAAATATTGTATGGGAATACAACAGTAGGACATATTTGCAGTCTTCAGAACAACCTGTTACCTTGACAACGCAATTTTATCATTCAAGCCCATTTCTACCTTCTCTCACAGCAGGAATCAGATGCGCCTTAAACATATAGTGCTGCAGGGTTTTACAGCTCAATTCAAAGAGATGACACATTGGATGGGTGAAGATGTGCAGGAAAATTTGATTTCTGATCAAATGTTGCATGGTGGGTAAAATGAAGGTCTGGATTTTACATTAGAACAATTAAAAATGATTTTATAAAGACTAAAATTTTGTTTTTCATAGCTAAGCTAAAAATTGCGTGACACCTACTGTATATTATTATCTGTACAGTGCTTTTGTCATATCCCCGATTATGAAGGGTAAACAGTGGAAGCACAAATGCATTCAGTTTTTCACTTCAAAGTAGCACCAGTGGCAGTGGGCTACTGTGAAGTTTTTAATTCATTCACATATTCAAATCACATAATAACCTACACAGTCAAAACAAAAACTGCTAGCATTCTAGAATTAAGGCAACTCAAAATGTGTAGTTTCAAATTGCCAATTTTTTAGCTCATTCCGGTAAAGCTGGAAGGATCTAATGCGTCTGTTCGTCCACATTTCACGGGAATCGTTACTCTTCCAAGGCATTTGTCCTGATGCTCACCAAAGTCACTCACAGTGACCCTCAGATGGGTCTGCATCCAAGTCAAGGTCATTGTCAAAGGTCAGAAGATCTGGGCACTTATGACTTTACTCTTCCTAGACCACTGACCTTGACTTTATGCACATCCTAGATGGGTCTGCATCTAGGCTGTGCTTAAGGTCAAGCTCAAGAGTCAGGAGCACCCCCAGGTGATTTTGTCAGGCCGGAATGTGCTACGCCATCATTGACGGTCTTTTTTAAAATACTGAGTCTAACGGTAAATATGAGCTGATTAAGCAACGTCACATGGGAGGGGATGATGCTGCACTGAGAAATTAGCACTGCTGTGGTTCATCATAAGCACAAGGAGAAACTGTGTGCTGAGGACATCAAGTCATTGTTTTTATACTTGCACTGTCCAGTGACTAGTCAAAATTCCAAAGGTCTATTGGTCTGAAAGTCCAATTGTTAAAAATGGTTCTATGCAGTTCAAACCACCTCTCAGATAAACACCCAACCAGATGACATCCTCTCTTCCCATCTGCCACACCACATATCTACACACTTTGCATTTACTGTATTCATGTGTATATACTTAACATGGTCCTTCTCAGAGAAGCTCTGGTGGGTCTGGCCTGCTAGCTAGGTTACTAGTTCCTGGATGAAGCCACAATTATCTTATCACCACATAGATGTTACAAATGGCTGATCAGGTTGATAAATCCAACTTCAGCTTGTCCATTAGACACAAACGCTAAATGCTAAGCGAGTGCCATTTCTGTGTTAGTTTCCACACACTTTACCCACTCTTCTTGGGATCTTCAGATGAAATAAAGACTCCATCATCACTCAGGTATTACTATGGCTGATCAGAATGAAAAATCCAACTTCATCTTCTCCATCTTGACTGAAACAGATGTGGCTTAATACAAAAGAGCAAATGCTAAGGGCCCCTTTACACAGCACTGAGATCACTGGATGATCACTGAGAGATCAAAAATTCGCCTGATCTCTCAGCAATCTTATAAAGCCTCAAAAAAGCTATTTCTGTGTAAATGTTTGGGAGATTGCTATGTGATCAAAAATTATTCCTTGAGAGATCACTAAGAGACCAGAGAAGATCATTGAGAGACCAGGACAGATCGCTGAGAGACCAGACGAGATCACAAAGAGATCACTGAGAGTTTCTTGGGCAATCAAGGAGGTTGCTGAGAATTTGAGGTTTCTAATGCTCTTCTACCCCCTTTACATGGAGGTGGAGATCTTTGAGAGATCGTTGAGTGATGAAAAATTAGAAATATCTCTCAACGATCTTTCAATGGTCTCTCAGTGATCATCAGACTCTCTCAATGATCTTCCAATGAGCTCCACGGTCACCACTGCCTTCTCAAAGTTTTGACTCAGTACAGAACAATGTCTCAATGACTACCAAAGGGAAGCAATCTCACAACAAGCCATCATTGAATTCTCAAGGAGCGCTCAATGATCTCCCAGTGATCTCTGTGATCTTTTAATGAACACCATAGTTTTCCATCCCAAGGTAGACATAGCTGAAAGATCAGGGAGGGATCATTGAATATTCAATGAAAGCCCAATAGAGTTCATTGAAAGACCATGGCAAAGATCATCAAGAGATCACTGGGAGATTTTGGAGATCGTTGAGCGCTCCTGAAGTGCTCCTTGAGAGTTTGTTGAGAGTTCATTCAGCGATTGTGTCATAGTCTGTGGTGAGACAGAATGCACACACATACATGCACACACATTCAGCCACTAATTGTGATTACCTGCAGCTGCTCCTCAACAACCTACCTATTGTTAATTTGGCTCCACTTTCCTGTGGGTTTGTCTCAACACCACAGCTCATGCTGCCCCTGAGATTGTGTACTCCAATGACTCTGTGTGTGTGTGTGTGTGTGTGTGTGTGTGTGTGTGTGTGTGTGTGTGTGTGTGTGTGTGTGTGTGTGTGTGTGTGTGTGTGTGTGTGTGTGTGTGCGCGCGTGCGCGCGCGCGCTCTGGACTCCCGTGGAAACCCAAGTAAGCTCAAACCAACCAACTTACCTTATGTGCTCCTCAGGATCTCTCCGTCTCCTTCTCCCCAGTGTTGCATTACCTGTTGCCCTCTGTTTGGACCTTGGGCTCACTTCCCCTTGGAAACTGGAACTCTCTGGAAGAACAACAAATCAAGCAAGCCTTCGCAATTCAGTCAGTAATTCGATAGCAACCCCCTTCCCCCCCAACCTCAGCTATACTCCTTCCCCACCTGCTCCTCTCTGCACTCCTCCACCTGCAAGGAAACTGACAACCTTATACCTCCACCAAAGAGATTATGTTTTCATCCGTGTCTGTCTGTCTGTCTGTCAGCAAGATTACACAAAAACTACTGGATGGATTTGGAGGAAAGTTTCACCCTTGGTCCAAGAATGAGCCCATGAGATTTTGGTGATGATCTGAGAGTGCATACCTCCACCAAGGGCCTTGTTTGTATTTGTGCAGCAGGGTTAATTACTTTCTTCAAAGTCAGAAGTTTGCATACACTAAGATTACTATGCCTTTAAACAATTTGGGAAAGCCCAGCTGATGATGTCACGGCTTTTGAAGCTTCCGATAGGTTAATTGACAATATTTGAGTTAACTGGAGGCACACCTGTGGACGTATTTTAAGCACATCTCAAGCTCACTGCTTCCTTGTGTGGCATCATGGGGAAATCAAAAGAAATCAGTCAAGCTATCAGGAAGAGAAATGAGGACCTCCACAAGTCTGGTTCATCCTTGGGTACAATTTCCAGATGCTTGAAGGTGCCACGTACATCTATTCAAGCAAATGTCCGCAAGTATAAACAGAACTCAGAAAAGGATTTATTGCCAAGTACATTAACAGTAAACAACTGATAACATACGAGGGATTTGACTTGACACTGAAAACAACATGCATTTCCGGTGCCACGGCAGCGTCGATAACGCGCCTGCCAGCAGACTAGGAACAGGAAGCATAGGGAAGAAAAGGATAAACACAATAGGAGAGAGCAAAAAAGCATTGATTGTCAGAATACTGGTCATAAATGATCAATATTATGATTACAAGAAAAAAAGCTCTCAATGCACAATTAGCAGACAATAGAATGTATACAAAGACACAAAGAGAGCAGTGAGTGAATGATCTTCTCATCAGTTTATTGAGTCAGTATGAGTGTAGTGTTGAGTGAAGGTGTTTATATCAGTTAAGAACAACAAAGTCTCTTCAGCAGGAGATGTTGTGTCTAGCGTCTGGCACTTTGTCCTTGAGCCAGGCAGCTGGCTGTCCATAAGAGTCAATGCCGCTCAAATGTTTTGAAAACAAAAAACTGCAGATAATCTGGAGGACTTGATTGTAAGGGGCAGGTCAGATAAGTCGAATAGTACTGTTCTCAGAGAAAAAAAAACTTTATATTCTCTTACAGATTCAGTACTTTAATCCTTCAGTGCTGGACGTTGAATTCTTCATGGACGGCTCTCAGCGTGATCATGATGTAATCCATTTTCCTAGACAGTTCTCCATTAGCCGCTGTCAGAGTCCTGCCCATTTGTTCAATTTGATGGTTAAGCCTCGCCTGGTCAGCATTTTGATAGGCTCCCTCCATCTTCATCAATTTACGGTACACCAGAACAATCCCAGATCCAATCAGAAAGATTCCGATTACCATTGCTACGAAGATGTATAAATCTTCGACATCTTCGATAGAAAGATCACACAGGCACAAGAGTTTCCAATTACTTGTGTCCTTCAAATAGCCCGCAGCTGCTGTTCCTGCGGGGCAAACTACCTCCCCCGGGGCACTTTTCCTCGTTGAAAAAATAGTGTCAATTGCATTCAAAGCCCAGCTTATTAAATCCATAATTTCGTTCGATAATCAGCAGTAGAGACACGCAGACAGACGACAGCAAGCTGGGATCCAGTCAGTTAGGGGAGGAAAGAGATAAAGAGTCAGAGCTGGAGAGAAGGAAAAAAGCGTCTGCTCTCTTTGGAGGGCGGAAGTGAAGACACCATGAGAATATCCAGCCATCATACACATTGAGGAAGGAGACGAGTTCTGTGTCCCAGAAATGAACGTATGTTGGTGTGAAATCTGTGTATCAACCCCAGAACAACAGCAAAAGACCTTGTGAAGATGCTGGCTGAAGCTGGCAAAAGAGCATCATTATCCACAGTGACACGACATGGGCTGAAAGACCACTCAGTGAGGAAGAAGTCATTACTCCAAAAGCCACATAAAAAAGCCAGATTGTGGCGATGTTAAAATAAGGCACGGCATCTGGAGTTTTAATGAAGTTTATTGATCAAATCATCGCCATCACGGAGCTCACCCCAGCTGCTGTATATGCATGCTGGGGATCACTCTCAGGCTCTCATGAGCTGTAGTCAGAAGCAGAAAGAGGAAGAACAGAGGGTGAACATATGAATTCAGCCACTTAAATACCCAGCAACGGACAATACATCAAAGGCATTTTATCATCAAAGGAAATGCATTCAGACATGTGACATTTGTACCACAATGCGAGCAGGAAGCATGAATGTTTGCATTTGCGTCATACATATCCACAGGATGCTGGTGCCTGAACTAAGCACAGGAAGGCTGCCTATTGATCTCAACACACACATCTCACTGTCCTGTTAATTGCTCTAGTCGAGCGCTGTGTTTGTCCGTGGCTGCTGTGGGGGGGTACCCCATACACTCCCCCCCCAGAGGGCTTAGCGGGGAGCTGAGACCTCGATAGTCCCGCTTTGGTGGCGAGCTGCGGGGAAGGTCTGTGCCGGGGAAGGGAGGAGGGTGGGGGTAGCAAGTGGCGGGGGATGTCCGTGGCTGTGGGAAGAAAAATTAGTCTCTGATTCCTCTTGCGATTCAGTCCGGCAATGAAGAAAAACAGGAGCTGAAGCTGTGTGAGGGACTTGGCGTGTTGGCTTCAGGTGCGTTCGCGGACCTAAAGCCCTCGGGGACAGCTGACAGCTGGATCCCCGTTGTGCGCCGTGGCTGAGACCATAAGAAAATCCTGTGCGCCAACTGCGTGCATGCCTCAGGTGAACGAGCAACCCTGAAGGGCCAGAGTGCAGCGGTGAAGGGGGGTGGGGGTCTGCAGAGCCAGCTTGTCTCTGGTGCGCGGCACGCGCTGCGGCTGCGTACCTTCCAGCTGCGCTGTTCAGATGCGAGGCTTCTGTGCATGGCCGGTCCACTGTCGCGAGGCGAATCAGGGTCAGGGGGCTTGATGGAGATCTGCGCAGTCGGCGCCGATTGTCTCCCCTGTTCGGGCTGTTGGTCGTCGCTCGTGCCGGGTCATGGTGCGTTCAGGTCCACGTGTTCTCCGTCGGCCATGGGCCGCCATCGTGGAGAGAGGGCAAGGTGCGGGCACTCTCGTGTGGAGACACAGAATCGTGTGTCAGGAGCCGTGAGAGCGGCCGGTCCAGCGTGGATGTGCCGATCTAGGCGTGCAGACCTCACCATGAAATTTCCTCAGCTTTCCCGGTCGTGGGTGGTCTCCGAAGAGCATCAAAGTCTCCCTGAAGCAGAAAGGAAGGGCAGATCAGTCGGGCTGCCGCGTTCGCTTGTCGTCGGAGAATCACCGCCGGGTGCTGCGTTCGCTGGCAGCGTGTTCTTTTCAGCGTCGGGTCACCAGCGTGGTCGTCCAGACCAGAAGGTTGCATCGCACAAAGCGTGTGCGTCTGCGGGGTCACCAGTGTGGCGATGTTAAAATAAGGCACGGCATCTGGAGTTTTAATGAAGTTTATTGATCAAATCATCGCCATCACGGAGCTCACCCCAGCTGCTGTATATGCATGCTGGGGATCACTCTCAGGCTCTCATGAGCTGTAGTCAGAAGCAGAAAGAGGAAGAACAGAGGGTGAACATATGAATTCAGCCACTTAAATACCCAGCAACGGACAATACATCAAAGGCATTTTATCATCAAAGGAAATGCATTCAGACATGTGACATTTGTACCACAATGCGAGCAGGAAGCATGAATGTTTGCATTTGCGTCATACATATCCACAGGATGCTGGTGCCTGAACTAAGCACAGGAAGGCTGCCTATTGATCTCAACACACACATCTCACTGTCCTGTTAATTGCTCTAGTCGAGCGCTGTGTTTGTCCGTGGCTGCTGTGGGGGGTACCCCATAAGATTACATTTTGCAAATGCACACAGGGACAAAGACCTGGATTTTTGGAGACATGCCCTGTGGTTTGATGAAGTACCAGACGCCATCATGAATTGAACTGATTGGCCATAATGACCATTGTTACATTTGGAAGAGAAAGCAAGATGGTTGCAAGCCTGAGAACACCATCCCAAATGTGAAGTATGGGGGTGGCAGCATCATGTTGTGGGGATGTTTTGCTGCAGGAGAGATTGGTGCATTTCACAAAATAGATGGCATCATGAGGAAAGAACATTATGTGGAAATATTGAAGCAGTATCTCAAGACATCAGCCAGGAGGTTAAAGCTTGGGAGCATATGGGTCCCTCCAGATGAGCAATGACCCTAAACATATCACCAGATTAGTTACAAAATGGCTTAAGGACAACAAAGTCAATGTTTTGGAGGTGCTATTACAAAGCCCTGATCACAATCCCATAGAAAATTTGTGGGCAGAGCAGAAAAAGACATGTGAGTAAGACAGCCAAGAGACTTGACTCAGATACACCAGTTCTGTCAGGAGGAATGGGACAAAATTCCAGCAAACTATTGTGAGAAACTTGTGGAAGAACACCCAAAACTTTTGACCCAAGTCATGCAGTTTAAAGGCAAATACTAAGGAAATGTATGTAAACTTCTGACTTTGAAGAAAGTAATTAAAAAATAAATAGAAATAATGTTGGTAATCCTAACTGACCTAAAACAGGAAAAGTTTAGTCTGATTTAATGTCAGTGTGAAAAAAGGTTATGCTGTGGGGGACCCATGCTCTAGAGTTCAGTAGTTTTCCTCTCAGACTGAGAGAGCATGGAGATCAAAGGGCTGGGGGGTAAGGGGAATTGTCTTGGGGGAGTGAATGGTGAATGCAGGACCTCAGGTAGCAGGGAGGTGTGAGTTTTGGGATATAAAAGAGAGAGTCCCTGCTACAAATGTTGAATGTTCTGATTCTGGAAGATGTGAGAGTGAAATAAAGTTTGTCTGCTCGGAAAGTCGGTCTGGTTATTTCATCTCCACAATGCATCTTTTTATACAGTGTATCTTCAAGAGTCAAAGATTTTATTTGTCAATATTACTATACGTACAGGACATACAGGAGAATTGAAATGTCATTTCTCTCGCTCTTCAGTGGTGTGCGCAATATAAAAAAAGAAAAAAGGCTGTAAAAACAACAACAGCAGTCTATGTACAGTAATGCTACCCATTGTGCAAATAGCAACAAAGATAAAACCTACACATCCCATAGTGCAAATAAAGATAAACGATAAAACCCAGCAATCCTATATACAGAAGAAGTAAAGCTGTAATACTCGTAGTTGCAAGTTTGATGCAGCAGCAGGTATGGCATTTGTGCAAATGGTTGCAGCAAAGTTGCACGGCTGCACGGTGGCGCAGTGGTTTAGCACTGTGGCAGCACAGTTTTACCCTCGGCCGGGGGATCGCGGGGATCGTGGGTTCGATTCCAGCCCCCGACCAACAGTGAGCTGTGTGGAGTTTGCATGTTCTCCCCGTGTTGCGCGGGTTTACTCCGGGATTTCTCCGGTTTCCTCCCGCATACCAAAAACATGTAGGTTTAGGGCGCTCGCGCACGCAGCGACCAGCAGCCGGTGGCTTGTCACCAGACTGCAAACCGAATCTACCTACGGGTACAAATAAGTAACAAAAAAAAAAAAAAAGTGCAGAGACATACAGCAGCAGATGTATTACTGTTGGTGTGCCAGTCTTTCTGTGCCAGCAGCTGAGGTAGTTATTGTGCGAGTGAGTGCATTACATTCCGGGGGGTGGGGGGGGGGGTGGACAGAGTTCAGGGTAGTGATGTTATGTTTGACACTGCCCACTCGACACTGACTCAAGCAATTTAACGCGGAAGTGTCGTGAGCAGAGTGTGGAGCACTGTGTCAGCATGCCCACAGTTACGTGACTGTAGCAAACGAGGCCTCGTTATGTTGGTCACATCATATGTCTTGAGGGCTCATGGGAAGTTTGAGAGGGAATTAGGGGTTTTTTTTGTTTGTTTTGTACTGTTTGTTCGTGCCATCCAATTTTGAATAGACCTCGAATGGCCAAATGCTAAAAAAAAAAAAAAAAAAGAAAAAAGTATTGAGATTTTTTTTCAGGTTTTCCACTCAGATGCAGTTCTGACAGTCAGTCACCAGGTTACAGTCTTTATTAGATGTGTGATAACACTGTGTCTCATGAAGCAATTGTCTCAAAGTTGCTCATTTTTTCATCAGACCTCAGTTTTAACATCACTAGTTCAGGGTCCTGATGGCCGGATGAAGCTGTTTAGCAGTCTTGTGGAGCAGGTCCGGAGGCTCCGGTACCTTTTCCCAGATGGCAGGGGGCTGAAGAGGGAGTGTGAGGGGTGAGAGGTGTTGCCTGCAATGTTGATAGTGATGTTATGCTCGACACTGCCCACTCGACACTGACTCAAGCAATATAACGCGGAAGTGTCGTAAGCAGAGTGTCGAGCACTGTGTCAGCATGCCCACAGGCACGTGACCGTAGCAAGCGAGGCCTCGTTATGTCAGTCACATTACGCGACTTCAGGGCTCACAGGAAGTTTGAGAGGGAATTAGGGTTTTTTTTGTTTGCTTTGTATTGTTTGTTCCTGCCATCCAATTTTGAATAGACCTCAGATGGCCAAATGCTCAAAAAAAAAAAAAAAAAGTATTGAGATTTTTTCAGGTTTTTAAACTCTGATGGATTTCTGACAGTCAGTCACCAGATGGCAGTCTTTATTAGATGTTTCATAACACTGTCGCTCATGAAGCAATTGTCTCAAAGTTGCTCATTGTTTCATGAGGCCTCGGTTTTAACATCACTAAATGTTGATGGCTTTGCGGGTGAGGTAGATGTCCAAGACGCACCGGTGGTCTTGCTGGCTGCTTTCACTGTGCGTTGTGGTGTCTTCCAGCAGGAGGTGGTGCAGCTTCCATACCACACCGTGATGCAGCTGGTGAGGATGCTCTCAACGATGCCCCACTTCAACTGCATCTGGTGGAATTTATTGAGCAAACTGAAAAATTAAAACACATTGTTCAGTGCAAAAAGAGCTAAAAAGTCTGAGGGGAGGTCTTAGAAATGACAACTTCTAACACAGGTAAAATGGTTCAACCTACTGTATAAAGGTGTACTTTTATATGCATGTGGGGGTTTGTAATTTGTTCCAATATATGATACAGAATCTACTGTATCACATACTACATGCTACTACTGTAGCACATAGACTCAGCCTGCCTGAACTACCTTTTATGAACTGGAGAAATTAAGGAGTTTTTGACTTGTTTTAGAATTACAGACCCAAAAGCAGACAACAGGGAGAGCAATGTTGGTGATCAAACAATTATCTTTTTTGAAAATAGTGAAGTGCTGCAGCAAGGAATCTGGCAACCCTGGGGTGGAAGGGAGGGAAGAGATGAGTATGAGTATATTTAAGAGTTGTAAGTTATAATAATAATGTTTAATCTGCTTACAGGTGCGAGAAGTGACAGGGCAGTGAACAGGATGGCTGGAAACCTCCAAGTGATGCAGGAGAGGTTCCGAACAAGGTAGGCTTCCTGGGGATTAAATGAGAGGCTTGGGGGAAGAAGGGAGGACAGATGGGCTGCACGGTGGCGCAGTGGTTTAGCACTGTGGCAGCACAGTTTTACCCTCGGCCAGGGGACCGCGGGGATCATGAGATCGTGGGTTCGATCCCAGCCCCCGACCAACAGTGAGCTGTGTGGAGTTTGCATGTTCTCCCCGTGTTGCGCGGGTTTACTCCGGGATTTCTCCGGTTTCCTCCCGCATACCAAAAACATGTAGGTTTAGGGCGCTCGCGCACGCAGCGACCAGCAGCCGGTGGCTTGTCACCAGACTGCAAACCAAGTCTACCTACGGGTACAAATAAGTAACAAAAAAAAAAAAAAGATTAAGGGAAACGGTAGTAAAGTGCACTTACGGAAGGGGGTTGCAGATGGTCCAGGTGAAGGCTCCACAGAGCGGGAATCCAATCCGCCTAGGAGGGTATCCTGAGTCCACCTGGAAGTCCTGAAAGAGAGGGGGAAAATAGTTTGCTGGAATGAACATTCTTACTTTCCTTCTTCTACACATTGGAGGAGAGAACTGGCTGTGCACTAGCCTGGAGACTGGCATGGAAGGAGTCTGACAATCTCCTGATGAGAGGAGGCTGGAGCTATTTGAAGGGGATGGTGATTACCGGCAGGTGGTGAGTGCAGCTGTGGGGAATGAGATATTAGTAGGAAAGAGAGCCCTGTGCAGCCAGACCACTACAGTTTTTTGTTATTGTTTGTTTTTACTTAATACATTAAAGGTAAATAATGCCAGCATGTGAATCTGTTCTTAGATAAATTACAATGAAAAATTATATATTTTATGATATTGTCAAAATTCACAGAAATATAATTTTTGAGCCATATTGCCCACTGCTGTTTAACACAGATATATTCATGTTGGTTCAGTATGCTACACACTGTACAAGACTTGGGTTTAATCTTAATTTTGTTTCAGTCTGTACTTGGCTTTTTTTTTTTCTGTGCACATACACCATCCATCCATCCATCCATCTTCTACTGCTTAATGCTTTTTGAGTCACGGGGGCTGGAGCCTATCCCAGCGTCTCTGGGCAAGGGGCAGGGTACACCCTGGACAGATCACCAATCCATCACAGAGACACAGACAACCATTCACTCTCACATTCATACCTAAGGACAAATTAGAATCCCCAGTTGATGCCAGTTAACCTAACCTGCATGTCTTTGGCCTGTGGGAGGAAACCGAGGGACCCGGAGTAAACCCACGCAGACACGGGGAGAACATGCAAACTTCACACAGAAGGGTCACCAGTGGTCAGGGGTGGAATCGATCCCTGACCTTCTTGCTGTGCTGCCACAGTGCTAGCCACTGTGCTACCGAGCTGCCTGCATATACACCAAATTAATATAAAATGGTTTGGACCCCGCGAGTAGATTCCTATGAAAAAGTTACATCAAGGATGCAGTGTACCCAAATCAGCTACAGTACATGGGTCCGAACCTCCAGTGGGCTCACTACCTGCAGGAGGAATCATGGAGAGCTATGTAAACCAGGAGGCGGTCTGGGCTACTGGTCATACATTTCCAATGTTATCTATTTTAGGATGCTGAGCACTGAACCTGTGGGAAACCCACAGGTTGTTGTTCTTCACTAAAAGTGTATGGGCAGCATAAACCTTAAACCAGAACAACATTAAACTTTACATCTTGTAAAGTTAAATGTTTTATTCTTACAACAGCGATTCCTCAAATTCATGACTGGCTTAATAATTCAGGTCTGTTACTAAATACTAAAAAAAACTGTTTGCATGATGTTTACCAAACAACAATCAAATATTGCAAACTCAAACATTTTCTTAAAAGGGGAGGATCTGCAACTAGTCGAGGAATTTAAGTACCTCGGCCTGATTTTAGACTCCTCATTAACCTCATTAACCTTTAAAAAACACAAAAAATTTCAATCATAATAAAATTCAATCTATCCATCCATCCATCCAACCATCCTCTACTGCTTATCCGGGAATCCAGGTCGCAGGGGCATCAGTCCAGGCAGAGTAGCCCAAACTGCCGCCCAGTTCACATAGCACCATGATCCCCATGAACCCTCCTGCAGGTGTTGAGCCCACTGGAGGGCGGATCCATGTGTCTCCTTTAGGTACACTAGTTACTTGATGTAACATTTTTCATGGAGATCCAATGGACCGCTCTTAGTCTGGCCCTTCACCCAGGACCATTTTGCCTTGGGAGACCCAACCAGTTGCAAGTTGCCCCTGACAACATAGCTCCTGGGATCACTGGGACACAGAAACCCCTCCACCACAATAAGGTGATGATCCATGGAGGGGAAAAATTCAATCTAAGAAATTTTAAACAAATTAGACCATCGCTGACAGTTAGTGTGACCAAAATGTTTCTGCATGCATCGATTACTGTTTTACCAACTGGTCAATCACTGGTGTAACAATAATCAAACCCATTGAATCTTTATACAAAAAAGCCATAAAAATCTTTGATCAGAAAGATCCCACATATCATTGTTGCCACATTTACAAGAAATACAATTTTCTGTCTTTTGAAAACTATAAAACTTTCAAATTTCCCTGCTCAGTCTATAAAATATTAAATGGCTATGCACCACCCTGGGAGAATATGTTAAACTGAGAACTGTCACTGGTATAACCACCAGAGCAATCACTAGAGGAGGCTGTGAGGTCCCCCACAGATGCACCACATTTACTCAATCTGTGCTATCAGTGAGGAGCACCAAGATCTGGAATAATATACCACCTGCAATCAGAGAACGTACCACACTTCACACTTCTAAGACTCTTTGTAAAAACTGGCTTTTAAACAACCAAAACTGTACCCATAACTAGTGCTTGCTCTGCGGCATACACATATATACAGTATGTGACTGTGCGTCATACACATATACCCTGCCTCTTGCTTGCTGCTGTTGTTGTTGCTGTGAGGTACCTGGGTGCATGTGTGTGTATGCATACAGTACACAGCACTTCACTCGTGTGACATTTGGATGTTTTGTTTTGTAGCACCTTAACTCTTGCACCTTTGTATATCCACTTTGTACAGTTCTATTGCAGATGTTCTCCTCATGTGTGATTGTTTGTTTGGTGTGACCCGCCGGGGGACTACAGATGCAAATTAGCAGTATTGCTAGATCTGGAATGCTTACATTTGTATTAATAGATAGATAGATAGATAGTAGATAGATAGATAGATAGATAGATAGATAGATAGATAGATACTTTATTTCGAACAAAAAAAAGTATAACAAAAACAAACAAATGACAAATGCAATAAAGTAACAGTATACACTGTTCGAAAGGGAGAAGGAAGAAGTGAACACTTATTAATTCCATCTCCTCTTTTCCATAAATACACCCATGCGAATTTTATACAAATTACCACCTTTAAGACCCCAAGTAAACAATTTACTGTATTTTTTACAAATCAACATTAACACCCATCCATCCTAACATACATTGATGTCTATACATCAAAACCAACCTCAAACAACACAGATATACACAGTGCTGTCCCACCCACCATTCCATAGTGTCCCATAATGTCCCAGAGTGAACATAATGAATCGTACATATAAATACTACCCTTCTATCATATATCCTTTCAGCAAATAGTGTTTATACCTCTTTTTGAATTGATTTCTGTTTGTACATAGTTTCAGTTCCGGCTCCAGACTGTTCCACAAATCCACCCCACAGACAGATATGCACATACTTTTCTTGGTTGTTCGTATCTTGGGTTTTGTAAAGTTTAAGTCTCCTCTCAAATTATGATCATTGTCTCTTTTTAAAATATTTTTTGTATATTAGTTGGGAGTTGATTATTAATTGCCCTGTACATTACTTGTGCTGTCTTAAATTTAACTAAATCGATGAACTTTATGACATGCGACTTTAAAAACAACGAATTGGTATGGTCTCTATATCCTACATTGTTTATTATCCTTATAGCTCTTTTTTGTAATGTGCATATTGACTGTAGGTTGGTCTTGTAGGTGTTTCTCCAGACTTCTACACAATAGTTAAGATAAGGTAAAAACAGTGAATTGTACAATAAGACCAATGATTTATAGTCCAAGATGTGTCTTGTCTTCCCCAGTATGCCTATACATTTTGCTAACTTGGCCCGGATGTGACTGATGTGAGGTTTCCAGCAGATTTTATTGTCTAGCGTCACCCCCAGAAACTTATTTTCCTGTACTGTTTCTATTCTGGTATCATCTATCATTACCATTATTTCATGATTTATTTTATAATTTCCAAACAACATAATCTTTGTTTTTTTTAGATTTAGAGATAATTTATTTTTGTTGAACCACTGCGTTAACTTTTTCATTTGAGTTGTGACCACCTCTAAAACCTGCTGCAAATTCTCACCAGTGCAGAGGATATTTGTGTCATCCGCAAACAAAATAAATTTCAGAATTTTTGATACTTGGCATATGTCATTTATATACAAAATAAAGAGTTTGGGTCCCAAAACTGACCCCTGGGGCACACCACAAGTGATGTCCATGAAGGGTGATTTGTGCTCACCAATTTGTACAAATTGTTGTCCGTTACT
Organism: Pholidichthys leucotaenia; assembly: GCA_020510985.1. NCBI lineage: Eukaryota > Metazoa > Chordata > Actinopteri > Cichliformes > Pholidichthyidae > Pholidichthys > Pholidichthys leucotaenia. The sequence continues at coordinate 237,741,369 of CM035839.1, forward strand.
TAACCTCTTGCGCTCCGTTGTCCCATGGGTGGGCAAGTCTCTGCGTCCTAGTGCGCACGAGGGTGCTCTCGTGTGCCCTCGTGCGCTCTCGGATGCATGGTTCTGATGGTGGTGATGTAGGTGGTGTTGGCGTCCAAGCGCCACTGAAAATAAAAGCTGCAGACACAGCCGCGAACAGATTAGTTCATCTGATTGACCTCTCATTCAACTAATAAGAGCCTTGAATTGGGTTTCTGAAACCTTGAAGAACCAATGAATGAAAACCTAGGAAGGAGGACCCGCCTACTGTGAATGCAGGAGCCAATTGAAGCACAGAAGTTCGGGCTGGGTGAAGAGAGATTTACTGTTGCAGCAGATGAAAAAAAGGACGCTGGAAGAACCTGCTACAGATCCAGCAGCATGGAGAACACCCACAAGTGCGACCTGCACTCATTCCAGCAGAATAGACATTTAGGATTCTCTTCCGTCATCATAGACCGACGGAGGCCGACGACAAAGGCCGTAAATCATTCGCCAAAACCGCAATAATGGAATTATATTTTGACCGGGATCCACGAGCGGACCAGCGTCGCGTTCGTCTGACAATGGGGAAGAGAAGTTCGCCAGGACTCTGCTGCTGTGAAGAGGTAAGGTGTTATAAGCTAAGTTATTATTTATCCCTGAAAATTGTAATCAAAAAATGACTTTTGACCGATCGGTAAATTACAACTGTAAGGCGCACGAAGTACGAAGTGCGTGCGCCGCGATAAACGGTTCATTTGCCATGTTTGGACCGTGAAGGCCCCCCCCCCCCGCTACAGAAGAGGAGCGGGGGGGGGCGTTCACGGTCCGAACGCCCCCCGGTCCGAACGCCCCCCGGTCCGCGGGGGGAAGCCACAGTGACTGCGCAGCGGTCGCCACATAGCCATATGAGTCTATTCCGTCATGTAGCGATGGCCGATGGCCGTCCTCTGTAGCGGGGGGGGGGCAACCCCCCCACACACACAGTAGCGAGTGGGGGGGGAAGCCACTTTGACAGCGGTCAAAGCGGCTTTGACCGCTTTTTTTTTTTTTTCTTCCCTCCTCCCGTCTGCCTTCCTGACCTATTCCCAGCTTTGCAATGTTGCGTTTTTGTCTGTGTTTAGTCGCTCTTCTTCTGCTGAATCTTAATCTAAACGGAAATTATGGATTTGGAAGCGGCTTAAATGTGCTATTGTCACTATTTTTCAACAAGAATCGGGCCAAGGGGGAGCCCAAGAATTGGAACCTGTGAGGAGACTCATGGACATTGGAATTCATGCGTCTGTGGAAACATCATTATTGGTTATGATCTCAGGACTTCTATTTTTGGCTGTGAAGTTCCCTGATGTATCAGAAATTGAAGGAAGGTGAGAGAGCTGATCAAAGCGGACCCGGCAAGCTCCTTCATCAAATTCGACCAGTTGGGGAGGGCACGAGTAGCGGCAAACGGTGAACTGAATGACAGTGATTCAGTGGAGGAATACATCTGGAGCCCTGTGCTCTCCATGGGATTAAAGTTTAAGTCTGCATATGGAAATTATGAAAGCACAGAATTGCACGGGTGAGGAAAAATCTATTCTCTGAGTGCACTGTGCAGATTTGATTTGACCTTGTCTTGGTGCCCTGTATTTACATTCCTCCTGATGAAGATAAGCGGAAGAGTGGCTCTGCTAACCCAAACATCGACAAACAATGGCTGTTGTTCTGCAGATTGAGCTCCTCAAGGACAGCGCTCATGTGTTTACAGAACTTGCCACCTGCATGAGGAGAGATAAACTCTGGACATGCCGTGTAGAACACACGACTATCCGTTGCCAGGGGGTGCCCTCTGCTGTTCACCAGCAATTGACACATCTCCACACTGCATTACCCACTGATACTGACTACATACACTGGTCTCTCTCGCTTGTTATTGTGTGATCTTTCTATTGTCTGCTAATTGTGCATTTGAGAGTTTTTTTCTTGTCACAATTTTGGTCATATAATGAGCTTTATTTTGATCAACAATGCTTTTTTCTCTCTGCCTATTGTGTTTCCCCCCCCCCCCTCCCCTCCCCTCCTTCCCCTCTTTACCCCCCACTGTTATGACAGGCGCCTTGCATGGCTGCCGCGTCATTGGATGCGCCTAACGTGCGCGCCCAATGTCAAGTCAAATTCCTTGTATGTTTACCTGTAAATATACTTGGCAATAAAGCTGATTCTGATTCTGACAGCGTTGCTGTGGAAACATGCAACGAGTGTAATCCGTCATGTAGCGAGGGCCGATCTCCGTCCTTTGTAGCAGGGCGGGGACAACCCCCCCCCCACACACACACACAGACACAGCCCTGAATGTGACCTTTCATTAGAGCCCAAAATGAAGATTTTACATTGAATTATTCAAAAGTTACAGACGTTTTTCCAAAGTGTGCCATTTGGCACAATTTGGCACAGTTCCAAAACGCCTGGGAACAGCCTGAGAACAAAGTTGTGTAATATATTCATTTTTTGTGGTATTGTTACAAAATTTGGACTTCAGCTGGATAACACTTGGTTCTACATTTCTGTTGCATTTTCCAGCCCGGATCTGAAGCTGTGTGTTATTTGCAAGCATTTGTATCCAAAAAAACACCCAGGCCAAATTTATTTTCTTCAAGTTCACTATGTTTAGATGAGTGTAACTCAGTGGCCGGAGAACTTAGAGAGATCATGTTTTTTTTGCCAGAAAATTCAAAGTGTTTTCTTTTAAATGAGACCAACCCCATGAAGATGCTGCAAAGGGTTGAAGAACAGCTTTCGATTTACTTTGGGCACGTTATTTTTTGGCGTTTTTAGGGAAATTGACCGGAGTGCAAGGGGTTAAATAACTTGAGATGAGATGAGATGAGATTCAACTTTATTGTCATTACACATGTATGAATACAAGGTAACGAAACGTGACTTGGCATTTGGGCACGCTCTGCAGAGCGCATCCAAGGCCGGGGCAGCCGCTAGGCGCCAGTCATAAAGAAGAAAGGAAAAAAAAGAAAAAGGGAAGGGATGACACAGTAGGCGAGAGAAAAAAACATGTTTTATCAAAATGGCGCTCGGCGAGTGAGTGAAATTTTGATTGCAGGCAAAAAAAACCTCAATGCACATTTAGCAGACATTTAGCAGGAGATCACACACAAAAGTTGAGAGAGGCAGTGTATTTGTATGAGTCAATATTTGTATCAGTCATGTAATGTTGTATGCATTGTGTAATGTAAGTGTGGCAGTTGTTAGTGAGCAGCAGAGGGCGCCTCCTGGCAGTGGATAGATGTTATAATCATGTGACTTATAAACAAGTCCAGAGTCTATCTCTCTTGCTTGCAGAAGGCACATGGGCACTGTCCTTGAGGGTCCAATCCGCTGATACGACAACAACTGATTGTCGATTGTTTGGATTAGCAGAGCCAGTCCTTCCGCTTATCTTCATCAGGAGGAATGTAAACACGGGGCACCAAAGACAAGGTCAAATCAAATCAGCACAGTGCACTCAGAGAATAGAATTTTTCCTCACCCGTGCAATTCTGTGCTTTCATATGCAGGCTTAAACTTTTTTCCATGGAGAGCACAGGGATCCAGATGTATTCCTCCACTGAATCACTGTCATTCAGTTCACCGTTTGCCGCTACTCGTGCCCTCCCCAACTGGTCGAATTCGATGAAGGAGCTTGCCGGGTCCGCTTTGATCAGCTCTCTCACCTTCCTTCAATTTCTGATGCATCAGGGAACTTCACAGCCAAAAATAGAAGTCCTGAGATCATAACCAATAATGTTTCCACAGACGCATGAATTCCAATGTCCATGAGTCTCCTCACAGGTTCCAATTCTTGGGCTCCCCCTTGGCCCGATTCTTGTTGAAAAATAGTGACAATAGCACATTTAAGCCACTTCCAAATCCATAATTTCCGTTTAGATTAAGATTCAGCAGAAGAAGAGCGACTAAACACAGACAAAAACGCAACATTGCAAAGCTGGGAATAGGTCAGGAAGGCAGACGGGAGGAGGGAAGAAAAATGCGACTGCTCTCTCTCAAGGCAACTCCACCCAACCCAACTCAGTTCTACCCCTCTTATCCCATACCTTTCCAGTTTCCTTAGTAGTATTCTGTGGTTAATGGTGTCAAAAGCTTTCTTTAAATCTATAAATACTCCTACAGCAACCTTTTTTTTATCTATACAACTGTGGCACATATGTTGGGTACATATTCTCCACAAATGTATTGCTGTATGTTTATTGTGTGATACACGTCTCATGGAACAAAAGGGACTGAGCCTCTGAGAGACAACAGGAAGAGTGTGAGATTCGTTCTTTGTTTCAAGGAGACGACCGGGGGAGATTTCCGGACCACAGAGACTAGAGGACAATGGTGTGAGATCAAAGGGGTTACTTTGTGATTGAGATTAAGTACCATGTGACTGTATGTTTGATTAAACACCATGTGACTGCTGTTTCGTGCCCGGGGTATAAAACCCCTGATGTGAGATGAAAACTTCCTCTTTCTTGCTTTGAGATGGTTGGAGTATGTGATCTGTTAATAAAGCTGAATCTGAGGAATAAACTCAGCCTCATCATTGAGCACATTCTCCACACAACTAGTAATTTCTTCTATAAGTTTGATCAGTGCCAAAGATGTAGATTTATCTGCTCTAAAACCATACTGGCTATCTGTAAGGAGGTTGTGTTTTTCAATGAAATCATCCAGTCTCTTAGTGAAGATTTTTTCAAGTATTTTGGAGAATTGTGAGAATAAAGAGACTGGCCTGTAATTTGTGAAGCGATGACTGTCTCCTGTTTTGTATAGAGGTATTACTTTTGCTATTTTCATTTTGTCTGGAAATGTACCAGTTTGAAATGACAGGTTACAGATGTGGGTGAGTGGCTTAACAATTCCTTCAATTACTTTTTTCACTATTGCCATGTCAGTTTCATTCCAGTCCATTGATTTTTTGTTCTTAAATTTACTCACAGTCTCAATAATTTCCTTTTCAGTAACTGCACCCAAAAAGATTGTGTTTGGATTTCTATCTTCTGTTTCATTCACAGAACCACTATAGTTTGTTTCTGGTGTCACTATTGATTTTGCTAATTAAGGACCAACGTTTTCAAAAAATTTATTGAAACCACTGACCACATCTTCCATATTATTTATCAAATTGCCATTTTCAATAAAATATTCTGGATAATTAGCATTCTTAGGTCGATTACTAATAATCCCATTAAGTACTTGCCATATTCCTCTTAAGTTATTTTTGTTATCCTCTAATATTCTGTTGTAATATTCTTTCTTACAGGTCCTCATTATATTAGTAAGCTTATTTTTATATTGTGGTGCACATATGTGGGTTCCATATGCTTCACATGCTTATTACTGTATGCTTATTGTTTACTGCCCGTCTCAGAGGAACAAACGGTCTGAACCTCCTAGGGGTAGCAGGAGGATGCGAAGTCTGGCCTTTTGTATGCAGAGAGATGGCCGGAGGGATTTCCTGACCACCAGGACTTCAAGTGGAGACAGACAGAAGACCTGAAGGGGGGTGCATTGTGATTTGGGATGTAAAGACAATGTGACTGTGTGCTTTGATGTCCTGGGGTATGAAAGGGACAGAGGTGGGGGCATGCAGTCCTCTTTTCTGTTTTTGGATGTTGGAGAATGTGATGGTGAATAAAACTGATCTTGAGTAATAAACTCAGCCTCATCTTTCCACACATCTCCACACTGGTGACCCTACAACGTATCATGAGCGGAGACGAAACTCCCGAGCTAGACTCGCCAGGAGCCAGCCAAACGAATGCAGCCACAGTCCAACTACCGGACTTCTGGCCGAATAATCCGCGCTCCTGGTTTAACGCAGTCGAGGCACAGTTCCACCTCCGGAGGATTTCGGTAGACGCCACAAAGTTCTACCATGTGGTTGCAAAGCTGGACAACCACACAGCCCAGCGAGTGGAGAGCCTGATCAACCACCCGCCGGACAGCGACAAGTACAGCACGTTGAAGGCTGCACTCATTTGTTACTTCACCCCCTCGGTACAGGAGCGAGCAGAGAGGCTCCTGGCGCTGACTGAATTGGAGGGCGACAGACCTGCAGACCTGATGGGGAAGATGTTGAGTTTGAGAGACTCTGAAGATGATAACTTCATCTTCACCCACCTTTTCCTCAGAACCCTACCGTCAGAGGTGAGAGTGACCCTGGCCAATTCACCACTGCTGGCCCGACGAGACTACCACGAGCTGGGCCAGGAGGCGCAACGACTCGTCGACGCCAGTAAACGGCGCGCGGCTGCGGCTGCAGCAGCGGGGCCAGGCGCAATGTCCGGAGACAGCAGGGGGCCAGAAGCTGCAGCACCAGACTCACCGACGACGGCGGCGGCAGAGGCCAGGAAACACGGAGCAGACGACATCCTTTGCTTCTATCATCGCCGCTTCGCAGAGAGGGCACGCAAGTGCATTCCACCGTGCCACTTTAAGCGCTCGGGAAACGTCAAGACCAGGTGTCGGTAGCAGCTGCGGCCCTCAGAGAGGAGAACAAGCTGCTCTACTTGAAGGATGCGCACTCGGGGAGGCATTTCCTCGTGGACACGGGCTCCCAGCTGAGTTTCATCACACCTTCCTACGCTGACCGACTGGCGCCTTCCAGTGGTCCCCGGGTGTCAGCAGCGAACGGCTCGGCGATTAAGACCTTCGGTGAGAGGACTCTGCTTCTGTCTTTACACGGCCACACTTTCGAGTGGACTTTCGTCATAGCGGCAGTCAATTTCAACATGTTAGGGGCTGATTTTTTGTGCTCACATAGTTTGTTGGTCGATCTTGCTAACAGACGCCTGGTTAATGCACTCTCTTTTTCTTCTATCCCCTGTACAGCTCGAGTGGCCCCGCCAACAGCACAAGCCAACGTCACAGCTGCAGGTGGTAAGTTACACACACTCCTCACTCAGTTCCCAGCACTCACGGTTCCAACATTTTCGGCGACGGTGGCTAAACACGGGGTGGAACATTTTATTACTACCACCGGGACCGCCCGTTTTCGCAAAAGCTCGGCACTTGGATTCAGCTAAACTGACCATAGCGCGCGAGGAGTTCGCCAACCTGGAGAGGTTGGGCATCATCAGGCGTTCGAAGAGCCAATGGGCTTCACCGCTTCACATGGTCCCGAAAGCTGATGGCTCGTGGTGGCCTTGCGGTGATTTCCGCAGGCTGAACAACGCTACAGCGCACGACTGCTACCCGATCCCGCACATCCAAGATTTTTCAGTTCATTTGGCGGGGGCGCATGTTTTTTCTAAAATAGACTTGGTACGCGGTTACCACCAGGTCCCAGTGCGCGCTGAGGACATACCCAAAACAGCAGTAATAACTCCTTTCGGGCTTTTCGAGTTTTTGCACATGCCGTTTGGGCTTAAAGGCGCGGCGCAGACGTTCCAACGCATGATGGACGCAGTTTTGCGCGATCTCCTTTTTGTGTTCATCTACCTGGACAACATATTGGTAGCCAGCGCGTCCGAAGACGAACACGAAAACCGCCTCACGGCGGTTTTCCGGAGGTTGGCAGAGCACGGGTTAATAATTAACCCGGCGAAGTGTCAGTTCGTTGTGACGCAGATTGATTTTTTGGGGCATCACGTCTCCCCAGAGGGAGCAGTCCCTCTACCTGACAAAGTGCGCGCAGTAACAAATTTTCCCCAGCCACAAACGGTCAAAGCGTCACAGGAGTTTTTGGGAATGGTAAATTTTTATAACCGTTTCCTCCCCCGCGCAGCGCAGCTCATGCAACCATTGCATGCTGCACTAAAAAAACAAAAACCCACAAATAAAGTCGAATGGTCTCCGGAGCAAGAGCGCGCATTTTCCGAAGTCAAAACAGCCCTGGCAAACGTTGCGTTGTTAGCACATCCAGTCCCAGCGGCCTGCATGGCGCTCACTACTGACGCGTCAGATGCGGCCATAGGGGCGGTCGTGGAACAGTTTGTAGCTGGAGCCTGGCAACCGCTCGCCTTTTTCAGTAAGACCCTGCGCGACAGCGAATGAAAATACAGCGCATTCGACAGGGAGTTGTTAGCTCTCCACTTGGCCATTCGCCACTTCCAGTTCTGGCTGGAAGGACGCCGTTTCACCGCGTTCGTTGACCACAAGCCGCTGACTTTCGCGATGGCCAAGATTTCAGAACCTTGGTCGGGCCGGCAGCAGAGACAGCTGGCCGCGATATTGGAGTTTACTACCGATATTCAGCATGTGGCAGGTAAACTTAATGTAGTGGCGGACTGCCTCTCACGCGCCGTGGGGGCTCCAGCCCGCATGGAGGTAGATCCTGTAGCCATGGCCGCGGAGCAGGTTAGCGACGCAGAAGTGCGCGCCGCCCCAGTCCGCGTAGGGATAGATTATGCAGCCATGGCCGCGGAGCAGGTTAGCGACGTGGATGTGCGCGTGCTCCAGTCTGGACCAACAGGGTTAAGGCTGGAGAACAGGGTGCTGCAAGACGGTATGCCCCCCCTAATCTGCGATGTCTCCACTGGGCGGCCGCGTCCGGTGGTCCCAGCCGTGTGGCGCCGCTGCGTTTTTGACTCGATCCATTCTCTGGCGCACCCAGGAGTGCGCGCGTCGGTCAAAATGGTAGGAGAAAAATTTGTATGGCCGAGCCTGCGCAAACAAGTTCGAGAGTGGGCGGCTGCCTGCACAGCCTGCCAGCGGGCCAAGGTTCATAGACACACGAGAGCTCCCTTGGAGCCGTTTCACACCCCGGCTAAAAGATTTGATCATGTCCACGTGGACCTCGTAGGCCCCCTCCCGCCCTCACAAGGGTGCACACATATTCTGACAATGGTTGACCGCACCACGCGCTGGCCGGAAGTGGTCCCGCTGTCATCAACCACAGCCGAGGAGGTGGCGCACGCGTTTTTAACGGCATGGGTAGCGCGTTTTGGAGTCCCGTCGGACATTACATCCGACAGAGGCCCGCAATTTGTTTCCGAACTTTTGGTCAGCAATGGCCCGCAGCCTGGGGGCAACGATCCACCGCACGACCGCGTACAACCCGCAGGCTAATGGGTTATGCAAACGTTTTCACAGGTCATTGAAGGCGGCTCTCAGAGCGTCGCTTACGGATACAAATTGGGTGGACAAGCTACCATGGGTTTTATTGGGGTTGCGTTCTGCACCTAAAGAGGATTTAGAAGCCTCCCCAGCTGAGCTAGTTTTTGCACAGCCACTTCAGCTGCCCGGGGAATTTCTCCCAGATAATCCACCGCCAGAGTGCCCCCTGGCCCAGCGGTTACAGAATAGCACAGGCCCAAGCACGCTACCTGGCCCCGTTCACCACAGTTTTCCGCGTGTTTTTGTGCCTAAGGCTTTAAAAAATGCGGAGTTTGTTTTTGTCAGACATGATGCCCATCGTCCGCCCTTACGTCCACCTTATGACGGACCATATAGAGTGCTGGAAACAGGGGATAAGCATTTTTTGCTAGATTTGGGGGGCAGAAAAGAAAGGATTGGCATTAACAGGCTCAAACCCGCTTTTGTGGTAGCTGACGAAGTTGTGCAGTTGGCGAAGGCTCCTCGGCGCAGCAGACCCCCTAGAGAGCATTCCCCAGAACACCCACAGAGGTTGACTAACAGTTCTCATCCCCAGGCAGCAGATCCACAGCTGGAAGACGCCGTGGAAGTGGTACAGCTGCTTACAGCAGATACGGGAGAAGGTTGAGACCTAAGCGGCACTTGGACTGATATGTAGTGATTTTATTATGACATGCAATCTGTGGTTATGTTGTTCCATCTTACACGTTTGGGGGGGGGTCATGTGGTGCACATATGTGGGTTCCATATGCTTCACATGCTTATTACTGTATGCTTATTGTTTACTGCACGTCTCAGAGGAACAAAAGGTCTGAACCTCCTAGGGGTAGCAGGAGGATGCGAAGTCTGGCCTTTTGTATGCAGGGAGATGGCCGGTGGGATTTCCTGACCACCAGGACTTCAGGTGGAGACAGACAGAAGACCTGAAGGGGGGTGCATTGTGATTTGGGATGTAAAGACAATGTGACTGTGTGCTTTGATGTCCTGGGGTATAAAAGGGACAGAGGTGGGGGCATGCAGTCCTCTTTTCTGTTTTTGGATGTTGGAGAATGTGATGGTGAATAAAACTGATCTTGAGTAATAAACTCAGCCTCGTCTTTCCACACATCTCCACAATATCTTTTATATTTGATCTCAGCTTCCACTGTTCTGCATTTAATGAATTGTTTATATAATGTATTCTTCTTTTTACGTGCATTTATTAACCCCTTGGTGACCCAAGGAATATTTTTTTTTTGTTGTCTGTCACTGTATTGTTTTATAGGACAGTTTTTATTGTACAATGATTGAAATATTTGTAAAAAATTATCATATGCTTTATTTATGTCATTTTCATCATAAACTATCTTCCAATCTTGTATTAATAATTCCTTTGTCAGTAAATACATTGATTCTTCGGTTCTTATTCTTTTATATTTAATATTTTTGGTATGCTTTTTCTTCCTATAATCACATTGATAGACAACAAAAATCGGCAGGTGGTCACTGATATCATTCAATAAAAGCCCACTCCTGATATTATTTTCCATAATGTTTGTGAATATGTTATCTATTAGTGTGGCACTGTGTGACGTGATTCTGCTAGGTCCGGTAATTGTTGGATGTAAGCCCATACTGTACATTGTGTTGATAAATTCTTCTGTCAAACTATGTTGTTTTGAGTTCATCAGATCTATATTGAAATCCCCACAGATGAACATAACTTTATGAGTTAGTTTTGCATACATTTTTTCCATCCAGTCCTTAAATAAGTCAATGTTTGATCCAGGTGTTCTATATACACAGCTCACTACTACATTCTTCACATTGTCCAGACAGATTTCTATCGTAATACATTCAAATAAATCATCCACAGTTACTGACAGATTTTCAACAACCTTGTATTTCAAGCTCTTGTCAACATAAATTGCAACTCCTCCTCCTTTTTTCACTTTTCTATTTATATAATTTAATTCATAGCCATCCATGGTAAAATCCACTCCTTTCTCTTCACTGAGCCATGTCTCTGATATTGTCACAATATTGAATGGCTCTTTAAATTGATGTAAATAATCTATAATGTTATTAAAGTTGGCATAGAGACTTCTGCTGTTGAAGTGGATCATAGAAATATTGAAATCAATAATGTTCAATTAATGTTCATTAATGACATTCTATGACACAGTGGTGGCATCAGCCATCACTTTTGGAGTGGTCTGCTGGGGCAGTGGCATTACTGCAGCCGATAGGAAGAGACTGAACAAACTGATTAAGAAAGCTAGCTCTGTCCTGGGGCAGCGCCTTGATCCGATGGAGGAGATAGGAGAGAGAAGGACGGTGGCTAAACTGTCATCTCTGCTGGAGTCCGAGTTCCACCCTATGCAGGACATACTGGATGCACTGAGGAGCTCATTTAGCAGCAGACTACATCATCCCAGGTGCACAACCGAGAGGTTTCGTAGGTCCTTCCTACCAACGGCTGTCAGACTGTACAACCTAAGCAGGGCTGCTCGCAGAGATAGCAAAAAGACGTAACAAACCAATAGTTTTTTTGAATGCAAAAGATGCAATAGACTTACACAATGGTCCTCTCCGGCATACAACTAGGAACATACCGGTCGCTATGGAGGGTGAGAATATGTATGGGCACATAATCATACCATGTAGGATAACTAAATAGACGGTTATGCTGTTTCATCCCACCTAGCAACAATGCTCTGCACTGTGTGTGTTTATATATTTACATATTTATTCCATCTAGCTACAATACTCCACACTGGGTGTGTTTATATTTATATATCTATATATTTATTCCATCTAGCTACAATGCTCCGCACTGTGTTTTTATATATCTACATATTATTCCATCTAGCTACATTGCTCCGCACTGTGTGTGTTTATATACTTGCATATTTATTCCACCTAGCTGCAATGCTCCGTACTGTGGGTGTTTATATATTTACATATTTATTCCATCTAGCTACAATGCTCTGCACTGTGTGTTCATATATTCATATATTTATTCCATCCAGCTACAATGGTCTGCACTGTGTGTCTGTGTGTGTGTGTGTATATATATATTTTATAGTAATATGTACATATGTATATTAGCTGCTCTTGCTTGCTTGTTTTTTTTCTTGCCTTCTGATTGTTGCTCTGAGTGTTGCTATCCCTGTGCTGTTGCAATCCTGGAATTTCCCCGTTGTGGGACTAATAAAGGCTTATCTTATCTTATCTTATCTTATTAGTATGTAATGTCCCTTTCAAGTAAGCATTAAACTTAAACATCCAGGTAAGAAATTCTTTGTACCACTCAGAGACCCAAAAAAACAATGTAATCAGTTTCATGTTTTTGCAGATATCCAGAGAATGGCTATATTTGTGGCCATTTTTGTATTTTTGTTTTGTTTTTTTAAAGCATAGTTTTTGCAGCATGATGAACAAGATTCCTGGAAATCTACAGCCCTGTGTATATGTGTGATGTCACGTTCCTAGTCTGTGTAGCTGAGCCACGAAGATTAGTAATGTATCTGCTGGATAATGAACAAGGTCAAACAGCGTAGGAGGAACGGCTGCGTGCTGAATGTCTCATGGATGTCATTATATAAAAATCATACTGCAGAACTTGAACTCAGGGGCAGGTCTAGAAAAATTTTAATGGGGGGGCAGGGTGGGGCACATTCTCAGAAAAGGGTGACACATTGAAATAGCATAAATCAAAAATGACTGACATCTCTGGAGTCAAAGTATTAACAAACTTTATCAATGACCATAAGGTATGTTTATTAAGCAGTCTTTTTCTCATTGGAATGTACTGTTCTGATATAAAGGGTGTTTCAGAAGCACTGGGAAGGGAAAACCAAACAAAGCTGTATGCACAGTCCCAACTTTGAGTACTCAAGCCATACGTAGGTGCTGCATGTACCAAGTTCTGGTGAAGGTCCTCTTCCTGCCACCTTGGATAATTCCAGCATACCTGTCATGAAGCTGAGCGCGGTGTTTCACCGGGCTCAGGCTCTTAATTTATTTCTGAATATTTTCTGTATTTTTCCAGCTTTGTGTTGTTTTCTTGTGTATTGCGTTATGATGTCTCCTTGGTGGTTTATCGTTCTGTTAATTATTTATGTCTTTAGTATTTGTATTATTTTGTTAGTTCCTGTAGTTTAGGATTTATATTTTGTTTCTATGTGACATGACTGCCTTACCTCTTCTTCCAGACTCTCCCACCCTGTCTTCGTCTCACTGCCTGTTCCCTAGTCGTCTCAGCTGTGAGTTGTTGTTTAGTGGCCTAGGGGGCCCAGGGGTCTTGTATTGCGTGGGTGCAGGTCATGAGCGGGGTTTGTGTTTTTTGTTCCCTCCTGAGCCTGTTCCCCCCACCTCCCACCCGGGGTGGTTTATTGCTATACTTTTTTTGGGGGGGGGGGCTTTTTTCTTTTTGGGTGTTACCTTGGGGTGTCTGGACCACCCCTTGGTGGGGGGGGGGGGCTCTGTCATGAGGCCAGGCTCAGGCTCTTAATTTATTTCTGAATATTTTCTGAATTTTTCCAGCTTTGTGTTGTTTTCCTGTGTATTGAGTTATGGTGTCTCCTTGGTGGTTTATCGTTCTGTTAGTTATTTACGTCATAAGTATTTGTATTATTTTGTCAGTTCCTGTAGTTTAGGATTTATATTTTGTTTCTATCATCACTCTGTATCTTTATTATAAGGAGCTCCGAACAACTCCCAATGTGCGAAAAAATTATCATTCCCTGGACTGTCCTCACAGATTTATATCATCACTCTATATATAATTCAAGACATCTCTGTCACGATGTCACGATCATAGGACTCGCTAAGAGATCATAGGACTCGCTATGAGATCAAAGGCAGGCATCACACAATCATAGGACTCACTAAAAGATCATAGGACTCGCTATGACATCATCAAAGATCAAAGGCAGGCTTAACTTAGATCATAGGACTTGCTATGAAATCATCAAAGATCAAAGACAGGCACCACAGATCAAAGGCAGACATCACTGAAGGAGTGGTGACATCAAACATCAAAGGCAGGTCTCTGTCTGTCTGTCACGATGTCACAATGTCACGATGTCACAATGTCACGATCATAGGTCTCGCAAAAAGATCATAGGACTCGCTATGAGATCAAAGGCAGGCATCACTCACAATAACGGGACTCACTAAAAGATCATAGGACTTGCTATGGCATCATGAAAGATCAAAGGCAGGCATCACTCCCGATCATAGGACTCACTAAAAGATCATAGGACTCGCTATGACATCATCAAAGATCAAAGGCAGGCATCACTCACCTCTATGTGACATGACTGCCTTACCTCCTCTTCCAGACACTCCCACCCTGTCTTCGCCTCACTGCCTGTTCCCTAGTCGTCTCAGCTGTGAGTTGTTGTTTAATTAGGTCACCTGCCCGCTCATGCAGCCCGCACCTGCCACCCATTGTTTCATCCTGTTCTCCAACTATTTAAAGACTGTCTGATTGTTCTTTCACTGCAGCAGTCTTGCTTAACTCTCTTCCTCATCGCCACCAGAGCCCAATTCCAGCTCTGGTGAGTTTGTCTGGATTCATCTTAATCTGTAAGTTTTTATTCAATCTGTTCTTGGACTTTGTTTTGTGCACTTCTTGGGACTTGTGATTTTTTTTTTTTTTTTTTTTGTGTGTGTGTGTGTGTGTGTGTGTGTGTGTGTGTGTGTGTGTGTGTGTGTGTAATAAATTCCACTAACTGCAGTTCAGCGCATGGGTCTCAGTTCTCTGCCTTGAGAGGCGATTCATGACAATACCTTCAGCTGTGGCTGCTTTGGCTCATCTGCTGGATACCAGGACCTGTCTGAATGGAGAAAAAAGAATCACTTGTACAGCTAAAAATGATGCAATTGCTAATTTACAACAGTATCTATTAAATCACAATAGCAATGATGCTAAATTCTTCATTGTGAACTTCAGCTGAGTATCGTATTTTTATAATAATAAATAATAATTATTAAAGTTTTTCAAGACTTTCCTTATCAGTTTCAATGAACTAATAAAGGTTAAATACCTTGTATCTGAGTTATGTGGCATGTGAAGAATATGGAGCCTCTTCTGTGTCACTCCCACTACAGTTTGGGGTGAAATGTGCAGACACTTCTTTATTCACATCTTCTTCACACTGGTCACTACCAGGTTCAGCATCTGGTCACATAATGAAATATTCCATTATTGCATCTACAAGAGTCTAAAACACAAACATCAAATCATGCTGAAGAAAGAAAAACATCTCTTTACTGAAGGCAGTTTTGTAAATAAAATGATGTACTTTTACTGGAATCCATTTATCAAGAAGAAACATTACTTTTACTTTTTAAGTACATTTGGTGATACTGAGTTGCCTCTGATTTCAAAAGTTTTTATATATATAAGATAAGATAAGACAAGCCTTTATTAGTCCCACAATGGGGAAATTCCAGGATTACAACAGCACAGGGATAGCAACACTCAGAGCAATAATTTAGAAGATAAGAAAATAAGAGCAGTGAATATACATATGTACACATAAATATATAAATATATATACACAGTATGGAGCATTGTAGCTAGATGGAATAAACAGCATAACCATCTATTTAGTTACCCCACATAGTATGAATATGTAGCCATACATATTGTCACCCTCCGTAGCGACTGATATTGTCCTAGTTGTATACTGGAGGGGACCATTTGTGTAAGTCTGTTGCGTCTTTTGCATTCAATACTATTAGGTTGTCACGTTTTTTTGCTATTTCTGCGCACAGCCCTGCTTAGGTTATAAAGTCTGACAGCTGTAGGTAGGAAGGACCTGCGAAGCCTCTCGGTTGCGCACCTAGGATGATGTAGCCTACTGCTAAATGAGCTCCTCAGTGCGTTCAGTATGTCCTGCATAGGGTTGGACTCAGACTCCAGCAGAGATGACAGCTTAGCCACCATCCTTCTCTTTCCTATCTCCTCCACTGGGTCAAGGCGTTGCCCCAGGACAGAGCTAGCTTTCTTGGTCAGTTTGTTCGGTCTCTTCCTATCGGCTGCTGTGATGCCACTGCCCCAGCAGACCACTCCAAAAGTGATGGCTGATGCCACCACCAAATCGTAGAATGTCTTCAGGAGCACCCTTTGTACACCAAAAGACCTGAGCGTCCTCAGTAGGAGCAGCCTGCGCTGTCCCTTCTTGTAGAGTGCGTCGGTATTGTGTGACCAGTCTAGTTTATTATTCAAATGAACATCCAGGTACTTGTAGGATGTCACCATCTCAGTGTCTGTTTGACGTTGTCCAGCACCAGTAAACTCATGTTTACTGGTGCTGTGAGGGGTTGTCCTTGCCTGCGGCAGTCCACCACCAGCTCCTTAGTTTTCCTCGCGTTGATCTGGAGGCAGTTCCGATGGTACCAGTCCACAAAGTCCTGGATAAGTCCTCTGTACTCAGCTTCATCTCCGTTGGAGATGAGGCCGATGACTGCAGAGTCGTCAGAGAACTTCTGCAGATGGCAGTGTGTTGTGTTGCGTGAGAAGTCCGCAGTATAAAGGGTGAACAGGAAGGGAGCCAAAACCGTTCCCTGGGGGGCCCCCATGCTGCCAATGATTGTGTCGGACACACAATCCCGGGTTCTCACAAACTGTGGGCGGTTTGTGAGGTAGTCCAGGATCCATGATGACAGGTGCTGGTCCACCCCTGCGCACAGCAGCTTGTCCCTCAGGATCATTGGTTGGATAGTGTTGAAAGCACTGGAGAAGTCAAAGAATATGATCCTCACCGCATTCGCAGGCTTCTTCAGGTGGGACAGGGAACGGTGAAGAAGGAAGCTCACTGCATCCTCCACCCCGATGCCATGTTGGTAGGCAAACTGGAGTGGATCCATCACTGGTCCCACTAGGGGGCGGAGGTGAGCAAGGGGCAGTCTCTCCAGGGTCTTCATCATGTGAGACATCAGGGCCACTAGCCTGTAGCTGTTCAGGTCTCTGGGGTGGGAAGTCTTTGGTACGGGTACCACACAAGATGTTTTCCACAACTGTGGTACCCTCCCCAGCTTCAGGCTCAGGTTGAAGATGTGCTCCACAATCCCACACAGTTGGTCTGCGCAGGACTTGAGGAGCTTCGCGCTGATGCCGTCCGGTCCCAAGGCCTTCCTCACCTTGATCTTCCTCAGCTCCGTCCTCACCTGGGTCGTAGTGATGGTCAGGTTGAGGGGCTGTGTGGTGGGAGTGTGGGGGGGGTTGTTGGTGGAGGGGGGTGTGGACAGCAGGTCTTGATGACTGTCGAGGCAGCAGTGGTTGGTGTGCAGGCGGGGGGGAGGGCGGTTGGTCAAGCCTATTAAAAAACAGGTTCAGATTGTTCACCCACTCCCTGCCCCCCATGGCCTGGAAGGAGCTATTCTGGAGCCCAGAGATGGTTTTGAGGTTTCTCCAGACCCTGCTGATGTCGCTCCGTTGCAGCTTGTCCTCCATCTTCTTCCTGAAGCTGTCCTTGCCTTCTCTTATCTTCCTCCATAGCTCCCTCTGTACGGACTTCAGCATCTCCCTGTTCCCCGACCTGAAGATCCTCTTCTTCTCTCTCAGAAGTATTTTTATCTCAGGGTTGATCCAGGGTTTTTTGTCCGAGCAACACCGTATGATCTTGGTGGGTACGGTGTTGTCCACACAGAAGTTGATGTAGTCCGTGATGGTGTGACTGAGGCTGTCGATGTCCTCACCATGTGGATCGCAGAGCTGCTCCCAGGCAGTGATTTCAAAACAGTCCTTTAGCGCGTCCATTGCCTCCTCAGACCATATCTTCACCATGCGCATAAACCATAAACCATACTCTGGTTTTGTACACCAGCCGGAGATGAACCAAGTTGTGATCCGATCTCCGGAGTGGGGGGAGTGGTGATGAGGTGTACGCCTCCTTAGTATTTGCATAGAATAAGTCCAGTGAAAGTGGGCAGAATGGGGGACAGTGAAATATGGTTGAAATCACCAGAGATGCGGAGGAGAGCATCTGGGTGTTGTGTCAGCAGCCTGCCAGTTACTGAGTGAATGGCGTCACGCGCTGTCCCAGCGTTCACCGTCGGATTTGCATAAATAACAATGCAGATCACGTGTGAGTATTCCCTCGGGAGATAAGCAGGCCGCATGCTAACAGCTAGCAACTCAATGTCTTGGGCAATCTACGTGTCTGTGATGGATAAGGTGTCACCGGATCAGAAAGTTTAGCAAGAGAAGCCAGATAGTAAATAGGAAATAGGAAGAAATTAAGCCGCTGTTGCAAAAAGGCAGCTGACTCGCGTGGCGCCGGAAGTAGAGTAAAAAAAAACAACAAAAAACTGTAGTAAAAACTTGTCCTTAACAGAAAGGACCAGACAAAATAATAGACAATTGACAGAAATAACCTTAGACATTTTAATGAATTTATTTTAGTTTATTTAAATCAGAACAGAAATCATTGTTCTTTTATTCTGGATTAGCAAATATTTAATTTATTACTGTCTACTGCTTTGTTTTACAGTACTCACAAATAGTTAGGGATATTTGGCTTTTAGGTGAAATTTATGGAAAATGTAAAAAGTTCACACTACAGTGATATTATATCATGAAAGTAGAGCATTTAAGTAGAAGCATGCAATGGTGATTTCCTCATCTCAAACAATTTACTGAAACATAAGCCAACAAGAGTGGTGGGTATACCACAACAAAAAATAATGTCTCAATAACTTGTCATGTGCCCTTGAACATCAATTACAGCTTGACAACGACGTCTCACACTGTTTACAAGTTGTCTTTATTGTGGGGGGACATGTTTGCAAACATGTCCCACTCTTCAAGTTGTTTCTTTCCAGTTGTCAGTATGGTTATTTTGCCCTTGCCTTTAGTTTTTGGTTCATTCTGTGTATCATCACCCTTATTCTGCCATCTTGTGTTTACTCATTGCGACAGCGCTCTCTGTTTATTCTGCCTATCATTATTGGTTCTTTAATTCCTCACGGCTGCACCTGATTGTGCCTTTCTCCCTCTCCCCCTCTCCTTCTTCTTCTTCTTTTAGATTTGATTGGCGGTTGGCAACCAGCTTACAGGTCCATTACTGCCACGTACTTCACTCTATATCATCACTATCTGGTCAGGAGCTGTAGTCCTTCTATCATCATTGCTGTGTCCAATCAAACCTCAACTCTATCTTCAGACATCACTCTTCTTCTTCTCCTCGTACTTCACTCTATATCATCACTTCACTCTATATCATCACTCTACACATCTTGGCCGTGGCAACTGCCATGGCCAAGACTCACCCTCTTCTCCTCTCTCTTAATTAATCCCAGCCATTTGTCATTAGTGTCTGTGTATATATGTTCTACTCAGTTTTCTGTTCGCTGTCACGTTGTAAACCTAGGTTGTGTTCCTCTCCCGCATTTTGTCCGGTCTGTGTCTTTTCTGTATGTTTGCCAGTCACTATCCAGCCTTGAGCTGTGCTTTTTGTTATTAAACCTGCCGAGTCTTATCTCTGCATTTGGACCCATCCTTTACTGCCTTCCTGGCAGCGGAACATGACAGTCTTATTGTCTGCTTAGGCATGGCATTCCACTCTTCTTGAAGGGCGGCCCTCAGGTCATTGAGGTTGTGGGGTGCAGGGTTATAAACCTCTACACGGTGCCTCAGCTGATCCCATAGGTTTTCTGTGGGATTCATGTCTGGAGACAGTGCAGGCCACTCTATTTGAGGTACCCCAGCCTCCAGTAGCCATTTCCTAATGATGCAACCTTGATGAGCTGGAGCATTGTCGTCCATGAAGATGAAATTAGGCCTGTGTTGTTCATGCAGGGGCACAATGACTGGATTAATGATGTTATTCAGGCAGTATCACCTTGTCACTGTACCATTCACAAGGTGTAGGGCAGTTCTGTATTGACTAGACACACCTGCCCAGACTGTAACACCACCACCACCACCACCAAAGGCTCGTCTGGTGACAACAGTGGCTGATGCATAGCACTCTCCATGACGTCTCCAACATCGTTGGCCACCATCATTTCTGCTCAACGTGAATCGACTTTCATGAGAGAACATCACTGAGGCCCGCTTCCCTTGTTAATAAGTATTGAACACATCAACATTGTTCTCATTAATCATATTTCTGATGGAGCCACTGACCTGAGATTTCCACCAGATATCAGGAACAGCCCAAGTAATCCATGCATACAAAGAAATCAAGGCAACTGTGTTTGCAAAACAAGTTATATTTAATAAAGTGGAATGACACAGTCATTCCCTGTCATTCCACTTTATATTTTATAATATATATTTTATATAATATGTAAAATGTCCACAGTTCAACATTGCCCTCTACTGGCAACTCCGGGACATGCTGGATTTAACCAGTGAACCTTTTTTTGAATGCATTCTTGTTACAAAACTCAGTTCTCAGATTATCCTCTTTTTCAGGACGCCATGGAAAAGCAAATGGACTCTGATGTTCGGTATGGACAATCAATAATGGGTTTGAAATATATTAATCCTTGATTTTAAATATGTGCATGTTAAAATGTTTAAATGAATGTTTATTCTTGCATGTTAATTTAAAAGCACTAGTTATAAGGTTGCATGAATCACTGAAGTAGGTTAGATTTTATACATACAGTAAGTATATTGATGAATCCTCAGTATTAAAATATGTCATTCTGTGAGGACTGGTATCAACCAATCATCACCCAGCATATGCTGGGCTCCAGCTCTTTCATTCCATTGGTTCCTTACAGACAAAAGTCTGTTTGTTCATTGGACTAAAGTTCATAAAGCCCGCCCATGAAGGAAGATTGTTGGCTTGAGCTTTTGTCAATCCCCAGAAGCCCGCGAAACTCGGTTGGAGTTATAAGGAGGGGAAGACATCTTCACTTCAGAGCACTACTGGAGAACGAAAAGATCACTTCACTTCAGATCACTTCACTGCCACAGAACAAAGGAGTCTTCTCACTGAAAGTTTCAGAAGACTGCAGACCAGAGAACATGGAATATTGTGTTTGTGTAAACTTCTGTGTATTTTAATGTTTTCTTTAAACGTCTATGAAGTAATTCTTTTCTTTCCTGAGCTCAAATCCTAATTCGGAGTCAAACTCCCGTTCCTAGACGTCTATTTTTTATAACTTTCTCCTGTTAAACTTTCTTTAAACTCACCGTTTTTAGTTTTAACTTTATCTTTATTTATATATATATTTCTTTAAAAGGACTGAGTGACCATCTCCATAATAGAAGCTAATTTCAACGCCACAAAGTCAGAAAAATCTTTTAATTTTGCTATTGGATCAAATACTGTAACTATTCTCGAATTCCCTTTGGAGAAGCCGCTGATCCATGAAATCAACATTGCCACGGAGAAGAGGATACACCATCGCCATCTTGGCTGGACCTCAGCCCAACTGTAATCAATGCAGTCAAAATTTCATCTTGTGACTGTGGACTTTGGAAGCTGCTGTACCTTGTCCGAATATCTGCTGGCAAGATATTCTGGTTTTGGTACCATTTACACACTAAAGCTTCAAGAAGACTACGACGAAGGATCTCCACCATGCAATGGGTCACGTGAGCTTTATTCTTCATTCATCTGCTGAATAAAACGTCTGAGATTTAAGAATAATTCTGCATCTGATCAGATACAAAATTAAAGAGCAATTAATATAACTCTTCTTTTCATTAAAATTCCATTTTCATTTTCTTAAGAGTAATCCAGAATTTTCCATATAATAAGTTTAATTTTCCCCATAAATTTGCGTTCAGTTTTCCATAATTCATTAACTTCAAACTGATCGAAATTCAGCTTACATTTTCACCCTGGTTCTGCAAATGTTCACATTGTTACTCTATCATTTACAAGTTTAGTTTAATGGTTAATGCAAATCAATTCAATGTCCTTTAATCATCATTTCTTTTAAGAAATATGTGAAAATGAGAGAAGTTGTTGGGAAATTATTTCATTCTGAGTCTGGTTTCAAAGCCCCAGTATCAAATTCACTAATATTTTGAGACTGATAATTAATTCATTTATTGAGTGATTAAACAGGTACAAAGTGAAATTAATGACTAAAGTGCTCACTGAAAGAGGTGAGCTGGTGCGCCGACGAGTGTTTACTATAAACTTTTACTGCGTGTGGACCCGGAGTAAATCTCAGGTCCCGATACATTAATACAAATTAAATAATCTTTATACCTGATCATAATTATAAATCACATATCGCTACATTAGCCACAGTGGCTGCTGACGTGAAAGCACTATTGCTCTGCAGTTACTGTCCTCAACAAGCAGCAGGTGCTACTATGAGCTTCTCTCCATCCCAAAGCACTCACAAGCGGTCAGTCTCACAGTAGCCTCGTGCAGCAGTTAGTTGCAGTCAGAGAGGAGACCTACACCCATGCCGCTCACGTCCAGACTGCAAATGAATTGCGCCTGCACAACCCTCCCCCCCCATCGATATAAATGTTTCTTCACTGTCAGTGTCACTAATAAATCACTGCATTTGACTAACAGCCTCAGTCACTTGCTCACTTTATCCACTCTGTCCGTGTGTGTGTGTGTGTGTGTGTGTGTGTGTGTGTGTGTGTGTGCGCATGTGTGACATAAGCTAAACATCTAGCAGCTAGCTCGTCATGTCGCAGTCTAAACTGTATGCTCAAAAATACAGAAAAGAGTGGGAATCAAACCCTGAATTCAAAGGCTGGTTGATGCCGTTTATTGGAGATGATACAGAAGTGATGGCCTATTTAAATCCCAAATTTAAAGGGGCTATATCATGCTATTTTAAGCCTTTCAGAGTAAACTATATGCATGTATGTGATAGTATATTAGCTTTGGTACACTGGAGAATGAATTTCTTATGAAATATGAGTTATTTTCGTGAGCCCCGAAGTAAGATGCCTTGATCTCTGAGGCTCTGCCTCTCTTTCTTGTGGCTGCCGCCCATTTCATGACGTAACCCCTGAGCCGTCTGCTGCAGCGTGTCGCTGGGTTCCGCCCATGAAAACAACATCTACAGTAAACTTTAGAAAAGATGGATGAGCATATTGAACTCTTTAGCCTCCTGTTATTATTTTAGCCTATAATATTATTCTTATGTAGTGCATGGTTAATCACGTTTAATATTATGTTTTTAGCCTCTGCGTTCTGGTCTATTTTGACCATTTCTGATGAGTAGGCTCTACTTTAGGAAGGCTGAACAAACTCCTAAATCTCTCATAGCCAAAGACACATTTACGCCACTTAGAAGACATTGTCTTACGTAAAAAAAGCAAACAGTTGTTGTCACTGAGCAGATTAGGTGCGAAAGGAACTACTTCTTAACAGCGTCAATGCTAAAGTGAAAGAGTTTTGCCGATCACCGCTCTGTCTGCTGCGCGGAGAAAGTGGGTGTGTGCGTTAGCCTGGGGGCGGTGCTGGCAGCACAGGCACTTCCTGGAGTGGGCGGCTCACCCACGTTCATACGTATGAATGTGGGGACCCAGTCATTATCAGGGACAGGGCGAAACAGCAGCTCAGAGAGCAGGGTTGAGGCGGAATACTCAGAGATGCGTGAATGGAGCAAAATACCACTT
The DNA here is from genome assembly GCA_020510985.1 of Pholidichthys leucotaenia. NCBI lineage: Eukaryota > Metazoa > Chordata > Actinopteri > Cichliformes > Pholidichthyidae > Pholidichthys > Pholidichthys leucotaenia. Next base: position 237,764,995 of record CM035839.1, read on the forward strand.
TGGGGGTGTTTTTGGTGAGGAATTAACATTATAACATGCTTAAAAGCTCAAAAAAGTCGATTTTGCATGATATAGGCCCTTTAAACAAACAAACCAAGAATCAACAGAAGAAAGTTAATTTGTAGTTCTAAACATATTTAGGGTGTTTTTTACTCCCTTTTTGTCTCTCCCATGACATTATTCTTCTGTCCTGCAGCACCCATTACAATTACATGCAAATGACCAATTATGCAAATTAGGCAATGACATCATTTAGTGACTTCTAGCAACTTTTAGGACAGCCAATAGCTACTTTCCTTACTGAGGAGTTGGCAACAGTGAACATGCTGTGTGTTGTTGCATCCAAAAAGTTCAATTTTGGTCTCATCTGACCAGATTATATTCTCCCAGTATTTTACTGGCTTGCCCAAATGTTGTGCAGAAAACTTTAAACAAGCTTCATCATGTTTATTCTTCAGCAATGGGGTCTTGCGAGGTCAGTGGGCATAGAGCCTATGTCGGTTGAGTGCATTACTTATTGTTTTCTTTGAAACAGCAGTACCTGCTAACTCCAGGTCTTTCTGGAGCTCTCCACAAGTGGTCTTTGGCTTTTGGATAACTCTTCTGATAATACTTTGGACTCCTTTGTCAGAAATCTTGCAAGGAGCTCCTAATTCGTGACCGGTTTATGGTAAAATGATGCTCTTTCCAATTCCGAATGATGGCTCCAACAGGGCTAACTGGAACATTCAGCAATTTAGAAATGCACCTGTCACCAATGCCATCATTGTGTTTTGCAATACTAAGGTTGCAAAGGTCTAGAGCACAGGTGTCAAACTCATTCCATGGAGGGCCAAGACCCTGCAGGTTTTACCTCCACCCAGTGTCTTCAACAAGTGATTTCTCTGAATTTCTTCCTACTGATTGCTGACCAGTGAAAACACCTGCTGAAGAGACTGGGTGGAAGTAAAACCTGCAGGGTCTTGGCCCTCCATGGAATGAGTTTGACACCCCTGGTCTAGAGAGAGTTCTTTGCTTCTACCCAGCATAAGTTCTTTTTGGTGTGACAATCTGATATTCACAGACCTTTTTAAAGGCTATCAGTCAAGATTTAACCAGCTGAAATTAATTTGCACTGATGGGTGATGGGATGGCTTCCTAAATTCTGATGGTTTTCAGCTGGTTTCGTGGCTTTCTATGCCTTTTTGCACCTCTTTTTTTCATGTGTTCAATACTTATTCCCCGTGTCATTCAATTTTATTAACTATAACTTGTTTTGTGAACAGAGTTGCCTTGATTTCTTTATATGTATGGATTAATTGGGTTGTTACTGGTATCTGGTAAAAATCTCAGGTCAGTGGCTCCATTAGAAATATGTTTAATGACAACAATGTTGACATGTTCAATACTTATTTCCCCCACTCTGTGTGTGTGTACACACACACACACACACACACACACACACACACACACACACACACACACACTGCTGAGCCAGCCACTGCTGGGATGCCGGGATGCAGGGATGCCGCCACCATGGGGATTAAACCATGCCGTTCGAGTCCACTATCACGGGACCATGAACATTGGCACGGGACCCTCACCTCGTCGGCGTACTATGGTGCTGGCGGCATCCCTCTTCACTTGAAATGGGCTACCCAAAGTCCCACACTTCTTCGCCACTTCCCACATAAAATGGCCGGTCCCACAGACCACCACCTGCCCACTCCTCCATATCTCCGCAGGTGATGGAGAAACCAAGCCCATAAAACAAGTCACAGCCCATCAGATCATCACCTTCTCGAGACACCGTGAACTCGGCTGTGCACACAGAGGCCACCTTATACCTCACAGACAGCCACACCGAGCCCACGATGTCAAGGGGATTATTACCATATCTGTAACAGGCCATGCTCGCCTTACTCACTGTGTAGTGGGGAAAACACCGTCTTACTGTTTCCAAGTTCAAAATGGAGACCGCTGACCCCGTGTTGGGCAAAACAGTGTGGACCACCATAGGCGCTTTCATCCATACACTGTCCTCTGCAGGTCTCCGTTCCTCCTTGTTGAAATTGCGGTAAACCCTGGCGAAGTGATGGGGCAAACCACACCATCCACAACGCTTGCCCTCCACTGTGTACTCCCTCACTCCAAAGCGGTGCCTGCTGAATCCGCAGCCGTAGCAACTCGGCGTCCCCAGGGCGGACTTTATTTTAATGACGGCCTGTGTACTCAACATCGTCACCATCATCCGGATCCAAGGCCAGAGTCTTCCACCGTGCATTGTTCCTGGGCAGGGCGTCGTCATCATCAAGATTTCTCGGTAGTCGTTCCGCTGCCTCGTGTTGTTGTGCTAGCTCCATGGCTGCTAGTGGTGCTAGCTCCCCAGCATGTTAGCAGGCGAACTCTTGCCAAAGAGTTGGCCACATGTCCCGCTAACTGGTCTCGGACCATCTCCTCCTCCAAAGTCCTAAGCCTGCACTCACCCGCTAGCCACTGAAGGTCCGCCACAAATTGTCGAACCGACTCTTCGGGTCGCTGGCTTCACTGCTTGAACTGCATGCACCGCATGATGATGCCTTCAGGGGGGCGAAAGTAGCCCGCCATGAGCCTCACTATATTGCCGAATGTGTCACCTCCTTCATGCGTGCTCAGGACCCTCCAGCTTTCCACATCCAGGTTATGGACCAGAATAGCCCTTGTACACAATTTGTCAAGGTCGCCAAGGTCTAAAGCTAACAGATAGTTTCCGAAGGCCGCAAACCACCTGGCCCAAGGGACCAGCGGCTCACCCAGAGCCTCCAAAAATGGACGAAGCATGGTTGCAGCCCTCTCCATCTCCGTATATCCTCGTCGCCAAATGTTGTGTCCGAATAAAGAGGAGACGAGGTGATGTTTTACGAGTTTTATTATAATACGAACTATATACACAGGAGTCCCTACTGCGAGTGTTGGAGCCACAGCGAAGAGCCAGTATGTCTCCCACTACTGGCTTATATACCACAGGTGACGCCACCCCCAAAGGCAGGGCATCACCCCTCCCTAGCCAAGGCACCGCCATACTAACTGAGGCGAAAACGCCGCGGCTGCCGGGCTGGAGTAAGGCGGAGGACAAAAAATATAAGGTACAGACCCTCCCTTCCATCTGTTGTCATGGGAAATGTACGGTCGATACTGGGAAAGTTAGATGAGCTAGCGGCTATCTCCCGTTATGATAGCACATACCGGGAGTGCTCTCTCCTTTTGTTTACTGAGACGTGGCTAACTGAACTAGCAGCAGATGCTAACATTGAGCTGGAGGGTTTTCACATGATACGAGCTGACCGGACACCAGACAGTGGCAAGGCTAGGGGCGGTGGAGTGATAATGTATGTTAACAACAACTGGTGCAGACCGGGACATATCACTGTTAAACAACGACACTGCAGCAAAGACATTGAGTTGCTAGCTGTTAGCATGAGGCCTACATATCTCCCGAGAGAACACTCACACGTGATCTGCATTGTTGTTTATGCAAATCCGACGGCGAACGCTGGGACAGCACGTGACGTCATCCATTCAGTAACCAGCAGGCTGCAGACAGAACACCCAGATGCTCTTCTCCTCATCTCAGGCGATTTCAACCATGTTTCACTGTCTCCCATTCTACCCACGTTCACCCAGTATGTCACATGCCACACTAGAGACAATAAAACACTGGATTTATTCTACGCAAACACTAAGGAGGCGTACACCTCATCACAACTCCCCCCACTCGGGAGATCGGATCACAACTTGGTTCATCTCCGGCCGGTGTACAAACCCCTAGTGCACAGACAACCTCCGGCCATGCACACTGTGGAGTTATGGTCTGAGGAGACAATGGACACCCTAAAGGGCTGTTTTGAAGCCACCGCCTGGAAGCAGCTCTGCGATCCACATGGTGAGGACATCGATGGCCTCATTCACACCTTCACGGGCTACCTCAGCTTCTGTGTGGACAAATCCGTTCCCACCAAGACCATACGGCGTCACTCAAACAACAAACCCTGGATCAACCCTGAGATAAAAACACTTCTGAGAGAGAAGAAGAGGATCTTCAGGTCAGGGAACAGGGAGATGCTGAAGTCCGTACAGAGGGAGCTGAGGAGAAAGATCAGAGAAGGCAAGGACAGCTTCAGGAAGAAGATGGAGGACAAGCTGCAACAGAGCGACATCAGCGGGGTCTGGAGAAACCTCAAAACCATCTCGGGGCTCCAGAATACCTCCCCCCAGGCCACAGGGGGCAGGGAGTGGGCGAACAACCTGAATCTGTTTTTCAATAGATTTGACCAACCGCCCTCCCCCCTGACTGCACAACAACCACTGCTGCCTCTAAAGAAATCAAGTCCTGCTGCCCACTCCCCACTCCACCAACACCCCCCCACTCCCAACACACAGCCCCCCATCCTGACCCTGACCAGGACCCAGGTGAGGACGGAGCTGAGGAAGATCAAGGCGAGGAAGGCGCCGGGACCGGACGGCATCAGCGCAAAGCTCCTCAAGTCCTGTGCAGACCAGCTGTGTGGGATTGTGACGTATATCTTCAACATGAGCCTGAAACTGGGGAGGGTACCACAGCTATGGAAAACATCTTGTGTGGTACCTGTACCAAAAACTTCCCACCCCAAAGACCTGAACAGCTACAGACCGGTGGCCTTGACGTCCCACTTGATGAAGACCCTGGAGAGACTGCTCCTTGCTCACCTCCGCCCCCTGGTGGAACCAGCGATGGATCCACTCCAGTTCGCCTACCAGCATGGCATTGGGGTGGAGGATGCGGTGATCTTCCTCCTTCACCGTTCTCTGTCCCACCTGGAGAAGCCCGGGAATATGGTGAGGATCATGTTCTTTGACTTCTCCAGTGCTTTCAACACCATCCAACCGATGATCCTGAAGGACAAGCTGCTGCGCGCAGGGGTGGACCAGCACCTGTCATCATGGATCCTGGACTACCTCACGAACCGGCCTCAGTTTGTGAGAACCCGGGACTGTGTGTCCGACACGATCATCAGTAGCACGGGGGCCCCCCAGGGAACGGTGCTGGCTCCCTTCCTGTTCACTCTTTATACTGCGGACTTCTCACACAACACAACACACTGCCATCTACAGAAGTTCTCTGATGACTCTGCGATCGTTGGCCTCATCTCCAATGGAGATGAAGCTGAATACAGAGGGCTTATCCAGGACTTCGTGGACTGGTGCCATCGGAACTGCCTCCAGATCAACGCGAGGAAAACTAAGGAGCTGGTGGTGGACTGCCGCAGGCATGGGCAGCCCCTCACAGTACCAGTAAATATACAGGGAACAGACATCGAGATGGTGACATCCTATAAGTACCTGGGTATTCATCTGAACAATAAACTAGACTGGTCACACAATACTGATGCACTCTACAAGAAGGGACAGCGCAGGCTATTCCTGCTGAGGAGACTCAGGTCTTTTGGTGTACAAGGGGCGCTGCTGAAGTCATTCTATGACACGGTGGTGGCATCAGCCATCACTTTTGGAGTGGTCTGCTGGGGCAGTGGCATTACTGCAGCCGATAGGAAGAGACTGAACAAACTGATTAAGAAAGCTAGCTCTGTCCTGGGGCAGCGCCTTGATCCGATGGAGGAGATAGGAGAGAGAAGGACGGTGGCTAAACTGTCATCTCTGCTGGAGTCCGAGTTCCACCCTATGCAGGACATACTGAATGCACTGAGGAGCTCATTTAGCAGCAGACTACATCATCCCAGGTGCACAACCGAGAGGTTTCGTAGGTCCTTCCTACCAACGGCTGTATGACTGTACAACCTAAGCAGGGCTGCTCGCAGAGATAGCAAAAAGACGTAACAAACTAATAGTTTTTTGAATGCAAAAGATGCAATAGACTTACACAATGGTCACCCTCCGGCATACAACTAGGAACTTACCGGTCGCTATGGAGGGTGAGAATATGTATGGGCACATAATCATACCATGTAGGATAACTAAGTAGACGGTTATGCTGTTTCATTCCATCTAGCAACAATGCTCTGCACTGTGTGTGTTTATATATTTACATATTTATTCCATCTAGCTACAATGCTCAGCACTGGGTGTGTTTATATATTTATATATCTACATATTATTCCATCTAGCTACATTGCTCCGCACTGTGTGTGTTTATATACTTGCATATTTATTCCACCTAGCTGCAATGCTCCGTACTGTGGGTGTTTATATATTTACATATTTATTCCATCTAGCTACAATGCTCTGCACTGTGTGTTCATATATTCATATATTTATTCCATCCAGCTACAATGCTCTGCACTGTGTGTCTGTGTGTGTGTGTATATATATATATTTTATAGTAATACGTACATATGTATATTAGCTGCTCTTGCTTGCTTGTTTTTTTGTTTTTTTTTTTGTTTTTTTTTTCTTGCCTTCTGATTGTTGCTCTGAGTGTTGCTATCCCTGTGCTGTTGCAATCCTGGAATTTCCCCATTGTGGGACTAATAAAGGCTTATCTTATCTTATCTTATCTTAATATAATATATATATAATACGATTCTACAATCACTACAGATCACAATGTCATCTGCAAACATCATGGTCTACTCCTGCCTGACCTCATCTGTTACCATGGCAAACAAGAAGGGGCTCAGTGCTGATCCTTGATGTAACCCCACCCCCACCTTGAATCCATCTGTCACTCTAACAACACACTTCACCACCGTCTTGCTGGCCTCATACAGTGGTGTGAAAAGTGTTTTCTTTGTATGTTTGTCACACTTAAATGTTTCAGATCATCAAACAAATTTAAATATTAGACAACAACGTTTTTAAATGAAGGTGTTTATTATTAAGGGGAAAAAAGTCCAAACCTACATGGCCCTGTGTAAAAACGTGATTGCCCCTTAAACCTAATAACTGGTTGGGCCACCCTCAGTAGCAACAACTGCAATCAAGCGTTTGCGATAACTGGCAATGAGTCCGGACATTCCTGGGAAGATTCACCACTGTTCCATGTTTTCGCCATTTGTGGATAATGGCTCTCACTGTGGTTCACTGGAGTCCCAAAGCTTTAGACATGGCTTTAAAACCTTTTCCAGACTGATAGATCTCAATTACTTTGTTTCTCATTTGTTCCTTAATTTCTTTGAATGGAAGCATGATGTCTAGCTTTTGAGGATCTTTTGGTCTACTTCACTTTGTCAGGCAGGGCCTATTTAAGTGATTTCTTGATTGAGAACAGGTGTGGCAGTAATCAGGCCTGGGTGTGGCTAGAGAAATTGAACTCAGCTTTCCAAAGATGTGATAAACCACAGTTAATTTATGTTTTAACATGGGGGGGGGCAATGTAGGTTTGGATTTTTTTACCATTAGTAATGAACACTTTCATTTAGGAACGGCATTTTGTGTTTACTTGTGTTATCTTTATCTAATATTTACATTTGTTTGATGATCTGAAACATTTAAGTGTGACAATATACAAAAAAATGAGAAATCAGGATGGGGGCAAACACTTTTTCACACAATAGTGTATAAAGATGGTGCTGGGTGTAGTGGGAGGTGACGGTCCATCTTTGCGGTTCTGCCGTCACCTAGGGTGTAAAGGGCACGGCCGGAAGAGACAAGGTCTCTTTGACTGTCGGCCATCTTATTGTACGGAGCGCTTGGTATTATCTGTGTGGTTCATAATAAAGTAAGGTTCAACTGCATCTACAGCCTCCTCCTTGAGTATCAAGATTAAGACAACATTTGGCAACGAGGTAAGCAAGTATGGAGTGGGCTTTCTCTGATTTTTGGCCGTTTTTGGAGGTTCTGGGCGAACCGCCTATCCCCTGGGCTAGGTGGTACGCAGCTTTCCAGAATTTTCTTGTGCCCCTTAACCTCGGCGAGCTCAAGAAACAGCGTGCAAGAGCAATTTTGTTCATAATCTTGGTATGGAGGGTCAAATGATCCTGAACACACTAGGAGTGGCTGACAGTTATGAGGATGTGGTGGAACTGATGGCGTGCTACTTTCGCGCCCTGGAAAACATGATAGTTCAGCAAGTTCAGTTTTGGCAGCACTGCCAGCAGACAGGAGAGATGGTGCAATGTTATGTTGCAGATCTACATCAGTTGGCGGGGGTGTGCCAATTTGGAGCCCTTGAGGAGGAGATGATCCGTGACCAACTGGCAGAGCACTCTCTCTGCTCAGCAGCACGCTCTAGACTCCTGACATTCGCGGGTGAATTAACGCTGGCCATAGCTATTGAGATAGCGCAGCAGGTTGAGGCAGCGGAGAGGCTGTCTGAAGATCTCGGTGAGAGAAGCACACTGCGGGATAGTGAACCAAGAGTGAAAGCGCTGGCCATGGACCCGGACAGCGAAGATGGTGCAGATGAAGAGGAATACGCCACCACTGTAAGAATTAGGTCTGCCCCAGGATCGCCAAGATCTTATGGCTGCGGGTCCACCAGGCACCGGTACAAGGCAAGAGAGTGTCCGGCGAGGAGCAAGTGGTGCGGGAAATGTGATCTTCTGCATCACTTCGCCAGAGCCTGCAGTAATTTTGAGCAGGAGGAACAAAGATATGGAGCAGATCTCCCCACTGTGGATCCTACAGTTGTTCATACCGTCTCTCCGAGCACAGATAGGCACATATTCTGCAACATGTTGCTGGATGGCGTGGAAGTGCCGTTGCTGGTGGACACGGGAGCGGTGGCCTCAGTGTTGAGCTTGCCCACTGTGAAGAAGCTGTTTTCACACTACCACCTGAGGGAGTTTAAAACGCCGTACTATGGCTATGGAGGAAGCAAGATGAACGTCGTGGATTCGCTGGAGTTGACGGCGAGGTACAAGTTGGTGGTTCTATGGAGCACTGGACATCGTCATTCAAGGGGGAGCTTCGGATCGGGATGGTGGGACGGCTCAGCCCAGGAAAGAAGCCCGGTCACAACATCGTGAACACACAAGAACGAGTCAGGCTCCCCTGCACGTCCGGGATGAGGTCCAATCCATAGAGGGGGTGCGGGCGAGGGGAATGCATGAGCAAAGATGGTGATGTGATGACCGGGGGCGGCTGCGGGTTGTGGCTGCCCGGGAAGATGGCTACTTGGGGCTGTCTGATGAGTCTTGGAGTCGACTTGAGTCTACTTGAGTCTGAGTCTACTTGAGTCTACTTGGCTGTCTGATGAGTCTCATTAGGGTGCCTACCCTAATGAGCTGCGGCATGTGGATGAGAGGAGACACTAGCGCGGCTCGTCCCTAGAGAGGAAGAGGCAAGGGGTGAGCCTCCAGGGGGAGGGGGAGGGTTAAAAAATGGTTATCCCTCAACACTGTTTGTATCACATTATCTGTTGTGAGTTGCCAGAGTTCTGGGGTGGGGGCTGGCAATGGAAGAGAATGTACATATTAACTGCTATATTCCTGGTTCTTTGTGTATATAATTTGGTATGTTATGGGATTAATTTAAATTTAGGAACACGGCTGATTTTATTTTATGGACTTTTTCTAATTTCAAAGACGGCAGAATAACCCATCTGGCCATGTGAGGTGGGTCGGCAGTCCACCTGGCCCCCTCTAGTTTATTTTGGTGTGAATTGATAGGCCTGTTTATTTATTTCTATGAGTCGGGTTTAAATTTGGGAGGGCCTAATTGGTGTGTTTGACATTTTTCTGAGGGGAAGGGAAAATGTAGTGTATAAAGATGGCACTGGGTGTAGTGGAAGGTGACAGCCCGCCTTTCCAGTTCTGTCGTCTCCTGGGGTATAAAGGACACGGCCGAAAGAGACAAGGTCTCTTCGACCGTCGACCATCTTGTTGTACGGAGCGCTTGCTGTTATCTGTGTGGTTCATAATAAAGTAACGTTCAACTGTATCTACGGCCTCCTCCTTGAGTACCAAGATTAAGACATAACACACACCACCTGCACCACCCTCACATACTTCTCCCCTGAGTCCCCTGAGGAGGGCATGCTCCCCTGAGCATCCTTCCCTGACCATCAATGGTGCTGCTGTGGAGAGGGTGAGCAGCACCAAGTTCCTGGGTGCGCACATCACAGAGGACCTCTGCTGGACCACCAACACTGCATCACTGGCCAAGAAAGCTTGGCAGCGTCTCTACTTCCTCCATCGAGAGCATTCTGACCAGCTGCATCACCATGTTTTACAGCATCTGCACTGCATCCTGCCACAAGACCCTCCAGAGCATAGTGAGAACAGCTGAGAAGATCGTCGCTGCCTCTGTCCCCTCCCTTGAGGCCATCTACCTGCCTCACCCGCAAAGCCCTTTGCATTGCAGGTGATCCCACCCATCACACAGCTTCTTCAGTCTGCTATCATCAGGAAGGAGACTGTGGAGTCTCCGGGCCAGGACCAGCAGACTCAAGGACAGCTTGACTCACCAGGCTGTCAAGAAGCTCAACTCTCTCCCTGCTCTGCCCCCTCCCCCTTCTGCCCCCCCCCACACGAATCCTGGACACCCCCCCCCCCCCAATTGAACTCTGTCATCCCCAGGTACTGTTCACTCCCACACACACGTGCCCGCGCGCGCGCACACACACACACACACACACACACACACACACACTGATTTCCGGAACTTCAAACTGACTTCTGTCATCCAGGAACTCTTCACTCCAACACACGCACACACACTGATCTCAGGGCTGCACAAGCCACTTTATGCAGCAATGGACTGCTCTCTTTGCACTCATCATCATCATCATAGCAGTCTGTCGTGGGCGGCAATGACTGTTTTATTTAGGTCTGATCAGATTCCTCCACACAGCTCTGTCCTTAGCCTTCCGCTGCCAGGAACTCCTGTCTATATCCAACTTCTTCAAGTTTCTTTTTACAGTGTCTCTAAATCTGAGCCTTGGTCTACCCTGATTGCGTTTGCCCTCGCATAACTGAGTAGAGTAACTGCCGAGGGAGACGCTGGTGGTCCATCCTCTCAACATGTCCAAGCCATCTCAGATTCATCTGTATTAGCATGTCCTCCATTGACGGTAGACCAGCTCGTTTCACCACTTCTATGTTGATTATCTTGTCTTTCCATAAGTTGTTCATTATGGCTCGAAGGTGTCTCATCATGTACGCATGGAGTTTCTTCACCTGCACTCTATAGACAGTCCAAGTTTCAGCACCGTATAATAGAGTAGCCAGTACTGTCGCTCTGTACACTTTGCATTTCACACGGATAGACACATGTTGATTGTTCCACAGTCTGTCCCTCAAGTTTCCAAACACAGCGCTCGCTCTTCCCATTCTGAGAGATAGTTCATCCTCCAGCCTAGCGTTCTCTGAAACAGTACTCCCTAGGTACTTGAAAGTCTTGCACTTGACTAGTGGCTCTGTACCACTGCTGATCTCTTCTGGTAGTGATGTTGATAATTGGAACTTTGGTGGTTGATAAAGGCACTCTGTCTTCTTGATGTTGATTTTGAGGCTGAATTGGCTAGCTGCTCTTGCAAATTTCTCCACTAAAGATTGCATATCTTCCACGCTATGTGCAACTAGAGCACTGTCGTCGGCAAAGAGCATTCCTCTTACTACCTTTATCAATGTCTTACTCTTGGCTTTAAGCAAGTCTGCTTCTTTCCTTGTTTGAATGTATACTCCTTCTGAAGTGTCTTTGAAGGCCACCTCAAGCATGGCTGCCAGATATAGCGAGAAGAGTGTAGGTGCCAGCACACACTCTTGTTTCACCCCGTTGCTTACTGAAAAGTCTTTAGATACTGAACCACTCATTGCTACGTTTGCTTGCATACCTGTATGGAGTGCCTCGATCAGGCTGACAACTACATGCCACTTATTAGTTAGTTGCCACTTAGTTATTTTGCACACCCATAGTATTTTTGGTTATCTTTTGGTTGGGGGTTGGTTTCTTTCCACTGATGTTTGATGTTTAATGTTTGGTGTTAGATGTTATACTTTATATTCATATTTCCTACTTAGTGTTTACTTTGCTGTACCGTGGGTCTCAGTAACATAATTTCAATTCTCTGTATGTGCTGTACATATGGCAGAATTGACAATAAAGTTGACTTTGACTTCCCTGCCACTCCTGACTTCTCATTCAGTACCACACTTCCTCTCTTGACACCCTATCATAGGCCTATTCAATTAGCGGCCCGCGGGCCACATGCGGCCCAGAACCAACCTCCAAGTGGCCTAGGCCATGCCAAGGAAATATAAATTTAAGAAAAAAATATGAAGGAATGACCACAAGCGCACACACGAACAACGTGCGTGACTGTCATCCGCGTGGAGTTCAGAAGCACCCCGCCCACTTCAGCTTTTCAGTCGGCAGGCAGAGTGGTTTTCTAGCGTTGTTGTCTGAGAAAAACATGAGCTTATTAAAGTACTTTAAACGCAGACAAAAACAGAAGAGATATGTAAGCAATGGAGGCATTTATGGTGGTTTTAACGTGCTGGAAACAGGAGCAATAATAATGAAGAGTCGCTTAGCAAACATGTGGTGAGGCTTCATACTGTATGCAGAGAAAGGCAAGAGTGACTGAATCACTTAGGATTGACTTCAACTACAATGGATGGATGGATGAATATTATGTACCTGGCAAGTTAAGGTGACCAAAATTCACGAAGTCAATGACTTTAATCCGTCAGCAGCCTTCAGACAAACTAAACGTGCCAATATTTGGATTTCAAAATAAGGGAGGTTTTTCCTGCAGTCCGGGTGGTGACGAGAGTTCTAAAAAACTAACTATATCCACCTCATTCCTGGGGGTGCCGCTGTAAGAATGATTATGGGTGGAGCTTCTGGTTTCGGCTGACTTAGTGTTAAATCAGTCATTAAGAGTGGAGTAGCAGGGGCATTTAAAACAGCGTTTTTAAAAGTTTTCAAATTCATTTTAATGTATAGTCCACATACGTGTTTTGCACTCAAATGGCAGCTAATTTCAGTTCTTCTAGTTTTTGTATTTTTTGAATGTTTTGGCATAGATCTGGTACTTGTTGCTGGTGTTCGTGGTTGTGCCAATAGACTGGACAAATGGAGGCTTCTCACCACATGGTAACAGATGACATCCAAGCACGGTGTTGTGGCATGCGTCTGCTCTGAGGTAAATTTGATTATGTCCAACATTGTTTTAACAAAATACAGCCGATTTTGTTGCGATGGAGACGTGCTGGTCTGAATGCGCACCGCGTCATTATGAGTACAAACAACGACAAGTTATAAATCATGACTTTGTTTGGTAGCGACAAAGTCCCGGGGAAACCCTATGAGTGCCTGGTATCATTGGAAAGCTTAGAAATCGTACTTTCTAAAAATGCCTATGTTTTTGTGGAAGATGTAACTCCCGACTAACCGAATGCAAGTTTTCAAGAGGCAAGCTCAGGTGCAGCTAGTGGCTGCACCCGGCTGTCCTCACCAATAGCCAGGCAAGAACGCTCAAGTACAGACAAAAGGAAAACAAAATGGAGCACTTGCCTGAGCTCGAGCTCCACTGCTGTCCAGGACTCCGACGAACTTGATACCGCTGTCTCGGGCCCTGCCTCTGGATGGTCCAGCTCAGGTGCAGACCCTGCTGCAGCGGCCTCCACAGCAGGCATAATGGTGGTGGCGGCAGTCCTGAAGCCCCCAGTGGAATCCCCACATGCAGGCTGCTTCTCCGGCGTGACTGCTGGGGGTCCATTCTGTGTTGACCGTTGTTCTTGATCACCCAGGGCCACAAGCTCCTCCACGATCCAGTGGCTTGGCCCCGGCGAGCACTCGGAAAAATGGGGAGGAGATATGGAGGGGATCAGTAAGTCTTGGACAGTGGCAGCAGGGAGAGAGCACTCAGGTGACTGCCCAACCTGAGGCTCCTCCCCGGGAGACAGACAAGATTCATCATTATTCGTGGAGATAGAATGTAAACACACTTAAGATAAGATAAGATAAGATAAGATAAGCCTTTATTAGTCCCACAACGGGGAAATTCCAGGATTGCAACAGCACAGGGATAGCAACACTCAGAGCAACAATCAGAAGGCAAGAAAAAAAAACAAAAAAAAACAAAAAAAAAAACAAAGCAAGCAAGAGCAGCTAATATACATATGTACGTATTACTATAAAATATATATATATACACACACACACAGACACACAGTGCAGAGCATTGTAGCTGGATGGAATAAATATATGAATATATGAACACACAGTGCAGAGCATTGTAGCTAGATGGAATAAATATGTAAATATATAAACACCCACAGTACGGAGCATTGCAGCTAGGTGGAATAAATATGCAAGTATATAAACACACACAGTGCGGAGCAATGTAGCTAGATGGAATAATATGTAGATATATAAATATATAAACACACCCAGTGCTGAGCATTGTAGCTAGATGGAATAAATATGTAAATATATAAACACACACAGTGCAGAGCATTGTTGCTAGGTGGGATGAAACAGCATAACCGTCTACTTAGTTATCCTACATGGTATGATTATGTGCCCATACATATTCTCACCCTCCATAGCGACCGGTAAGTTCCTAGTTGTATGCCGGAGGGGACCATTGTGTAAGTCTATTGCATCTTTTGCATTCAAAAAACTATTAGTTTGTTACGTCTTTTTGCTATCTCTGCGAGCAGCCCTGCTTAGGTTGTACAGTCTGACAGCCGTTGGTAGGAAGGACCTACGAAACCTCTCGGTTGTGCACCTGGGATGATGTAGTCTGCTGCTAAATGAGCTCCTCAGTGCATTCAGTATGTCCTGCATAGGGTGGAACTCGGACTCCAGCAGAGATGACAGTTTAGCCACCGTCCTTCTCTCTCCTATCTCCTCCATCGGATCAAGGCGCTGCCCCAGGACAGAGCTAGCTTTCTTAATCAGTTTGTTCAGTCTCTTCCTATCGGCTGCAGTAATGCCACTGCCCCAGCAGACCACTCCAAAAGTGATGGCTGATGCCACCACCGTGTCATAGAATGACTTCAGCAGCGCCCCTTGTACACCAAAAGACCTGAGTCTCCTCAGCAGGAACAGCCTGCGCTGTCCCTTCTTGTAGAGTGCATCAGTATTGTGTGACCAGTCTAGTTTATTGTTCAGATGAATACCCAGGTACTTATAGGATGTCACCATCTCGATGTCTGTTCCCTGTATATTTACTGGTACTGTGAGGGGCTGCCCATGCCTGCGGCAGTCCACCACCAGCTCCTTAGTTTTCCTCGCGTTGATCTGGAGGCAGTTCCGATGGCACCAGTCCACGAAGTCCTGGATAAGCCCTCTGTACTCAGCTTCATCTCCATTGGAGATGAGGCCAACGATCGCAGAGTCATCAGAGAACTTCTGTAGATGGCAGTGTGTTGTGTTGTGTGAGAAGTCCGCAGTATAAAGAGTGAACAGGAAGGGAGCCAGCACCGTTCCCTGGGGGGCCCCCGTGCTACTGATGATCGTGTCGGACACACAGTCCCGGGTTCTCACAAACTGAGGCCGGTTCGTGAGGTAGTCCAGGATCCATGATGACAGGTGCTGGTCCACCCCTGCGCGCAGCAGCTTGTCCTTCAGGATCATCGGTTGGATGGTGTTGAAAGCACTGGAGAAGTCAAAGAACATGATCCTCACCATATTCCCGGGCTTCTCCAGGTGGGACAGAGAACGGTGAAGGAGGAAGATCACCGCATCCTCCACCCCAATGCCATGCTGGTAGGCGAACTGGAGTGGATCCATCGCTGGTTCCACCAGGGGGCGGAGGTGAGCAAGGAGCAGTCTCTCCAGGGTCTTCATCAAGTGGGACGTCAAGGCCACCGGTCTGTAGCTGTTCAGGTCTTTGGGGTGGGAAGTTTTTGGTACAGGTACCACACAAGATGTTTTCCACAGCTGTGGTACCCTCCCCAGTTTCAGGCTCATGTTGAAGATATACGTCACAATCCCACACAGCTGGTCTGCACAGGACTTGAGGAGCTTTGCGCTGATGCCGTCCGGTCCCGGCGCCTTCCTCGCCTTGATCTTCCTCAGCTCCGTCCTCACCTGGGTCCTGGTCAGGGTCAGGATGGGGGGCTGTGTGTTGGGAGTGGGGGGGTGTTGGTGGAGTGGGGAGTGGGCAGCAGGACTTGATTTCTTTAGAGGCAGCAGTGGTTGTTGTGCAGTCAGGGGGGAGGGCGGTTGGTCAAATCTATTGAAAAACAGATTCAGGTTGTTCGCCCACTCCCTGCCCCCTGTGGCCTGGGGGGAGGTATTCTGGAGCCCCGAGATGGTTTTGAGGTTTCTCCAGACCCCGCTGATGTCGCTCTGTTGCAGCTTGTCCTCCATCTTCTTCCTGAAGCTGTCCTTGCCTTCTCTGATCTTTCTCCTCAGCTCCCTCTGTACGGACTTCAGCATCTCCCTGTTCCCTGACCTGAAGATCCTCTTCTTCTCTCTCAGAAGTGTTTTTATCTCAGGGTTGATCCAGGGTTTGTTGTTTGAGTGACGCCGTATGGTCTTGGTGGGAACGGATTTGTCCACACAGAAGCTGAGGTAGCCCGTGAAGGTGTGAATGAGGCCATCGATGTCCTCACCATGTGGATCGCAGAGCTGCTTCCAGGCGGTGGCTTCAAAACAGCCCTTTAGGGTGTCCATTGTCTCCTCAGACCATAACTCCACAGTGTGCATGGCCGGAGGTTGTCTGTGCACTAGGGGTTTGTACACCGGCCGGAGATGAACCAAGTTGTGATCCGATCTCCCGAGTGGGGGGAGTTGTGATGAGGTGTACGCCTCCTTAGTGTTTGCGTAGAATAAATCCAGTGTTTTATTGTCTCTAGTGTGGCATGTGACATACTGGGTGAACGTGGGTAGAATGGGAGACAGTGAAACATGGTTGAAATCGCCTGAGATGAGGAGAAGAGCATCTGGGTGTTCTGTCTGCAGCCTGCTGGTTACTGAATGGATGACGTCACGTGCTGTCCCAGCGTTCGCCGTCGGATTTGCATAAACAACAATGCAGATCACGTGTGAGTGTTCTCTCGGGAGATATGTAGGCCTCATGCTAACAGCTAGCAACTCAATGTCTTTGCTGCAGTGTCGTTGTTTAACAGTGATATGTCCCGGTCTGCACCAGTTGTTGTTAACATACATTATCACTCCACCGCCCCTAGCCTTGCCACTGTCTGGTGTCCGGTCAGCTCGTATCATGTGAAAACCCTCCAGCTCAATGTTAGCATCTGCTGCTAGTTCAGTTAGCCACGTCTCAGTAAACAAAAGGAGAGAGCACTCCCGGTATGTGCTATCATAACGGGAGATAGCCGCTAGCTCATCTAACTTTCCCAGTATCGACCGTACATTTCCCATGACAACAGATGGAAGGGAGGGTCTGTACCTTATATTTTTTTGTCCTCCGCCTTACTCCAGCCCGGCAGCCGCGGCGTTTTCGCCTCAGTTCTCTCGGTATGTCGAGTTTTTCCAATGGGACCGGGTGGCGGTTGAATGCTAGCAGCTGTTCTCTGCTGTATCGTATCCTGCTATAAGCAGTGGCTCCGTCCACCGGCTCAGGAGACATTTAGGACGATCTGTGTGTCCGTGATATAAGTGGGGTGAAAAAAAAAGACGGATCAAAAGAGAGAGGAAGGGAAAAAGACTCGGAATCGAGCCGCTGTTGCAAAAGGCAGCCGACTGGTGTGGCGCCGTTCCTGCTTCTGGTCTCCTAACCGTGGTCGGGGGACGCAGGGGAGATCTCTTGCCTGATCTCCCGGGTCTTGGTGGAAACTGCTGCCAGCAGAGAGCTACCATCCTCCCCTGCGTCAGTGACAGTAATGGGCCCCTCAGATAATGGAAGAGGACCCGGTTCCGGCGGCGCAGGCATGGGAGAGTCTGGGGAACCCCCAGCTGATCTCACGGTGGCGAGGAAGACGTTCCAGCGGCGTGGGTTGTGGTCAGGGCTGAGAAGGCACCAGCTGACGGAACAGCTGGCACGGAAATTGCCTCTGCCGCAGGGACAGCCGGGAGTGACGTCAAATCCATGGCCGTCGATACAGAGGAGGGTTTCTTCCGATGTCCCGAGAAGGGTCGATTCTTACGCTGTGGCTGAGGCTCCTCTCTCTCCCTTGGCTCCTCCGGCTACATCTTCTCGGGACCAGCGAGAATTTGGGGGAAACAGAGACAAGGGACAGAGGAGAGCTGACAGCAGCTGACGGGGGAGCCCCAGTGGAAAGCAAAACCTGGAGCTCCTCCTCAGGAATCTGGCATACTACATAAGGCAAACGAGCAAGTGATTGTAGTAGCACTCGCCTGAGTTCCTGGCTGGTGACGACGTCAGCTGCTGTCTCAGTGTCCTGCTCCATCTCCCCGGGAGTAGGACGATGCGTCATACGAGGAGAAGAGGACACCGGTCTGGGAAGCGTGCGCTGGGCATTCTGCCTCCAGGAGCGCTTCTTTGGCTGCCAGGCAGGTGCTGCAGAGGACCCCTGTAACGCTTCCTCACAGCGCTGTTGAGTCTGGCAGATCTGGGTGAGCAGCGGCACAAATTCCGGGCATTTCCAAAGGCTGGGGCACGTCTGCATCACCCCGACAGCTCTGTCCAGCAAATAAAAATTTTCCTCCAGGGAGTGGTCAGCATGAGCCCAAGAAGCGAAAATTACTGCACGCTCAGCCGCCACATACTCCTCCGGATTGAGTCCAAAAATAGCGAACTTCATGCTGGGAGAGCAGCTGGACGAAAAACACAAAAGAATGAAAAAGAAAAAAAAAACACAAGGTTTCCGCTGGGTTTCTACTGGTCGGGTGATTCTGTCATATGTATCCTGCCTGTTAAAGGCAGAAGGAATGAAACCCACTAGCAGAAATACGTTGTGCGTGCTTTATTGTGTAGAACAAAATATAACTGTCCAAACATAGTGAGCCAAAGGAGTACAGGGAAGTCTCTAGGACGCTCAATCTGACAGGTGAGTCAAACAAGGGGAAAAAAATGTTCCAAAGCAGACGGAACTGCAACGGAGGAACGGAGGAGGAGCCCGGAAAAGAGCCACTGTGAAAAATAGACAGCAGGGGCGAAACAGTTTGTACTCACGAAGCTGGAGCTGTCCGAGTTAATCCATGAAACCCACAGGCTGGAGAGAACGAAGGGGAAATGGACAAATGAAGGCTACCCCAGAATTCACCTCAATCACCCGACAATGCACAATGGCGAACTGAGATCTTAAATACAGCAACACTAACAAGCAGAGTGTATGCTGGTGTGGAGAGAGGAGAGGGCGTGTGGAAGAGCGTGAGTGGAAACACCTGTGTGGATGGACGTCTGCACCACCTCTCCTCTTATCCCGGCTTCAGCAACTCTTTCCCATATCTTCATAGTGTGGCTGATCAACTTGATGCTTCTGTAGTTACTACAGCTCTGAGCATCACCTTTGTTCTTGAAAATTGGTACCAAAACACTCCTCCAGTCCTCAGGCATCGTCTCACTCTCCAGGATTGTGTTAAACAATCTGGCTAAAAAGTCCACTGCCATCTCTCCTAAACGTCTCCGTACCTCCACAGGTATGTCATCTGGACCGACCGCCTTTCCATTCTTCATCCTCTTCATAGCTGCCCTCACTTCGCCTTGCTAATCCTCGGCACTTCCTTGTTCACCATCTTTCCATCATCCATCCTCCTCTCTCTCTCATTTCTTCATTCAACAGCTCCTCAAAGTACTCTAGAATTACCATTTCTGTCCTTAATCAACCTGACCTGCTGTACATCCTTTCCAGCTCAATCTCTCTGTCTCGCCCAGGGGTCGGCAACCTGCGGCTCCGGGGCCGCATGTGGCTCTTGCTCCCCCTCTACTGCAGCTCCCTGCAATTACATCTCAAAATGACTAGGCAGTTAATGAAGGTCATTGTATAATTATCTTATTTTTCAAATTATTGTGTATTGGACACATTTTTCAACTGAACTGCATACATGAACAGAAAATACATATATATATTAAATGTTTTATTATATTGTCAAATATGCATTACATGTGACCAAACTTAATCGCGGGCTCTTATGTGCGCATGGAGAAGCACAGCTCCCAATAGTTGACTAAGCTTATCCTCCCTGCCCTCGGTAAGATATCGAAAAATCAAGAAAAAGAAAGATAACTGAGGAAAATAGAGAATTCAATCCTGCTTGGACAGATTAATTTGCATTCATGACCAACCACGCTGGTTTACCCGTTTGCTTGATATGTGATGAACAAAAGGTACATACAGTGTTGAAAGACATTTCCTTAATAAGCACATGGAGTTGCTGAAAAATACAAAGCTGGAAATGACCGAAAAAGGGTCATTTTGGAGCTACTGCAGAAAAATGAGCAAAGCAAAAATGCTTTTAAGAAATGGATCAAGTCTCCATCCTCAACTACTGCTGCTAGTTTTGTGGCAGCTCAGGAGATAGTGAAGCATGGCTAGCCATTCACAGATGGAGAATATATGAAAGAATCAATCGTTAAAACAGCTGAGCATCTATTCTCAGACTTTAGAAACAAACATTAATTGTTCAAAAAAATAAAAGAGATGCCTCTCTCTGCAAAGACCATTAAGGACAGGGCTATTAAAATGGCAACGAACATCACTACTGATCAAATTGTGGACATCAATTCAGCTCCAGCATTCTCAATTGTCGTTTGATCCCCTGCTGAATTTGTTAGTTTACCCCCTTACAAAGAAATAACCAGTCCATAAGTTTTATGGTAGGTTTATTTTAACAGAGAGAGAAAGAAGATCAACAAAAATCCAGGAAAAAAAATCAAATAAGGGTTATAAATTAATATGCATTTGATCGAGGGAAATAAGTATTTGATCCCCTACTAATCAGCAAGAATTCTGACCCTCTCAGACCGGTTATGTACCATGAGGCATATAAATTAGTTCTGTCCCTTTAGGAAAGTACTCCTAATCTCAGCCCGTTATGTGTCATAAAAGACTGCTGTCACAGAATCAATCTCTTCAAGTCAAACTTCTCCACCACCATGGGCAAGACCAAACGGCTGTTAAGACATCCGACACAAGACTGTAGACCTGCACAGGGCCGGAATGGGCTATAAGACCATCAGCAGGGAGCTTGGTGAGAAAGAGACTACTGTTGGTGCGAGAATTCAAAAATGGAAGAAATATAAGATAACAGTCAATCACCCTCACTCTGGAGCTCCATGCAAGATTTCACCTCGTGGGGTAAGGATGATTCTGAGAAAGGTGATGGATCAGCCCAGAATTATACAGCAGAAGCTTGTTAATGATTGCAAGAGAGTTGGGACCACAATCACCAAGAAAACCATTAGTAACACATTTCGCCATAATGGATTGAGATCCTGTAGTGAGGTCCCCCTGCTCAAGAAGGCTCATCTGAAGTTTGCCACTGAACACCTGAATAATTCAGACAAGGCTTGGGAGAATGTAGTGTGGTCAGATGAGACCAAAATTTAGCTCTTTGGCATCAACTTGTCTCGCTGTGTGTGGAGGCAGAGAAATGTTGAATATGACCCCAAGAACACCATCCCCTCTGTGGATCGCCATCTTATCATGGTGGAGGGGTCTGAGTGCCCAAATGATCCCAGGAGCTATGTTGTCGGGGGCAACTTGTCCCTGGTAGGGTCTCCCAACGCAAACTGGTCCTGGGTGAAGAGCCAGACTAAGAGTGGTCCAGTGCATCTCCATGAAAACCATTACATCAAGGACCCAGTGTACCCAAAGGAGGCACATGGATCCACCCTCCAGCGGGCTCACCACCTGCAGAAGGGTTCATAGTGCTATGTGAACCAAGTAAAAGTCTGGGCAACTCTGCCTGGACTGATGCCCCCACAACCTGAATCCTCAGATAAGTGGTAGAAGATGGATGGATGGACTCCAAGAACACCAGTGAAGCACTTTGAGTGGTCTTTGAGACTAGAAAAGCGCTATAAAAGTACAGATCCTTATCTCTTACCATCCCCACTGTCAAACATGGAGGTGGAAACATTCTGCTTTGGGGCTGTTTCTCTGCTAAGGTTACAGGAAGACTTCACCACACTGAGGGGGTCGATGAACGGAGCCATGTACAGTAGAATCTTGGATGAGAACCTCCTGGCCTCAGCTAGAACACTAATGATGGGTCGTGGATGGGTCTTCCAGTATGACAATGACCCAAAACATACGGCCAAGACAACAAAGGAGTGGCTCAAGAAGAAGCACATTAAGGTCCTGGAGTGGCCTAGCCAGTCTCCGGACCTTAATCCCATTGAAAATCTGTGGAGAGAGCCGAAACTTCATGTTGCCAAGTAACAACCTCAAAATCTTCAGGATTTGGAGAGTATCTGTAAAGAGCAGTGGACCAAAATCCATCCTGAGATGTGCACAAACCTGGTGACCAAGTACAAGAAACATCTGACCTCTGTGCTTGCCAGCAAGGGTTTCTCCACCAAGTACTAAATCACATTTTGTTTGTGGATCAAAAACGTATTTCCCTCAATCAAATGCAAATTAATTAATTTAATATTTTTTCTTGATTTTTTTTTTGCTCATCTTCTCTCTCTCTGTTAAAATAAATCCACCATAAAAATTATGGACTCTTCATTTCTTTTTAAGGGGGTCAGAGAATCAGAATCAGAATCAGATTTATTGCCATTGTTCATGTAGTACATAAACTAGGAATTTGTCTCGGTGCCATGCTGCAACATTAAAAACATGATGAGATAAAGAGATAAACTAAAAAACTAAAGGACTAAAAACGTGCAATAAGTGTAGAAAAATAAGTAATAATAATAATAATAATAATAATAGTAATACGTAATGAGTAATACTAGTCAAGGCAGTTTTAAATAAATTAGCAAGTAGCAGATAATATGGGGTACCACAGTGCAGTTGATAATGCAACAGAAAAACAGTGATGAATGTCATGAGTCTGGTTGAGCTGCTGTACATAGTGCACGAGAGTCAATAAGTCACTTAATGTTCAGCAGTCTGATGGCAGAGGGGAAAAAGCTATTCATGTGCCGGGAGGTTTTAGTCCGAATGGACTGAAGTCTTCTACCTGAGGGGAGGGGGGCAAACAGTACGTGACCAGGGTGTGAAGGATCGGCTATGATCCGGCCAGCATGCTTCCGGGTCCTGGAGATGTACAGGTCCTGGAGAGATGGGAGCTTGCAGCCGATCACCTTCTCAGCAGTGCGCACGACGCGCTGCAGCTTTAGTCTGTCCCTGGCAGTGGCTCCTGCATACCACACAGTTATGGAGGAGGTGAGGATGGACTCGATGATGGCCGTGTAGAACTGCACTAACATCTTGGTGGTTAGCTTGAGCTTCCTCAGCTGCCGCAGAAAGAACATCCTCTGCTGGGCCTTTTTGATGAGGGAGTTGATGGTTGGCTCCCATTTGAGGTCCCGGGTGATGGTGGTGCCCAAGAAGTGGAAGGAATCTGCAATGGTGATGGAAGAGCCTGTGATGGTGAGGGGGGGCAGGGGGGTTGTGACTTTCCTGAAGTCCACAATCATCTCCGCTGTCTTCAGAGCGTTCAGCTGCAGGTTGTTGTGGCTGCACCAGGACACCAGCTGGGCCACCTTTTTCCTGTAGACGGACTCGTCGCCGTTGGAGATGAGCCCGATGAGGGTGGTGTCGTCCGCAAACTTAATCAGCTTAACAGACTGGTGGGAGGAGGTGCAGGAGTTGGTATAAAGGGAGAAGAGTAGGGGGGAAAGTACACAGCCCTGGGGTGATCCGATGCTGATGCTAACAGAGTCCGAGACAGACTTCCCCAGCCGCACATGCTGCCTCCGGTCCGTCAGGAAGTCGGTGATCCACCTGCAGAGGGAGTCAGGCACATCGAGCAGGGACAGCTTGTCCTGGAGCAGAGCGGGGCGGATGATGTTGAATGCAGAGCTGAAGTCCACAAACAGAATCCTGGCGTAGGTTCCCGGGGAGTCCAGGTGCTGCAGGATGGAGTGGAGGGCCAGGTTGACTGCATCGTCCACAGACCTGTTGGCACGGTAGGCAAACTGCAGCGGGTCCAGGAGGGGAGTGGTGATGGACTTGAGGTGAGACAGGACCAGGCGCTCAAAGGACTTCATGACTACAGAGGTGAGCGCTACAGGTCTGTAGTTGTTAAGTCCAGTAATCCGTGGCTTCTTGGGGACAGGGATGATGGTGGAGGATTTGAGGCAGGTCGGCACGTGACATTGCTTAAGGGAGGTGTTAAAAATGTCTGTGAAGACAGGAGCCAGCTCATTCGCACAGTGTCTCAGGGTGGAGGGAGACACACCGTCCGGCCCGGGGGCCTTGCGCGGGTTCAGTCTGGAGAACTGTCTGTGCACGTCCTGCTCACTGATGACAAGGGCAGGGGGGGAGGAGGAGGAGGAGGGGGGGGGGCGCTTTTGATGAATTAGGGGCCGAGGAGGCAGTGGAGCTGGGTGGAGTGGGGGAGTTGGACACAGCTGACGAGGTGTCAAAACGGGCGTAATGTTGGGACAGTTTTTGACAAAGGGCTTTGTCATCCTGACCTTTAGAAGCCTGAGGCCGATAGTTGGTGATTTGCCTCAGTCCTCTCCACACAGAAGCCGAGTCATTAGCAGTGAACTGCTGCTGGAGTCTCTCAGAATACACAGATTTAGCTCTCCTCAGCTCTCTAAAAAACCGATATTTGACCTCTCTGTAGCGGTCCCTGTCTCCACTTTTCAACGCTGCTTCCTTCTCCTTCCTGATCTGTCTGAGCTTGACAGTGAACCAGGGCTTATCATTAGAGTACCTCAATGCTCTCCTCACAGAAGTTGATATATGAGTTCACAGTGTCCGTGTACTCATTAAGATCATGTGTGGCTCCTTTAAACATGTCCCAGTCAGTTATTTCCATGCATGTGTTCAGATTCTCTCCAGCTTCACTGGTCAATTTCTTCGTGGTGGTCACAAACTTAAACTTAAACTTACTAATTCAGCAGGGGATCAAATAATTATTTTCCCCACTAAATATGAACCCTGATGGACCACAGGAAGAAATAATTGACCTGATTCTACTAAAAGGCTGAACACAAAGGGATAGTATTTGTGAGGCTGTAATGAACTGTTTGAAAGTCAAAAAAAATAAATAAATACCACCTTAATATGGTATCAGTGGCAACTGCTGGAGCACTGAGTATGAGAGTGGCACAGAAGGGATTTGTGACTTTACTACAGAAGGTACTGGATCAAAGCTGCTGACATTTCACTGCATTCTGCACCAAGAACCATTGTGTGTGCAAACCTTTCCCCAGAGTGTGTGGAGGTAATGAACCTTGTTATTCAGATAGTGAATAAAATAATGACAAAAGGATTAAACCACCGACAGTTCTGTTCATCGTTGGAAGATGTCAACAGCACATATCCAGATCTACTGCTGCATAACAAAGTCCGGTGGCTGTCCAGGGCACGGATTCTGAAACAGTTTGCCGCCTGTCTGGAGCATGTGAAAACTTTCCTGGAAAGTGAAGGTCTCACGTATCCCATACTGACAGATACAGACTGGCTGGAAAAGTTTCAGTTCATGTTGGACATGACAAGTTACCTAAACTCACTAAATAAATGTCTTCGAGGTAAGGCAAGTACTGCCCTGCAGATGCTGGAAGATGTTTTGGCATTTGAGTGCAAGATGTTTGCCAGAGATGCTGAGAGGCACGCTCTGTTGCATCAACTGCGACTATATACAACGTGCACTCATTGCCATGCAAACTGCATTCAGAGAGAGATTTAGCAAGTTCAGAAAGGATAAAATCACAACACATCAACACATCCCTGTTGACCATGTCTGCATTTACAGGAGTAAGTCAAACTGATCTTGAAATTGAACTGGCCGACATAGCTGATAAAGACATATGAGCGTCTAAGTTCCAAAGCCTATCAACCGATCTCGAGGATCTCGCCCGTAAGAAGGCTGCTCTCACTCTTGTGCACAAATGGAGCGATATTGAGCACCTCCCAAAGTACGACAAACTTTTCACAGACTGCCATTCCTGACACCTGTCTCAACATGAAGAAGGACGCATTTGGAGTACTGTACGTCACTGGATCAACATATTTATGCGAGCAGGTTTTCTCAAGCATGAAATTACATAAAATCCAAATACCGCTCCCGCCTCACTGATGACAGTCTGCAGTCTTGTGTGGAGATCAAAGTCACATACAGCCCTGACATAGAGAAGCTCTGCAATGACTGTTCAGAGGCAGAAATCCCAATAAACAGGTGAGAACATAGGCGTAAATCAAGGGGGGACATGCCCCCAACCTGAAAAAAAAGAAAGAATTGCCTTTGCTGATTTAGTTCTGTTTTAAGTTCATGCAGGATTGTTGATTACTGGCTGAAGATTAAAACAAAGAAATACAGAAGACAATTACACCCCCTGAAAGTGAACTGAATAACCTAAAAAAATTGTGTTTTAATATATATTTTCTCTTTTTGTGATAGAGACAATTCTTTGTTATGGTTCATTTATTTTGAAGTGGGCCACTTCTGTTTTTTCCATAGATATGAGGACTCACGTTAGCGTGCATAGTTTGGTTTCCAGTTGATTTTAAAGGCCATATGACATTTTTTAGAAGAATAACACTTTTTCATTTGTTGTAACACATTCTGTCAGTTTTTTCACCATTGTAGTATGAATTCATAAGTGAAAAATTAAACTACATTTCTTGTATATTCAACTTCCTCCATTTAATCTTTGGCTCTGCCTTCATTTGCTTCCTCTTCTCTCTTTCCAAGGTCTTCTGACAGTCTACCATCCGATGCTGCCTAGCTGCATTCTCCCCTGTCACCACTTTGCAGTCGCCTTCTCTTTTAGATTTCTCCTTCTGCAAAAGATGTAGTCCACCTGTGTGCATGTAACATGGCCGCGGTAAGTTTAAAAAAAACACTAAGCAGGTTCTTTAAGACCAGCTGAAGAGATACAGGTAGAATCAAAGGGAAAATTTAAAATTTGTTACAACAAAAGAATTTATTACATAAAATATCTACAAATGCCCACTAAAAAAATAAACTAAATCTAAAAGCTAAGAAATAAACTAAACTAAATACCAACAAAAAAAACTAAGCTAAAAACCTGAAAGTGGGCTAAAACAAATCATAAAAGTCCATAAAAGCTGAGGAGGATCCACTTGTCAGGGCGTATTCCAACTGCCCCCACGACACCGGACATCCACAGGCAACCTGTACAGGGGAAGACACTATTCATCATCATCATCACCAAGGGGACCTGCTATCTGGGAACCAGATACTTACAGCCAAGGCAGAGCTTCTCACTCTGCCTTTTGCCTTCATTCACCTGCAGTAGCCCAGTCACTCTGTGCAGAAGTGTCCTCCCTAAATGTTGGTGTCATGGTGGTCATGGGCTGCTGCTACTACTCCTGCTACTGCTGCTCCTCCTCCTCAGACATGCTCTCCTTTGTGGCTGCTTAGCCACTGCAGCTCACTGCATCCTCCACATTTCTACCTTTCCTCTTCTCTCTCTCCCTTCCAACATGCCTTCCCGCTGTCTTCCTCCTCAATCTTTGGCCAACAGTAACCCAATTTCCACCGGCACCCTGTCAGCAATGGTGGCGGTCACTGTTAACCCCGGCCTCAACCGATCCGGTAAGAAAGTCTCATCCGTCATGATCTGTATGTTTGATTTGGCAAAGGTTTTATGTTGGATGCCCTTCCTGACACAACCCTCCCCATTTACCCAGGCTTGGGACCGGCACTAGGAGTACACTAGCTTGTGCACCCCCTATGGCTGGGTTACAAGGATACATATACTAAGATTACTGTTCCTTTAAACAGTTTGAGAAAGCCCAGATGATGATGTCATGGCTTTGGAAGCTTCTGATAGGTTGATTGGCAACATTTGAGTTAATTGGAAGCACACCTGTGGATGTATTTTCAGGCACACCTCAAACACACTGCTTCCTCGGGTGAATGTCCAGCCATCATATCACTCAGGAAGGAAACGGGTTCTGTGTCCCAGAGATGAACATGTCTTGGTGCGAAATGTGTGTATCAACCCCAGAACAAAAGCAAAAGACCTTGTGAAGATGCTGGCTGAAGCTGGTAAAAGACTGTCATTATCCACAGTGAAATGAGTCCAGTACCAACATGGGCGGAAAGGCCACTCAGCGAGGAAGAGGCCATTACTCCAAGCAGCAACATAAAAAAAGACAGATTACAGTTTGCAAATGCACACAGGGACAAAGACCTGAATTTCTGGAGATGAGTGCTGTGGTCTGATGAAACTAAAATTGAACTGTTTGGTCATAATGACCATCGTTACATTTTCCAAGGATTGGTGCACTTCACAAAATAGATGGCATCACGAGGAAAGAACATTTTGTGGAAATATTGAAGAAACATCTCACGACATCAGCCAGACCCATTTTCTGGGTGGAAATGGGTCTTCCAAATAGACAGTGACCCTAAGCATACCACCAAATTAGTTACAAAGTGGCTTAAGGACAACAAAGTCAATGTTTTGGAGTGGCCATCACAAAGCCCTGATCTCAGTCCCATAGAAACTTTGTAGGCAGAGCTGAAAAGACACGTGTGAGCAAGGTGGCCTCCAAACCTGATTCATTTACACCAGTTCTGTCAGGAGGAATGGGCCAAAATTCCAGTAAACTATTGTGAGAAGTTTGAGGAAGGATACCCAAAATGTTTGACTTTAAAGGCAATGCTACCAAATCCTAAAGAAATGTAGGTAAACTTATGACTTTGAGGAAAGTAATAAAAAATTCTCTAAAAAATATTTAGCAAATATAAAAATTATTTCCATCATCCATCCATTTTCTACCGCTTTTCCGAGGATCCGGGTCATGGATGCAGCAGTCTAAGCAGAGGAGCCCTGACTTCCCTCTCCCCAGCCACCTCCTCCAGCTCTTCAGGTAGGACACCGAGGCGTTCCCAGACCAGCTGGGAGACATAGTCTCTCCAACGTGTCCTGGGTCTACCCCGGGGTCTCCTCCTAGTGGGACATGCCTGAAACACCTCAAGTAGGCGGCACCCAGGAGGCATCCTGATCAGATGCCCAAACCACCTCAGCTGGCTCCTTTTGATGTGGAGGAGCAGCGGCTCTACTCTGAGCCTCTCCTGGATAACGGAGCCCATCATCCCGTCTCTAAGGGTGAGTCCAGTACCCCTACGGAGAAAGCTCATTTCAGCCACTTATACCTGCGATACGGTGGCGCAGTGGTTAGCACTGCGGCAGCACAGTTTACCCTTGGCCGGGGGATTGTGGGGATCGTGGGATCGTGGGTTCGATCCCAGCCCCCGACCAACAGTGATCTGTGTGGAGTTTGCATGTTCTCCCCGTGTTGCGTGGGTTTACTCCGGGATTTCTCCGGTTTCCTCCCACATGCCAAAAACATGCATGTTAGGTTAATTGGCTGTTCTAAATTGTCCCTAGATATCTGTTTCCTATAGGCCCTTAGAATAGAGGGTTAGCATTAATGAAAGCGCTTTGAGTGGTCTTTGTGACTAGAAAAGCGCTATATAAGTGCAGGTTAGTTAGTTAGTTAGTTAAGATTGCTGTCAAGTCCGTCCCCCAGGCCTGGTTTCAGGGCGGGGCCCCGGTGACCCTATACCAGGTGGGGCACACTGAATCCTTGCTTGAACATTCATCACGAGTCTTTTGGATTGCTCTTCACCCAGGACCTATTTATCTTGGGAGACCCCAACATAGCTCCTGGGATCACGAGGGCTCACAACCCCCTCCACCACAGTAAGGTGGTGATCCATGAGGGAGATAAAAATTTTAAAATAGCAATTATTTAGCAAATAGAAATAATGTTTGTAATCCTAACTGACAAAAAACAGGAAAAGTTTAGTCTGATTTAATGTCAGACAGTGAGAGAAAAAAAATGGTTGTGTGCCTTTTTTATACAGTGTATGCAAACTTCTGGTTTCAACTGTACATAAAATTTATTAAAGACTATAACACTGGCCTTAGACGCCATTTTTAAAGGAATTGAAAAGAAACTTGTTGGGATTAGTAATGTATGTATGTCTTACCTTGCTATTTTAAACTACCAAAAACTCTCAGATTGGGCCAGTGTCTGTCAATGTGATGCACCTAGCTTCGCTCTAACTTTAGCTAACTTGGTCCTCCTCTAAATATCGTCAGTTATACCTTAAAAAGAAGGGGGGAGTTTGGTGATGTTACAGTACCTTTTTCCGGATTTTTTTTTTTCGGGGGGGGGGGGGGGTTCACTCAGGCAGGTGAATACATTAGACTTAGAGTACACTCACTGGACACCTCCTGAGAAACTGAGTGCACCTGTAAGGAGACATGCTGGTGAGGTTACAGTATATCTCTGGGTTTGTTCAGTAACCTCAGTGTATCCCCCGAAGTGCTGGACACGGTAGTTGGGAAGTGGGCGGTCATGTCATATCAGCTTAGATCAGGGATGGGCAACGTGTACTATAGCAGGGCAAGATAACACAGGTTTTTCTTTCCAGCTTCAACAGGTGATTTGATTGAATTCCTCCCCACAGATCAGTAGAAACACCTGCCTTAGTGACTGCCTGAAAAGAAAGCGTGCAGGGTCTTGGCCCTACAAGGCACATACAGTGGTCATGTTAACCGAGAATTCTCTTCAATTGGCAGATTATTTGTTGCAGTGACAGAAAATTCCTAAGGCCGTCTTTCATTTTCACAGATTGTGATTTAACTCCTAACTTTAATTCCTTGTAATTTTGGATCTTTATCAGTCTGCAGACTTAGATTCAGTGTGACCACAAAAAACAAGTCTTTGCCTCTGCTAGTATCTTAAGAAAATCAGAAAATGTATATAGAATACCCACACACTCACACTCTCACACACACACACACACACACACACACACACTACTCACAAAAAGTTAGGGATATTCGGCTTCAGAGTAAAATTTCAGGATGCACCTAAAATGCTCTATAACCTTTCCAGGTGAACTTAATTTGACCTTCTCTAATCTTTTGAATGCACATGTCCAACTGTTCAACGTTTCAGTACTTTTTGCATAACTTGCTGTTTGCTAACAAGGTGCTTAATGGCAAAATTCACAACAGGTGTTTGATCCATGAATCGACCAATAAATTTTCTGGTTCAATTAAAATTGGTATTTAAACAGTCCTCTTCATCACACTGTTCACATTTTGACATCATGAGACCAAGACGACACCTAACAATTGATTAACAGTACCTCACCATTTCGAGGCTTCAAACAGGATGTTCTCAGAGGGAAGTGGCCACTGAGCTTAGAGTGTCACGGAGTGTCATCAGTAGGTTGCAACAGAGATACAGAGAAACTGGAAGAGTCACAGAAAGGCATAGAAGTGGGCGTGCTCTGGCCACATCCCACGCTGATGACCGCTTCATTGTGAACAGTGCCCTGTGGAACCGGATGATGAATGCCACTCAACTCCAGGCACATTTGAGGGAGATGAGAGGCACCCAAGTGTCACGTCAGACCATTCGAAACCGTTTACATCAGCATGGTCTGCATGCTAGACAATCTGCAAGGGTACCTGACCACACCACCAGGCACAGGTGTCATTGACCAAGGAGTCTTGCATGGGCCAGGGAGCATTTATGCTGGACAAGGGACCAGTGGGCCTCAGTGCTGTTTTCTGATGAAAGTCAATTCACACTGAGCAGAAATGATGGCTGCCAACAATGTTGGAGACGTCAAAAAGAGCGCTATGCATCAGCACTGTTGTCACCAGCCGAGCCTTTGGTGGTGGTGGTGTTACAGTGTGGGCAGGTGTATCTAGTCAATACAGAACTGCCCAGCACCTTGTGAATGGCACAGTAACAAGCCAATACTACCCGAATAACATCATTAATCCAATCATTGTGCCCCTGCATGAACAGGAACAGACAAAGAAAATAACAGACTAACGCAACTAAAACAAACGGAAGACAAACTGTTTCTTCTACTGAAAAGGTCTCATCACGAGTCTGGTATCTCCACCTGTTAAAGGAGAAACTTGTGTGTGTGTGTGCATACATGTGCGTGTGTATGAGAGCGCACAAAATAAGTGTGTGCGTGTGAGTGGTTTGGTAAGAAACATATGAAGAGAGTGGCAGATCACAGCAAACCTCCCCCTTCCCCCCAGAAGCCCTAAGCAAGCAGGACAACGCCACCAGCCCCCACAGAGCACAAACATCCCGAGGCCAACAAGTCCCAGGACAGCCAGGCATCCGCCCCAGGAGGGATGGCCGAAGAAGGCTGGGCAGCCAAGCAGCCGGCGTGACACACCCCTGGGCCCCAGGTGCCAGAAGGCCAGCGCCCCCATCCCCGGGGCCGGAGACTGTCCCGCATCCCTGGCACGAGCACCCCCAGACACCTCCCAGAGTGGGTCCGCCCCCACCCCAGTGCCACTGCCACACATCCCAGGGATCCGCACACCCAAAGAAGGCAGCAGCAAGGCACAAGGGCCTCACAGGGGGCCAGTCCCTCCCATTCCCCTGTCCAGGGGAGCCCACACAGCCAGAAGGTGCCAACCCTTTAATCCAGCTCTCCCCAACCAGCACACACACCCATTCCCATGCACTCACACCCTCATGCTCTCATATGCACCCACACGCACCCACTGACTCTCACTCACCCTCTCCCCCACACAATCCCACACTCTCACTCCCGATCCCACCCACTGTCACCCACTCCTGTATCCGCTCAATCTCGCTCCCACTCGCCCTCAGAATCACCTGCACCCACTCACGCTCACCCATACACGGTTAATCCACACTCATTCACCTTTATTACTTGGAGCGGCCGCGGCACAGATGCAGCAAGCATGAATGTGCACCAGCGGCCTGCAGCAGCTGGGGAGAGCAGCCACACCCCCGTCAATCCACCCCAGGGTGGCCGTGGCCACAGAAGCAGACCACCAACCCCAACGCCCACCCAAAGTGACTGATCAACGGACCACTGCAAGCGCACCAAGATGCCACCCGACACGCAAGGTGCCACACAAAACTGACCCACCATCTCCACTCATCACTCCCTCACTCTCGGTTACTCTCTTGTTCACTCACTCTCTCACTCCCTTGCTCACACCTATTCATTTGGCAGCACCCAAGGATTTTGACAACATGACGGGCCCCAGGACCCCGGCAGAAGGATGGCAACAGGGGTGGGGGAAGACCCCCACCCCCCAATCCCCATGCACGAATCATGATGGGTGGGTCTTAGTTGTGTGGTGTGATTGTGTGCAAATGTGTGAACTACCAGAGTGCAGTTAAAATTGGGGGGGGGGGGGGCGGGGGGTGTTGGAGAACCGCTAGCCACTGCTATAGGCAATGGGGCTCCCATTCCCTCAAGCCCTCAGTGTCTATAGTGCAATTAAAATTGAGGTGACGGTGGCCCCACTGTGCAGTAAACAGAGGGATCCTCTTCACCAACACAGAACAGCACCCCCCCCACCCCAAAACCCTAAGTGGATCCAATAAGAGGTATGTTCTACCCAGAATCGAGAAGGGGGGGGGAGGTCAAAAGCCCCCCCCCCTCCCCCCCGAAGTCAGCTCCCAAACTGGCTCAGAAGGCCACCCACTGCCCCCAGATCCCAACCCAGGGCGAGGGCCACCAGGCCGACCAGCCCAGGACCCACCAGCATCGCACCCCAGCACTCCCCAGCACCACAGGCACGACGGAGCAGCCACACCCACACCTACTCCCACATATCCTGCACACACAATAATAATAATAATAATAATAATAATGAATAATGGGCTGGACCCACACGGCACCCCACCCACCAAGCGAACTGTTCATAATTCTCTCCACCTTGACTAAGGCTCCAGTTCCAGCTGAAGAAAAACAGCCCCAAAGCATGATGTGCCACCACCATGTTTCACTGTAGGTACAGTGTTCTTTTGGTGATGAGTAGTGTTGTGTTTGCACCAAATATACCTTTTGGAATTATGGCCAAAAAGTTCAACCTTGGTTTCATCGGACCGTAACACATTTTCCCACATGCATTTGGGAGATTTCAAATGTGTTTTTGCAAAATGTAGCCGGGCTTGGATGTTTTTCTTCATAAGATAAGGCTTCCGTCTTACCACCCTAGACAGGAGATTGTTTTCACATGTACTAAACTAAACAGCCAGCACTTGCCATAAATTCCTGCAGCTCCTTCAATGTTGCTGTCAGCCTCTTGGCAACCTCCCTGATCAGTATTCTTCTTGTCTTTTCATCAATTTTGGAGGGACAGCCAGTTCTTGGTAATGTTACTGTTGTACCATATTTTCTCCACTTGATGATGACTGTCTTCACTGTGTTCCATGATATATTAAATGCCTTGGAAATTCTTTTGTACCCTTCTCCTGATTGATATCTTTGAACAATGAGATCCCTCTGATGCTTTGGAAACTCTCTGCGGATTATAATAATAATTATAATAATGCATCGATTTTATATAGCGCTTTATCATATATACTCAAAGACGCTTTACAAATAGGTACATTATTCATTCACTCCAGACAGACAATGGTAGTGGCAAGCTACTTCTGCAGCCACAGCTGCTCTGGGGCAGGCTGACGGAAATGTGGCAGCCAATCTGCGCCAACGGCCTTTCCGGCCACCACCGAACATTTTTATACATTTATACACATTCATACCCAGTGTTATGGGCACTGGAGGCAATGCGGGTGAAGTGTCTTGCCCAGGGACACAACGGCAGGATATCTGGGGAGAGCAGGATTCAAACCACCAACCATCAGGTTATTAGACGACCTGCTCTACCTCCTGAGCCACTGCCGCCCCATTATGGCTTGTGCTGTAAGATGTGACTACAAACATGTCAGGAAAAGACTACTAGAACAGCTGAACTTTATTTGGGGTTAATCAGAGGCACTTTAAATGGTGGCAGGTGTGTGCTGACTCTCATTTAACATGAGTTTGAATGTGATTGGTTAATTTTGAACACAGCCACATCAGTTATAACAGTTATAACAGGGTGTGCATATTTATGCAACCAGGTTATTGTAAGGGTTTTTATTATTTATCCCCTTAAAAGATTTCAGTTTGTTTTTCAATTTAGTTGTGCAGGTTATAAGTGGTGTGAAAAAGTGTTTGCCCCCTTCCTGATTTCTCTCTTTTTTTGTATGTTTGTCACACTTAAATATTTCAGATCATCAAACAAATTTAAATATTAGACAAAGATAACACAAGTAAACACAAAATGCAGTTTTTAAATGAAGGTGTTTATTATTAAGGGTAAAAAAGTCCAAACCTACATGGCCCTGTGTGAAAAAGTGGTTGCCCCCCCCGTTAAAACATAAATTAACTGTGGTTTAGCACATCTTTGGAAAGCTGAGTTCAGTTTCTCTAGCCACACCCAGGCCTGATTACTGCCACACCTGTTCTCAATCAAGAAATCACTTAAGTAGGACCTGCCTGACAAAATGAAGTAGAGCAAAATATCCTTAATAGCTAGACATCATGCTGCGATCCAAAGAAATTCAGGAACAAATGAGAAACAAAGTGACTGAGATCTATCATTCTGGAAAAGGTTATAAAGTCATTTCTAAAGCTGTTACTGTTCCAAGGTTGTCATAGCCAGGAGCGGCACTGGGGTTAAGCTCCCAGTGCTCATAAAATGCTCCTTACGGCGTGCGTCTCGAAAAGCCTCTGACAACTAAGTCCAACTCCTAGCCTGCCCGTGTGGTTTCGTCTCTAAGCCTGGCGGAACTGCTTTTACTAATAGGAGAAGGGGCGAGGGCGGATCTCTGGCGCCTTAAAACCAGATGCTTTGGGTAGATGGTGGCTCGTCAACCTGGGAAGGTAGCCCATCTAGGGGAAGGTAAACCCTGATTTCAAACCTCCGCTGCCTTGCAGCACACCCGGTCATGGGAAAGGCTTCGGGAGTCAACCCTGAGGAAAAATCCGGAGTCAGAGCCCCTAAGGCAGTTCTCTGTTGTGCTCAACATTGTTCTGGCAGCTCCTGCAATGGCGCTGGTGCCAAACTATAGCAGCCCTGCTGTTCCTTGGGATTCATCAGTGACGTGGAGAGGGGGGACATGCTGCATGGGTAACATCTTGTCCTCCATATCTTCCTGCCCAGGCTTGAATCCTACCAACGCCCAACGCTGGAAGGTAGAACACCGGTGCGCATCGGCCTGTTCAGCCACAGGCGGTGCTGTTCCAGCAGAGTAGACGTTTAGGATTCTCTTCCATGGTCATCATAGACCGACGGAGGCCGACGAAAAGCTGTTACTGTATCTGAAACATTTAAGTGTGACAAACGTGCAAAAAATGAGAAATCAATAAGGGGGCAAACACTTTTTCACACCACTGTAGGTCACATTAATGGTGGAAAAAGTTTTTGAAATGACTTATTTTGGCCTCATTTTTTTGGTGTGTAAACTTTTTATATCCACTGTATATATATATAATATATAATATATACATTGGGGAAAATAAGTAGTGCATCCCCTACTGAATTTGTAAGTTTACCCCCTTCCAAAGAAATGAATAGTCCACATTTTTATGGTAGGTTTATTTTAAGAGAGACACAGAAGATCAACAAAAAAATCCAGGAAAAAAAAATCAAATAAGGGTTAAAAAATAATTTGCATTTGATCGAGGGAAATAAGTATTTGATCCCCTACCAATCAGCAAGAATTCTGACCCACACGGACCGGTTATGTATCCATGAGGCACATAAATTAGTCCTGTCCCTTTAGGAAAGTACTCCTAATCTCAGTTCATTACATGTATAAAAGACTCCTGTTGAATTAATTTCTTCAAGTCAAACTTCTCCACCACCATGGACAAGACCAAAGAGCTGTCAAAGAACATCAGAGACAAGATTGTAGACCTGCACAGGGCTGGAATGGGCTACAAGAACATCAGCAAGGAGCTTGGTGAGAAAGAGACTACTGTTGGTGCAATAATTCAAAAAATGGAAGAAATATAAGCTAACAGCCAATCACCCTCGCGCTGGAGCTCCATGCAAGATTTCACCTCATGGGGTAAGAATGAGTCTGAGAAAGGTGAGGGAGGGATCAGCCCAGAATTACACAGCAGGAGCTTGTTAATGATCTCAAGGGAGACAATGACAATGACCCAAAACATACGGCCAAGGCAACAAAGGAGTGGCTCAAGAAGAAGCACATTGGGCAGCTCAGTGGATAACACTGTGACAGGAAAAAATCTTTGGAAAGCTGAGTTCAATTTCTCTAGCCACACCCAGGCCTGATTACTGCCACACCTGTTCTCAACAAAGAAATCACTTAAATAGGACCTGCCTGACAAAGTGAATTAGACCAAAAGATCCTTAAAAGCTAGACATCATGCTGTGATCCAAAGAAATCTAGGAACAAATGAGAAACAAAGTAATTGAGATCTATCAGTCTGGAAAAGGTTATGAAGCCATTTCTGAAGCTTTGGGATTCCAGTGAACCACAGTGAGAGCCATTTTCCATAAATGGCAAAAACATGGAACAGTAGTGAACCTTCCTAGAAGTGGCCGGCCAACCAAAATTACCCCAAGAGCACAGCGACGACTCATCCAAGAGGTCACAAAAGACCCCACAACAACATCCAAAGAACTGCAGGCCTCACTTGCCTCAGTTAAGGTCAGTGTTCAAAACTCCACCATAAGAAAGAGACTGGGCAAAAATAGCCTGCATGGCAGAGTTCCAAGACGAAAACCACTGCTGAGCAAACAGAGCGTAAAGACTAGTCTCAGTTTTGCCAGAAAACAGTTTGATGATCCCCAAGATTATATTTGGGGAAAATAATCTGTGGACTGACGAGACAAAAGTTGAACTTTTTGGAAGGTGTGTGCCTCATTACATCCAGCATAAAAGTAACACATCATTTCAGAAAAGGAACATCATACCAACAGTAAAATATGGTGGTGGTAGTGTGATGGTCTGGGGCTGTTTTGCTGCTTCACGACCTGGAAGACTTGCTGTGGTAAATGGAACTATGAATTCTGCTGTCTACCAAACAATCCTGAAAGAGAATATCTGTTTGTGACCTCAAGCTGAAGCGCACTTGGGTTCTGCAGCAGGACAATGATCCAAAACACACCAGCAAGTCCACCTCTGAATGGCTTAAGAAAAACAAAATGAAGACTTTGGAGTGGCCTAGTCAAAGTCCTGACCTGAATCCGATTGAGATGCTGTGGTATGACCTTAAAAAGGCGGTTCATGCTCGAAAACCCTCCAATGTGGCTGAATTACAACAATTTTGCAAAGATGAGTGGGCCAAAATTCCTTCACAGTGCTGTAAAAGACTCATTGTCAGTTATCGCAAATGCTTGATTGCAGTTGTTGCTGCTAAGGGTGGCCCAACCAGTTATTAGGTTTAGGGGGCAATCACTTTTTCCACACAGGGCCATGTATGTTTGAATTTTTTTCCCTTAATAATAAACACCTTCATTTAAAAACTGCATTTTATGTTTACTTGTGTTATTTTTGTCTAATATTTAAACTTGTTTGATGATCTGAAACATTTACGTGTGACACAAACATACAAAAAAATGAGAAATCAGGAAGGGGGCAAACATTTTTTCACACCACTGTGTGTGTGTGTGTGTGTGTGTGTGTGTGTGTGTGTGTGTGTGTGTGTGTGTGTGTGTGTGTGTGTGTGTGTGTGTGTTTTAATAGTCACCCATCTATGGCTAGGTTAGATAGCTGTGCCTCAGCAGATACCTCCATTGTATTAGCCATGTTTTAACATTGACTATTTTTACAGACGTGGACAAAATTGTTGGTACCCCTCTGTTAATGAAAGAAAAACCCACAATGGTCACAGAAATAACTTGAATCTAACAAAAGTGGTCATAAATAAAAATTCTATGAAAATTAACCAATGAAAATCAGACAGTGCTTTTGAATTGTGGTTCAACAGTATTATTTTAAAAAACAAACTCATGAAACAGGCCTGGACAAAAATGATGGTACCCTTAATTTAATATTTTGTTGCACAACCTGTTGAGGCAATCACTGCAACCAAATGATTTCTGTAACTGTCAATGAGACTTCTGCACCTCTCAGCAGGTATTTTGGCCCACTCCTCATGAGCAAACTGCTCCAGTTGTCTCAGGTTTGAAGGGTGCCTTCTCCAGATGGCATGTTTCACAGTAGGGACAGTGTTCTTTTCTTGGTATGCTTCATTTTTGCGTCTGTGAACATAGAGCTGATGTGCCTTGCCAAAAAGTTCCAGTTTTGTCTCGTCTGTCCATAGGACATTCTCCCAGAAGCTTTGTGGCTTCTCAACATGCAGTTTGGCAAATTCCAGTCTGGCTTTTTTATGATTTGTTTTCAACAGTGGTGTCCTCCTTGGTCATCTCCCATTAAGTCCACTTTGGCTCAAACAATGACGGATGGTGCGATCTGACACTGATGTACCTTGACCTTGGAGTTCACCACGAATGTGTTTAGAGGTTGTTCTGGGCTCTTTTGTTACCATTTGTATTATCTGTCTCCTCCTGCGGTCACATCCAGGGAGGTTGGCTACAGTCCCGTGGATCTTAAATTTCTGAATAATATGTGCAACTGTAGTCACAGGAACATCAAGCTGCTTGGAGATGGTCTTATAGCGTTTACCTTTAACATGCCTGTCTATAATTTTCTTTCTAATCTCCTAAGACAACTCTCTCCTTTGCTTCCTCTGGTCCATGTTTAGTGTGGACCACACCATGTCAACAAACAGCACAGTGACTACTTGTCACCCTTTAAATAGGCCGACTGACTGATTACAAGTTTGTAGACAACTGTGATGTTAATTAGAGGACACATCTTGGTTGAACATGTCCCTATGGTCACATTATTTTCAATCTTTTCTAGGAGTACCATCATTTTTGTCCAGGCCTGTTTCATGAGTTTGTTTTTTTAAGATAATTCTGTTGAACCACAATTCAAAAGCATTGTCTGATTTTCATTGGTTAATTTTCATAGAATTTTTATTTATTACCACTTTTGTCAGATTCAAGTTATTTCTGTGACCATTGTGGGTTTTTCTTTCATTAACAGAGGGGTACCAACAATTTTGTCCACGTCTGTATATTGTAAGTACTCAGACAGCGCATACCTCCACCAACACTAAAATATTGGATCCAGATTTTTGATCGCCATATTTTACACACTCCTAGATACCCATCTCCCCCACCTCCCATATACACCTGAATTTTTGTCATCAAGTTTCATGCTTAACTTTCAGAGAAATAAATTAAAATACTGTTTGAAAATAGTAAAGTTTTCAAAAAAGTTTTTATAAAATGCTGGATCAAGCCCTCTATTTAGATCTGCTTCAAAATGTGTTCTTCACGAATTGAGTTGACGTGAACCACAACACAGATTCAGGATCGTTTCCACTCCTTTTTATCCATCTTTAAATGCAAAGAACCTCTGTGTGTGTGTGTGTGTGTGTGTGTGTTCCTCTCATATCTCTTGAACTGTTCATCATGCTGACCTAAGCTTTGGTACATGTTTTGCTGAGGTTACGAGGGTGTGCATCCCTGAGTATGAAGTTGTTCAGACAAAATATGCAATTATCAGTCCCTCCAGGATTTTGAAATGTTGTGATTGCACCGATTCATGCAAAATCAGCCAATCCCTGCAAATTTTGCACGGCCTTGCAACTTTGTCCGATCACTGCAACTTTCCCACAATTTTGGCCAATTGTCGACAACTTTTTTCGCCAGTCAGTCTAACCAGTCAAATGTATCGCTGCACCACGCTCATTTCCTTGTTTACAATGAGTATGAACGGAACACTTAAGCAAAAAACAGAGTGCATGATTTAAAAAAAAAAACACTCACCTGTGAGCTTTCCCACACCGTCCCTTCCTCCATCTCACCCAGCCCGCCGGTGGGCTTCATCCCACGTCTATGTGCTGTCCAAAGTGCCGGGTTTGTGTTGAGAAAAGCACCCCTTCTGCGGGAGCGCACGTGAGGAGAGATGTAAAACCACAAACAAATGAGAAAACCTAACACTCCAGCCAGTGTTCTAACCTTTTATACATTTTTAGAGGCAAAAATCACGACTACATCTTGTCAATGAGTTTTAAAGCTGTGAATCTCCAGCCTGAACACGGATGTAATGCGCGCCCCCATCAAACCCCAGTGGAGTACCTCCTACCAAGATGAGTATCTGCTGAGACAGGTGTGTGTCAAGACGCACAGACAGACAGACAGGCAGGAATCAGGAATTTACCTACTTTATTCATCCATCCATCTTCTACCGCTTTTCTGGAGGTCCGGGTCGCGGAGACAGCAGTTCAAG
The DNA here is from genome assembly GCA_020510985.1 of Pholidichthys leucotaenia. NCBI lineage: Eukaryota > Metazoa > Chordata > Actinopteri > Cichliformes > Pholidichthyidae > Pholidichthys > Pholidichthys leucotaenia. Next base: position 237,806,076 of record CM035839.1, read on the forward strand.
CAGAGAAGCCCAGACTTCCCTCTCCCCAGCCACCTACTCCAGCTCTTCAGAGAGGATACCAAGGCGTTCCCAGACCAGCTGGGAGACATAGTCTCTCCAGCAAGTCCTGGGTCTGCCCCGGGGTCTCCTCCCAGTGGGACATGCCTGAAACACCTCAAGTGGGAGGCATCCTGATCAGATGCCCATACCACCTCAACTGGCTCCTTTCAATGTGGAGGAGCAGCGGTTCTACTCTGAGCCTCTCCCGGAAGACTGAGCTCCTCACCCTATCTCTGAGGGTGAGTCCAGCGATCCTACGAAGAAAGCTCATTTCAGCCGCTTGTATCCACAATCTCATTCTTTCGGTCAATACCCAAAGCTCGTGACCATAGGTGAGGGTAGGAACGTAGATTGACTGGTAAATTGACAGCTTTGCCTTTACCACAACAGACTGGTACAATGTCCGCATCACTGCAGATGCTGCTCCGATCCGTCTGTCAATCTCTTGCTCCATTCTCCCCTCACTCGTGACTAAGATCCCAAGATACTTGAACTCCTCCACTTGGGGCAGGAACCTGTCCCCAACCCGGAGAGGGCAATCCACCTTTTTTCCGGCTGAGGACCATGGACTCGGATTTGGAAGTACTGATTCTCATCCCAGCCACTTCACACTCAGCAGCAAACCATTCCAGTAAGAACTGTAGGTCATTGCTGGATGAAGCCAGCAGGACATCATCTGCAAACAACAGAGATGAGATCCTGTGGTCACCAAGCATGACCGTTCCCTGGCTGCGCCTAGAAAGCCTGTCCATAAAAATTATGAACAGGATCGGTGACAAAGGGCAGCCCTGGCGGAGTCCAACTCTCACTGGGAATGAGTCTGATCGAGTGTTGGCAATATGAACCAAACTTTCACAATGGTTGTACAGAGACCAAATAGCTCGTAACAACAAGCCCAATACCCCATACTCCTGAAGCACCCCCCACAAAAAACCACGAGGGACGCGGTCGAATGCCTTCTCCAAGTCCACAAAACACATGTAAATTGGTTGGAGAAACTCCCACGAACCCTCGAGGATTCTTGAGAGGGTAAAGAGCTGGTCCAATGTGCCACGGCCAGGAAGAATACCACATTGCTCCTCCTGAATCCGAGGTTCGACCAACGGCAGGACTCTCCTCTCCAGTACCTTGGCATAGACCTTCCCAGGGAAGGTGAGGAGTGTGATCCCTCTAAAGTTGGAGCACACCCTCCGGTCCCCTTTTTTGAAGAGAGGAACCACCATCCCGGTTTGCCATGCCAAAGACACTGCCCCCAACCTCCACGCAATGTTGCAGAAGCGTGTCAACCATGACAGCCCTACAACATCCAGGGCCTTGAGGCACTCAGGGAGAATCTCATCCACCCCCGGGGCCCGGCCACCAAAGAGATTTTTAACCACCTTGGCGACCTCAGCCCCTGTAATAGGTGAGTCGTCCCCCTCGTCCACAAGCCCTGCTTCCTCTGTGGAAGGCATATCAGTGGGACTGAGGAGATCCTCAAAGTATTCCTTCCACCACCCAACGATATCCCCAGTTGAAGTCAGCAGCACCCTATCCGAACCATACACAGTGTGGACAGGGAGCTGCTTCCCCCTCCTCAGCCGCCGGACAGTTTGCCAGAATCTCTTTGAGGCTGACCGAAAGTCTTGTCCCATGGCCTCACTGAATTCCTCCCATACCCGAGTTTTTGCTTCAGCAACCACCCGAGCTGCACTCCGCTTGGCTTGCCGGTACACCTCAGCTGCTCCAGGAGTCCCACAAGCCAACCAAGCTTGATAGGATTCCTTCAGCTTAATGGCACCCCTCACCACTGGTGTCCACCACTTGGTTCAGGGGTTGCCACCACGAGATGCCCCAATGACCTTGCCGCTGCAGCTCTGGGCCACCGCTTCAACAATGGAGGTGGAGAACATGGCCCATTCAGACTCCATGTCTCCAGACTCCCTCGGAATGTGGTTGAAGTTCTTCCGGAGGTGGGAGTTGAAGACCACCTGGACAGGGGCCTCAGCCAGACGTTCCCAGCACACCCTCACTATATGTTTGGGTCTACCAGGTCTAAATGGCTTCCTCCCCTGCCATTGGATCCAACTCACCACCAGGTGGTGATCAGTTGACAGCTCTGCACCGCTCTTTACCCGAGTGTCCAAGACATATGGTCGCAGGTCTGATGACATGATAACAAAATCAATCATCGACCTGCGACCTAGGGTGTCCTGGTGCCAAGTGCACATATGGACACCCTTATGCTTGAACACTGTGTTTGTTAAGGACAAACCGTGGTCAGCACAGAAGTCCAATAACTGAACACCACTCGGGTTCAGATTGGGCAGGCTATTCCTCCCAATCACTCCCCTCCAGGTTTCACTGTCATTGCCCACGTGCGCATTGAAGTCCCCCAGTAGGACAATGAAGTCTCCAAGAGGAACACTCCAGCACCCCAGTCAGAGACTCCAAAAAGGGTGGGTACTCTGAACCACCATTTGGTGCATAGGCACAAATGATGGTCAGGACCCGTTTCCCAACCTGAAGGCACAAGGAAACAACCTTTTCGTCCACCGGGGAAAACTCCAATATAGAGGCAGCAAGGTAGGGGGATACAAGAATACCCACCCCTGCTCATCGTCTCTCACTCAGGGTAACTCCAGAGTAAGCCAAGCTCCAGCCCGGTGGGCAGCACGGTGGTGCAGTGGTTAGCACTGTTGCCTTACAGCTAGAAGGTTCCAGGTTCAAATCCCCAGGCTGGCAGGGGTTGGAACCTTTCTGTGTGGAGTTTGCATGTTCTCCCTGTGCTGCGTGGGTTTACTCCGGGGGCTCCAGTTTCCTCCCACAATCCAAAGACATGCATGTTAGGTGAACTGGTTGTTCTAAATTGTCCCTAGATATCTGTCTCCTATAGGCCCTTAGAATAGAGGGTTAGTACTAGTGAAAGCGCTTTGAGTGGTCTTTGTGACTAGAAAAGCTCTATATAAGTGCAGGTTACTTAGTTAGTTAGCCCCTCTCCAGGAGACTGGTTCTGGAACCAGAGCTGTGTGTTGAGGTGAGGCCAACTATATGTAGCCGGTATCTCTCAACCTCATGCACCAGCTCAGGCTCCTTCTCCACCAGAGAGATGACATTCCACGTCCTAAAAGCCTATATTATCTGGATTTGAATTGGATTTTAGTGAGTCCGGGGGAATGGCATGTTTTTCTTTGCACTTCAGGCAAGACACTGTGCGGTTTGAATTAGCTCTCAGCATCAAGCAGTAAAAAGAATTGCCATAAGACAGGCAACTTAACTGAACTTCTTTAGACAGGTGGAACAGGCGAACAGTTGGGGGGAAAACCTTTTGGGTGTGGACAGCCCTGAGGAGACAGGAGGACCAGTAGAAGTGATGTTAGCCTAGCTGGACCAGTTGCTAGCAGAGAATAATGGTGGACGGTACTCTTTCGTTGCCTCTTCGGCATCCTGGCTTCATTCCAGTCATGGCTTATAAAAGCTAACACAGACCACAGACTGTATGCCGGAGACACGAAGATGGTTAAACAAAGAAACAGGATAAATTAAGGGCTCCGTGGATAATTTATGGGCTGAAATGGAAGCATTGGAGGAAATTATACTTTTTTCCTGTGCTGTCTTTATTACTTTGAGGCTGTATATACAGTAATTAATGCTGCATACGCTGTTGTGTAGTGTATGTATGTACATATTTCAGTGCACAATTACAGGACACTCCACAAACTTGTGGGTGTGTTTGTAGTGTTTGTGGGGTGTTGGTCAGCAGTGCTGGAACTGGATGGAGGAATCATTTAGTCTGCTTGTTTGGGCTCCTTGTCAATAGAAAATTTGGCCCTAGTTCCTAATTTTCCCCACTGTCTGAAGGAAAAAGATGGAAGTAACACACACTGCAAACTGTTAACAGTTGTTTGTGGGTCTTCTGCTGATTTTGAGTGAAGCGGTCGCCACGTTCTAGTACCTTAACATCTTCTACTGAGCTGCAGGAATGTTGCTCTTTCTGTGCTCCAGGAACTTTGACTTCATAAATTAAGCACTGTCAGTATTTTATTGTAGTTTATAGAGGGCATGCATTAGAACAGAATTCTTGGCAGTTACGGGACAGTTACCATAGTAACACAGCACTGAGTGGAAATCACATGGGACTGCTTTATTTTGTATGCAGCAAAACATAAAATTCACACCAAATGTTTAGTCACAGCAGTACACAGAGTACCTTTTTTAACTTTAGATATTAATACCACCCCGGTTACTTGACTGTAGTGATGTGTGGGTGAAGACCAAGGAGCACATGGGAAGTGAAGAACTGGTGTGCGTTCAGTTTACGAAACAGTTCGCCGAACACAGTTTGCAAGGCAAACTAACCTAAATGAATGGGCAGTTCTCGGCAAATGTTTTTTCTGTTCAGTTCGCGCATTCTGTAGTTGTGTAGATCTATAGTACATTAACAATTTAGTGTGTTTAAGGGAAAAAATTAACTGTGGAAAGAGGATTGCACACCGTTTAGACCAGCTCATTGAGTGATTGACACTGAGCCTCAGGCATGTCAGGGAGAATGGGCTCCAGCTCGGAGCCAAAGGCGAAGGCACTGGTAGTTGGGCTACTTACAGCTGTCCATGAACTATGGCATAGATTGTAGCCTACTTCAACTTCATATTACGTAAGAATTCTCCATTATACCCCCATCAAAAACAATATTTTATGTGTAGTATTGTTTTACTTACAAACTGGCATAACCTCTACTCTTAAACTGATGGAATTGCTTCAAAAAGAAAACAAAAAGGACATCGCAAACTATCTTACCTAACCGCCATCTTTGTTCACTATGCGAGTCACCTCCCCGAGGAGTTCGGCCAATGAGAAAACAGTTTGCAGCGAGCGTGTCATTCAGTTATGGAAACTAATGAACAATTCCGAATGGTTGCAAACGGTTTTGTCAACTGAACAGATGGCTGATTCAGAGCCTTTAATTATTTAATTTTTTGCCAACTAATACAAGATAGAATGCATTGTGGAGAGCTAATCTTTTCAAACAGGTACTCCGTGTACTGCTGTGATTGAATACTGTGTGCATTTTTTGTTTTACTGCATACAACCTAATGTTGCCACTCATTTCTGCCACTCAGTGTTTTTTAACTGCCATGAGTTCTGTTCAGTGACATCATACGTATACCCTCCATTATACTTAAGCAATATTACACACAAGGTCATACAGTATCAATGAATATAGTAACTGTGTGTGTGTGATACGTCTACACAGAGGGCATTTGACATATCACACCCGTAGTTACTATATTCATTGATACCATATGACCTCGAGTGTAATATTGCTTTTATACAACAGTTCCACAAGCACAATTTATTAAATGGCAGCAATACTGGACAAAATATTATGATTTGTTTGTTTAACCAGTTATTTTGCACAGCTGAGAAAAAAAATAGTCCCTTCTAAATGTAGCCAGTAACTGTTGCTAAACATCTCAATCAGTATGAAGACATCAATTGTCATTTCACACACATGCAAACAAATTAAATATTGTCAAGTGCAAAAGTCAGTGTTTATAAAACATACCGGTCACCTGTTGAGTCGGTACCGCAGAAGGGCTGAGATCGAAAAGTGGCCAATGCCGCTAGTTAGCATGCTAGTGATTTGGCTTCGGCACGCTTCGCTTGCTTTTTCTTGGCATTTTCAGATGAAACAAAGAGTCCCTCATCACAAAGGTATTGTGGTTTGTTAAATCCAAATCTAGCACAGCCTGTTTTTTTTAAACAGGTGTGAAATAACTTAATATTTATACAAGGGCAGACTTTGTAAACTCAAAGTTTTTTTCAAAAGGGTGGGACTTCCAGGTCATGGATGTATACTTTTTCAAACAGCACCTCACTGTGGAAATTAACATATCCAACACAGTATTGCAATTCTCAAATCTGCAGACTTGACAGTAAATTACCATTGGTAATTAACAGTTACTAGAACACCTTTGAAGCGAAGTGATACATATCCAGTGAAATGGAGTGCAATTATCGTGGAATATGGTAACTCCTGGAATCCCTGTTGTCCAATCAAATTGCTCGGTCGAAACCAACTGTTGATTAATATATTTTACTGTATACACCTCCTCATCAGCAATTGTCTGCCGTTAGCAGAGCTGACCACTCAATCATTCCAGGTCATTTCTGTGTTCACTACACCCCAGTGAGTGGTCATATCTTCCTAACCACTTCAGGTACACACCCTTGCTTCCACTAATGCTTTATTTAGGCTTTCACACCCTCACGTTCACTCAGCTTTAGTTAGTATTTTAGTCTGAGAACTGAAGCTGACCTGCCAACATTAGCCTCAAATATAGCATTGCCATCACCATGCATGGATCTCAGAAATGATAAGCAGGATGGAGGGAGAATGGGGTGAACTGGAACTCATTAAATAAAATGCCGTAAATCAGCCCATTCTGAGGAAAGCTGCTTTGACCGTTTGGAAAATGGTACTGCAAACGACCGAGCCCCAAGTTGTTTTGACCAAAGCATGTCACAGAGATTTCATTAAGACCTTTGGAAACTGTATCAACATGTGGGAAAAGTGCATAATAGGGGCCCATTAAGATTTTTTTTTTTTTTTTCACTATATTCTGAAGAGGCTGTGATGACAGAGAAGGCAAACATTTGAAGCTTTTTCCCTTGGATGTTTAGCCAAATGAAACTGAATTTTCATGTTCGTCGATGGGCTCTGACCAAAAGCCGCTGCCAACATAAAGCAACAAAGCAAGCTTTTTAGGCCAAACAATGTGATGAGGTAAACATATCCATTACCCAACTCTCTCCTCTCAGTAAACCCAACCATCACATGAATCTGTGCAAATCAGGTGTAAAAATTTATGCTCCTTTCCCCCACATAATAGTCAAAACCCTAATCTGATTCCTGGTTGTGCGGGCCTCATGTCCCTGTAAACATTCCCATTGTTCACACTGGTGTGTGCTCAGATCCAGCACTTCAGAAATTGATCTATTCATAGAACGTGTTGGTTGCAATTACATAAACACTCAACCTTTCACTCAAGTGAGACGGAGCAGAGGGACGGGATGGAGGATAAAGGCAACAGAAGACAAGTGATGTTAAAATGAACATTTATAATGACTCTTTGTTGCCGTCGCAAAAATAATCTTTAAAAAACAATTCAATTATTAACACTGAAATGCTGACTTCACTGGTAGTCCACGAGTCATAAAACACAACTCACTGAATTTCTTTTACAAACACAGTACTACAGTTACATTAAATAGTCATTATCGTTAAATCTATTAATGAATAATGTCCAAATCAACCAATAATAAAACAATGACACTTTTAAAATCCTCTCATTCCCTCACCATAGTAGCTGTTGTCTTTTTTTTTTTTAAATAATCAACAGTGTATCATTTAGAAAATATACTGCTTCTGAGATGTTTCTCTGACAAAAGCAGAAAACAGACTGGCAGCATAACAATAATGGTACATGAGCTCAAACGTCGCACAATTAGGGTGATGTTTTTCAAGGGGGGTGGAAATGGGACAGAACCATTCCAGTGATCAAACATTTACTTATGTAGGCTGGCTGCCTTTTGGCTCAGTATGGAATTATTTGGCACTCTTGCTGACAAACATTTGCCACAAAAAAAAGCTTTCACACTTTTTTTCCCCTAAAATGGCACAGGAAGGCATTTTTTTCCCTTTCCGAATATACTCAGAGGACTTGTTGTCACTTTAAAAGACACATAAATGCTGTCCTCGAAAGCCCTTTAGGTAGTTAACACTGGACTTTCACAGATTCTCCTCGCTCTCACTGACAGACAGAACCGTTGTCATTAATATCAAAGAGAACCTAATCAACAAAAAAAAACATCACTTTTGCTTGGGTTGGAATATTTGATCTTATGCTGTCAGTCCATTTTTTCTGGGATGGAAAGAACAGAGGTTAAAAATTAAAAAAAAAAAAACCTTGAAAAAGAAAACATAATGACTCAAACATGTCTGCAAGGTACCGGCATGCTTTCTTCAGTTTACACCTAAGCAAGCGTTAAAACCCTGCGGAATAGTCCAGAGGAATCAGAGAACAAAAGAACAGTCTGGCAGAGTTTGACAGTAAAATGAGTTCTCTGGGATGGAGAAAGTCAACAAAGTTCATGGGAGGTTCAGAGGGTCAAAGGGGGAGGGGGGATGGCCTCATGATTGGTTGGCAAAGAATCCCGTATTTTCTCAGACGAAAGGGCTCAGAAATGCCAAATCCTTTTAAAGTGTAGACAGAATCGCAGGTGCTTGGTGTGATGGGACGCAAATCTTGACATGGCACAGGCTGAGAGAGTGCGACCCAGGTAGAAGAGGTTTTCAGAGAGGAGCGAGAAGCTTTAGCCAATTTGTAGCATTTCAAACCAGTCCCAGCCTTCTTATGAAAAAGGGCTCTGTGGGGGTGGATTAATGTCCCGAACACATTTGGAGTGAGGATCAAAACAAACATGGCAACTTTTGGAATGATACGGCAACACATTTTGGCAAATGCAACGACATGGGGGTTTGCAACACAGGCTAATGAGACAGAAATATCACTCATGTAACTAGCCTTGAACTGTTCAAAGGTTTTATTTGCAATCTCCGTCATGTCGAGGTGGCAGAGGCGATCTTCGTTTTGCTGGTGCCAATTAACGTCTCTCAGATCTGGCTGATTTTTACCAGTCAGGTCGTGAGCTCGCATCCAAACTGCTTTAATTCAAGTTTGCTGGAGAAATCTGTAATTTAACAGCAATTAAAAAGCACAAAAAAAGAGTGGTGGCACAGATCTGTCCTGGTTCCTCAAGTGATTGATGCTGACCTCCGCTGAAGGGAATGTGAAGGAGAGGTGCTACTTTTTCCTATTTTGTCTGAGATTCCAGCCCTTTCCATCGTTCATGAGACCCAAGAAGGTGAGAAAATAAATAAATCAACATCTGAGCAACAGCAAACAAATGGCAACGTTAAAAAAAAAAAAAATCAAGGAAAACAGTTGAGAGCCAACATGGTTTTTCTTCATTCTATACCCAACATGACCCACTGATCAGTAAAGTGCATTTATGCAACACCAAACAAACACGATAATGTTGACAGCGAATCGGAAGTTGTGTTAGAATATATCTGGTTTCATGACTGTGGCCAAGTGAGGCCTACCTGACTATAGCTGAAATCTGTTATTGACAAAGATATCAACTCTACATGTATTTGACATTCCTGCCCTGAATTTACATTAAAGACCAATAAACATTCGACAGAACTGAAAAACTCAGGAAGTAAATGGGTACATTCATTGAGCAGATCTGGGCTTTTGAGCTGTGACTGAAATAAACGAAACCAAAGCGTATGGGACAGGTCACATAAGATTCAACCTGTCTGAAGAGACGTAAAACAAGTGCCTGATATCTTCAAAACAAAAACACAAGGACCCAATGCACTGAGTAACATTTTCACGTTTGCTTGTTTCACATTTTTAATACTCCTCACTGTCCTGAAAAATCTAAACATCTTCTCTGATGACGCCTTGAGTGATGACGGATGAAAAAACTTGATCTCAGATGTGTGTTTGTGTCTTCTTTTGGGGGCCAACATGACACAATAATGATCTCCCTCCCAACTCACAACACAAAAACAACAACAAAAAAAAACTTTTTTTTTCTTTTAACATGAGGCGAGTAAACTGAAGTGCTTTACATCTGACTGCATGCAGCGTTATGTCTTTGAATGTTGCGAGACACCTCGCAAAATTTTTGTTCATTTTTTTCCTCCATAATTTACTTTGATACCATGCAATAGAAGACGTGCAAAAAGATAACACCTAACTCCACAAACACATTTTTGATTGTTAATGGCTGTGTTATGAATGCTTATAACATGTTATGCTTAGTCCATGCTGGCCTATAGAGAGACATTTGTGAGAAAACAGCAGTACTTAAGCCACAGGTCAAACGAACACACAAGGGATGCATGGAGTGTAAAACAACGTGGAGCCATAAAAATCACAATCTTTAACTCTTACTCTATGTACCTATGGGATAAAAACGATGCACAAAAAGGTATCTGTCTTATCTTTGTTTTCTTAAGTAATGTATTTGATTATCTTTTCTTAACTTAAAAAGACAGTGTTTGATTGGCACTTGATCAGCACTTCTAAACAAGTTATTGATCGCTAACATTTGATCGCACATCTACAATTTCAGAAGCTGCGGAGGTCTAGTTTGGCACAGGTTGTACTATGGAGTCTATTATTACTTTTACTATCTTACCAATACTGTATAGCATTCTATACACCTTGTTTTATGCTCCCGGCCTTCAGGAACATGTTTTTCTAATCCACAGACCAGACATCTTTTCAACTAAAATATTTTTTGTATAGTTTACTTATCAAATAGCAGCATTTTCATTACTTACAAAAAGTACATGTAAACCTATTCATTCAAAATCTTAGTAATTTCAAAGGTTCATACAACAGACATAAAACACAAAACAGGACGACATGCTACTATATTGCTTCCAATATTCTTTACATTTTCTTACTGTCAAAACTAAATCGTCAATGACAGAAATATGGGCACCACCGCTCGATGATGAGTCATCGTAAATGCACAAACAAATCGCGAAGCTAATCTTAATCAGGCTTAGTTGGCACTCTCATCATCCACACAAATATAACATAGTTTCACATTGTATCGACAACGCTGGACTGCATTTGGACTACAAACTAGAGTAGCTACAATAAAGTACATATAGATCATATGACATGACATATTGTATTCCACAGAAATGAAGTCTAGTCATTTTTCAGATAAGAGGATATGCATAAAGGATGTCATTGTTTCGGCTTGAGGTCACAAACGAGTTCCCACCTTACTCTCGCTATCTTATGCATTCTGTCCTTTAGTATGCTTTGTTTGGAGGCTGAGACTTGGTAGCAGCCAAGCTATGAATATTTATCCAACCAAAAAAACTAACCTTCTATTCCCCAAAAAGGCCATAATTCAATACCTGTCTGTCCTACTTGTTTTTCTTGTAGAGGAGATTTGATACTTTTGAACCGACTGTTGCTGGTTGGTCTTGGTGGGTGTCACAGTTTTTTTGGAGGCAGGTGTTTTCTGTGCCTTTCGTTTTAGCCCAGGCAAACGTTTTCATGCCCCCGTCATGGCCCTACGGTGCGTCAGCACATCTAACACGCCGCCCATGAAACGACAAGACAGGAGGAAGGAGAAAGAGGGGGAGAGCGCAGCGGAGGAAGAAGCAGCACAGACAGATATGGCTGGGGATTGGTTCGTGAGACACGGGGGGGGGGGGGGATCTCAGAACGGCGAGAAACAGTGACGTGCAGGGGGGGGGGGGTGGATAAAATGTTGAGAGAAAGAGGAAAGTTAATGAGGGTCAGAGAGAAATAGGACTTGGCACAATGTATTGATTCCTGGAGCTTTGGAGGAGAGCTCCCTGCAGTCAAGCAGTCCAGTTGCATTGATCAAACACCCCCGCCCCCGTTATTTATTTTGTGCTTGTTTCTTATTATATGCTAAAATACTGGGCAGTCAGAGGTTACTTTATATGCTGTGGTTTCACTCGTGGCCAGATTAAATGACAGTGAAGCCTCCCCGCCGTGAACGGAAAAGAGAAAAACAAGATTTCGTTAAAGAAGAAAGGCTCGCTGTTGCATTTGGCACATAATGTTACTTCAAACATCTATTATGAAAATGAAAAGGCTTTCGGTTTAATCTTTCCAGGAAACGGGAGTGGGACTTCTCTTCCCCTCCTTTTTTAACTTACTCAGCACCAACCCTCACAGCCTTGTATTCAGGAAGCTGATCATAGAACTTGGGTTGATGGGGGACAATTGAAAGATGTCTTTTGGAGCGACGGGTAATTAGACGCAATAGGATGAGAGAATACAGTGCAAGGGGAAATTAAATGCAGTGGGAATAAATTTGGAGTTCCGAGGATACCCACTAATTTCAAGTGCAGTGTGTCGGTAAACAGAAACATCACAAGATGCTGAAGTACAAATGCTCTCGAGAAGACGCGCCCCCCCGTCTGGATTTGGTTGGTCTTGTGTGTGAGCAACATACATGTGCACATTAAAAATCGGGGACAGACACGCTTTTACATTGTGTTCTCAATGTCTCACAGTGCAGTCTTTAGAGACCCAGTGTACTCAGGATGAACGCTATGGATAATAGCAGCACAGAACGAAGCCAAGGTAATCTTCGAGTGCTCGGAAAATGCTTGATACAATTAGCCCGCCCGCATTAGACACAATTGCCTGTAAAAGACAATGATGCCAAAACATTTTACACCATTATTACATGCTCCATCCGAGGTTAGTGAGCTTGAACATGTTTAGGGAGCTAAAGTGGGCCGCCTGGATGGACGTCTTCTTTGTGTCTATAGTCTTGATGCAAATTTGGAAGGAAGGCTCACGAAAAAAAGTGAGCCTGAGCCTTCTTTTCAAGTGTCACTTTACTTCCCTTTCGTTAGTTGAATATGTGTCTCTTGACTATTTGGTACCCTTAATGTAAAGGCAATAGTTTCTTTGTTCACAGATATTGGTTCATACAGCTTCACTTATGATCAAAAATGCTTTTTTTTTTGTAGTTCTTTGTTCCCTTTGCGAACTGAACTGGTTAGACACTGCTTCAAGGTAGTCTGAGCATTAGGATTATTCTTGGGAATTAATCCAAAGGAACATTAAAATAAATAAATAAATCTAATATTTAGTACACAGAAGGTCAAAGGATAAAAGTGAAAATAAAAGCTTGCGTTGGGAGCTAGAAAGGTCTTTAAATTTTAGGACTGGATTGCTTTTTCTTCACAAAATACTAAAATCAATCATTTGTCATCAGGTAAGAGATGGGTTAAGATCCAATGAGCTTCTAATGACTGGACGACACATCAGCTATTTCATATCAAGACCAGTGATTAGTCGCCAGAGAGATTCTGATTTCAATGATAAAGAGATAGAAAGCTAATCCTATAGCACCAAGAAAGGGTTAAACGAGATATCTGTGTGGCTGAATATGCAACTATGTTTCAGTGTTTGTGCGTTTGTGGGAGCATCAACTAACGTGTGTGTTCGTGTAAAATATTATACATTCCCGTGTGTCTCCTCTGTCCTCTCACAATGATTATTTAACCCCTGAACTATCCTTGCAGACAGCAACAGTGAAGTTCAGACTGGGTTTGAGTTATACATTTCTTTCACTGCAACACAAATATTTGATCCCTGTAAAGAAAAAATAGCAATAGGCTAATATTTTTTTTTTTTACATTCAGATCAACCTGCATTCACAGGTTTAAATAATCTATGTGTTTGAATGAGGCCATGTCAATAAATAAAGGATGAAAAATAGAAAATACCCAAATTTAGAAACTTCAATTATGATATGAGCCAGAATTCAACACATGTCAAAATAGATGCGGTTTTTTTTGTTTTTTTTCGAAAAAGAAATTATGCTCCGATTGCTTCCTCACAGACTGAGATGACCTCAGGTGCTCCTGATAAAACCTCGCTCCTGTTGACAACGCTGTCTGCATTGCGTGCAACTGGCAAGGTTTGTAAAACAGCTTTATTAGTTGACTGGAACTTCATCTAACGTGTTCAACTCACCAGGAGCTGAGGTTTGCAACAGAAACTAAAACCAACAGAATTAAACGGAAACAAAAAAATTAAAAAAAAAAAAAAAACAGCTATGAGGTTTTGGAGGAGGGTGAACGCCTGCGGCCTCACCCTTGAATCTGCAGCTTGGCAGTGGACCAGTTCAGCTTACTCTGATAGCCTTCGTCAAAAGACTCGACACAAACTTTTTTAAAAAACATCAGGACGTCGGTCCTAAAAACACATTCACATATCACACACACTTATCTTGGTTGTCTCCCCCACCTCCTCCTTTGAGATTCTTTCTTTTGATACTGAAATATTGAACAGATATTTGGACGTTTCTTCCCCCCCCCCATTCATCATGACTCTCATTTTCCTTCCATCTCTGTCTTCATCCTTTCCTTCTTTCCTCTTCTGTTTCCCTTTTAGCCCACTTTTTGTGGGTTGGTAGCGCGCACGCCCTGCTCGTAAGTGATCCGCTGGCTGATCAGATACTGTGCTGCTTGCGTAGCGGCTGGCGACCCTGTTATGGTAACTTTACGGTTCCGAGTACCAGGAATGAACTCTCCCTTTTTGGAGATCTGGATGCGGGCTCCTGTCAGCTCCTGGTACTCTACCAGCGTTTTCCCTCCTTTCCCCAAAATGGCTCCCACCAGATTCTCGGGCACAGCAATCTCAACCACGTCCTTGGCCCCATCTGCCAGCTTCTCTGTTGCCAATAGCGAGGAGGCCATCAGTGGGGATGATGCATTTAGGTAACCGTTGGAAGCCCCTGTAGCAGCTGCTAGCGACCCCAAGGAGAACCCACCAAGACCTGTAGCGGGGTGACCACCACTACTGGAGGCATCACTAGCATAGGAGGCCAGAAGGTTAGCCGCAGCAGCAGCTGCTGGGTTAGCACTAGCCGCTACCGCAGCGAGGACGCCAGAAGCAGCTGCGGGGTTGAGGCCCAGGCCGAGGGTGTTGGTGTTGTAGCCGTAGCTGGCCAGCGTGTTGAGAGCTGAGGTGATGGCTAGCAGGTCGTTGCCAGATAAGCTGGACATGGCGGCAGGGAAGGCGCCCATTCCTGTCAGTCCAGCCTGACCCAGGAGGCTGGAGGCAGTGGCGGCCGCCGCGGCTGCATTGGGCAGCACCTCGGCTGTGTTAGCATAGGGGGAGCCTGTGGGGTTGGAGTTGGCCACCGGACCCGTGACATTGGAGTAGCTGATGTTGAGGCAGCTGCTGCTCTGAGGGTCCTCTTGAATCTTCTGCACTATTATCTCCACAGCCTTACGGTTCTGCTCAGGCTCCCCACTGATGGTGACCACTCGTTCCTGAAGGTTGATGCCCTCTGGCTTTTGGGAGAGCTGCACCCAGGCCCCTGACTGCTCCATCACTGCTTTCACCGTGGCGCCACCCTTGCCAATGATCAGCCCAGCTGTGCTGTTTGGCACGATCAACTTGGCCTGTGGAGAAACACAGAGAGACAGCAATAGATGGAAAAATGAGGAAAGCTTCATGGCATAAATGGTGATTAGAAAGGGAAAGATGTCTCACTGGGGCAGAGTACTATAGCAGCGCCTGCTTTACTCAGCGATTTGTTAATCCCAGGGGTTTAGGCTGCAGCTGCCACACAGCTCTGTCTAGCTATGAAGGACTGTATGTAAAAATAACCACATACCCTCACATTTTCCTGACCCGACCAGACTCTGGGTCATGGCCCAATAAAACAAGCAAGACTGGCAACTAATAAACAAGACACCCTTGAAGTGATCTGCCCCTCTCACATAGTGACCACAGACTGCAGTGGCCCCGCTAAGTGTCCACCATCTCACCTGTTTGACACGGTCAGGGTTGACTGTGGTCTGTGGCTGCAGTATGCTGACTGGCTCTGGTTTCTGGGCGCTCTGAGGCATCTCACGGACTTTCTCCGCAATAAAGTTGTGGACTCCATTGAGGGCTTCGACCGTACCCTGTATCAGACACACTCGTTCTGTTGTTCCTGCGACGAGAGAGGAGGGAGAGGACAAAACATGACGGACTCATTACTCTGACATGCTCCAAGTGGCCACTTGGCAAGCACATTTGTTAGGCAAGGAAGTTGTTAACGGCTGGACCCAAAATCAGCATCTGTATTACAATATTGTGGCAATAAAGAAAGTTCCTTAACAATTCACAAGCGGCCCAATTACTGAGATATTCAAGCCTCCTCCATTTCTACAATCAATAGTGAAACAGCTGAAAGACTGAACTGTGCTAAGACATGGTGGGGGGGGGGGATTCCTCTTCTATGATGTAACACTTTCAGTGCTGTAATACTGAGCCTGTCCTCGCCTTGCAGCTCTAAAGACTAAACACACATTTGTTCTTCCTCTGGGCTCCTTTCTATGCCTACACTGAGGATCTATCTGACATTCCATCGCCATGGCGAAGGGGCCGAGCCTTGGAAACAGGTGATGCAACAGCGAGTCCTTTATACTTGCTTGCATGATTTTTAAAACATTCTCCTTTTGTGTAGCGACCTCCAGCTTTATTTCAAATAGTTTTACTTGCTGACTTGAGATTAATCCTGAGTGTTTAATGAGACATTTCAGTTTAATCAGACCTGGCTGGCCTGCAACATGCCACTTTTTTCCATGGACAGAAGCTCTCAGATTTAAGTCTCAAATTAATGAGTAAAAATCTGAAACAATCTAAAAGATGCTAATTTACAAGAAAAACTGCAGCATTTGAGAAAATGCTCCAAATTTACAGGAAATGGGAAAAAATATAAATCACAAATTTATGACTAAAGAACTCAGTCTTCAATAATTTAAAGGGGTCACTGACTGCACTTTTTCCACATTTTAATAGCTCGCACATGTCTTAATATATCTTTGTGACATATTTTGTTCACATTTTCTTAAAATTTTTTAATTACTGAAGCAAATTTTTTTGTTCTAATTTTTCCTGGCTTTCTTGAAATGCTCTGATTTAAAGCCTGTCACTTTAAGAAACATCCTTCAGCTGTTCAACTCCGCTCTCCCTCTTACATCAGTTAGACATTAGATGAGTAGCTTCTAGTTTCCTCCTAGCTTGGATGAGAAGCACTGGTTCACCAATCCACAGTTGAGTGTGTGTCTTGCGTCATTCTGGCCCATCTCCCAGCAGTCTTGCTGGGATGCCACAGCAAATCGACGGCGCCACACCAATCGTTGCCCGCCTCCCATGGTCAGCTGGGGGATGTGCCATCATGAAGCGGCTCCCCAACGTTGCCTGTGGGGGTGGAGCGGAGCCCCAGAGAATGGTGTGGGAGCTCTGGGGGTGCAGCCTCGGGTTACGCCGTAGGCGGTTGCTGAAACGGCGCCGGCTGTGGGGTCCTGGCAGGGCCGCTGTGGGGGTGGGCCGTAGTGGCGCGGGGTGGACTGTGGAACCAGGTGGTAACAGGGATGGCTATTTGGGTGACTAAGATCTGAAGAAAATAATATAAGGCGGGCTCAGTTCGAGCTTCCTGGCATCAGCTTGGGGGCTAATAGCTCAGGGGCTAATAGGTTACCTTTAGCACCTCTCCATCTACATGATAGACAGCTAGGCAGGCCAATAATAGAGCAGTGGGCTGGTCTCAAGGAAGGCAGTGGGTGGGCTTTCTGAACACTTGACGTAGAAGTATTACCAGGAGGAGTCAAAAAACATTTTGGGGAGTTTCTCTGAGAGAACAATGAAATAAACGCAGTGTGCTTTTTTCAGATCGTTCACGGTTTGGAAAAATTTTGGCTAATTACGTGACCAGTTGACACACTTGAGACAGTTAAAACTAGGGATGAGCTGATCCGATCTGATGTATGGGTATCGGGTTTGATCCAGGCAAAATGGTTGGATCGGTAAGGAATAAAAGTAATTTACCAATCCGATGCATTAATAATAATAAAATGAAGGTGCGGCTTCTATAGACAAAGGCAACAAGTGTCACAGCAACATACTGAGGCGAGTCCCATAGACAGGCTCCAGTGAGGTGTGGTACCAGCATTTACAATTTTACACCGTCAACTTGATAAAACACTTGCAAAAGTATCACGGCAAAGGAGTATGCTGAACTCTGTCATGAACAGGGCAGAAGGACCTGAAAGTAAAAACCAGACTGGAGCATACCTCTCGGGGGAGAGTCTGAGAGGTAGGTGACAGAAACATAAATAGCATTTTTTTTTGTATTTTCTATTTTGTTTGTATTTGGTATATGTTATTAATCCCAGAGGGTGCAAGGCTACATGAACATAAATCGAAGCAGGAATGACTTCAAAATAAGAGCAAACCTAAAAACTAAGAATGGACAGAAAATAATATCATAAACACTGCTAAATAAACCAAGGAACAGGAGAATACTTGTGATAATAATAATAATAATGGATGACAAAAATACAACTTAAAGTGTTAGTTCCTTTATTTTCAGATCTACAGCATTTTTTACCTCATGCATAAAGTGGCTCTTTGAATTTCATCTGAATGTTTACTTAAATACTCAGCTTCAAAGTTTTGTATAAACTTGCACTTAAAACTTCAGAACGCATGTTTACATAGTGATAACCAGTGAAATGCTGCCAATGTTCATTCATTCATTCATTCATCTTCTTCCGCTTAATCCTTTTCAGGTCGCGGGGGGGCTGGAGCCTATCCCAGCATCTTTGGGCGGGAGGCAGGGTACACCCTGGACAGATCGCCAGTCCATTACAGGGCCAACACAGACACACAACCATTCACTCTCACAGTCATACCTAAGGGCAATTTAGAATCCCCAGTTTGATGCCAATTAACCTAATTAACCTAACTTGCATGTTTTTGGCATGTGGGAGGAAACCGGAGAAATCCCAGAGTAAACCCACGCAGACACGGGGAGAACATGCAAACTCCGCACAGATCACTGTTGGTCGGGGGCTGGGATCGAACCCAGGATCCCCAAGATTGTAATAAATTCTTTGACTTTTAGATTTCTGTTTTTATACGTGTACAAAATGCAACGAGTCATTAACAAATTATGTTCTGTACTTTTATTGTTTTAAATAAGAGGGATGGTATCAAGTTTGGATCGGTATCGGCCGATACTCAAAGTCACAGTATCGGTCTTGAAAAAGTGGCATCGGCTCATCCCTAGTTAAAACCTACAAACACACCATTTTTCAGTCAATGACCCCTTTGAATGAATGAATGAATTTATTTATTTCGGATAGTACATTACAGGTTAAAAGAAACTGTATAATATAACAACAAGGTCAAATTAGACAAAGACTCCTTCTACTATACAATTCCACGTGAGTTATCCGAAATGGGTGATGGCTGAAGCCGCAGCTTATATTGCCCACCCATATTCCATCCAAGAATTCAAAGGAGAAAAAAGAGAAAACAAGACAAGAGCGATTACAATTTAAAACAAGGCTAAGACAAAATATGACTGAGAGAAAAAGAAAACTGAGCTAGTCTAAGTTAAGCGGTTACTATTCAAAAACAAATCTAAGACATAGTGTCACAGAGAAAAAAGAAAAACTAAGCTATAACACAACACAGGCTGGAAATGTCAATCCTTATGTGAGTTTACATGTCGTCTTGTAAATATGTTTGGAGTATTTCTTCCTTTAGTTTTTGTTTAAATTGTCCAAGCTTTGTACATGATTTTAATTCAGGTCCAAAATCGTTCCATAATCTGACACCTTGCACTGAAATACAGTGTTGCTTGGTAGTTGTTCTCACTGTAGGCTTTTGAAATATACATGTTCCTCTGAAGTGATATCGTTTCTCCCTTGTTTGGAACAACTTTTGGATATTTGCGGGCAGTGATAGATTCTTCACTTTGAACATTATTATTGCGGTTTTAAAGTCGATCAGATCTTTCAACTTGAGAGTTTTTTGTTTAAGAAAAAGTGGGTTTGTTGGTTCCCTGTAAGCTGCTTTGTTGATTATTCTAATAGCTCTCTTTTGAAGCATAAAGAGTGGATATATGTTTGTTTTATATGTATTTCCCCATACTTCATTACAATATGTCATGTATGGGAGTATTAATGAATGATACAAGGTGTATAGTGTGGGTTGATTCAGCAAATTTTTCACTCTGTGTAATATTGCAATTGATTTGGATACTTTACCTTTTATATAATTAATATGTGGCTTCCAACACAGTTTGTTATCAATTATTACTCCAAGGAATTTAGTTTCGGATACCCTTTCAATCTCTACACCATTTACACTGAGTTTGGGTACTGGGTAGTTGTGATGGTTGTTAAAGACTATAAATTTTGTCTTGCTTAAATTGAGCGTTAATTTGTTTGAATCAAACCACAGTTTCAGCTTTCCTAATTCCTTTCCGAGTGTATCCAGAAGTTGTTCCAAGTTGTTTCCACTGCATAGCAGGTTAGTGTCATCAGCAAACAATATTAAGTCCATTTTTTCTGAAACTTTACATATATCATTTATATACATATTGAATAATAATGGTCCCAAAACTGAACCCTGTGGGACTCCACAGGTGACCTTCAGTAGCTCTGAGTTTTTGTTGTTCACACATACAAACTGATATCTATTCTTTAAGTAACTTCTTAACCAGGACAGTGCTACCCCTCTGATACCACAATTTTGTAGTTTCTTTAATAATAGATTGTGATCTACTGTATCAAATGCTTTTTTAAGATCCAGGAATACTCCAACTGAATACTCTTTATTTTCAATGGCTGTTGATATTTTTTCTGTAAATTCCATTAAGGCATATGCTGTTATCCTTTTGTGTCTGAACCCATATTGCTGCTCACACAATAAATCATTCTTCAGTATGAAGTTGTCAATTCTCTCATAGAATATTTTTTCAAGTATCTTGGAAAATTGCGGTAATAGTGAAATTGGTCTATAGTTTGAGAGTTCCCCTCTGTCGCCTGTCTTATAAATCGGAATTACTTTAGCTATTTTCATTGCATTGGGAAATATACCTGATTGGAGAGACAGGTTACAGATATACGTCAGTGGTTTCACTATGCATTCGATAACAGTTTTGACTAGTAGCATATCAATACCATCGCAGTCAGTAGATGTTTTACTTTTGAACGATTTAACAATTTCAATGACCTCTCTTTCGTCTGTGTTCTTTATGAAGATGGTGTCTTTTACAGCAGTGTTATTGCATATTGAATCACCTGTTGGCACCGTACTGGGTATTTCTCGGGCCAGTTTAGGTCCAATGTTAACAAAAAAATTATTAAATTCATCTGCAGGTGAAGCTATATTCACATTCGGAGTCGATTTATTATTTTTTGGAGTGTTAGTTGGGTAGCTGGTATTTCTGCTTTTATTTCCAAGGATACTGTTGATTATTGTCCATGTATTTTTAATATTGTCTTTGTTTTTTTCCAGTTCTTTACTGTAATAGTCTCTTTTACTACATCTTATTATATATGTTAACTTATTTTTGTATGTTTTATACCGCTGCTCTGCTTCTTTTGTCCTTTTCTTTATGAAAGCTTTATATAATAAATTTTTCTTTTTACACGCCTTTTGTAGTCCTTTGGTTAGCCATGGTTTGTCAGTAAATTTGTGTTTAAGCTTTTTTTTAACTAATGGGCAGTTTTTTTCATAAAGAGTGGTTACAATGTTTATAAATGTGTCATAGGCTTCATTTACATCTGATACATAGACTTCTGTCCAGTCTTGCTTCAGCAAGTCCTCTTTAAAAGAACTGATTGCGTTTGGTGATTTGTGTCTAAACGATTTTGAGATTTTTTCTGGGTTGGGCCCCGTGTGGCCATGGATAAGTGCAAAGATTGGCAAGTGGTCGCTTATATCATTTATCAATAATCCACTTTCTATTTTCTTGTCGAGAACATTGACAAACAGGTTGTCAATAAGTGTAGCAGAGTGAACTGTGATTCTACTGGGATGTGTTATTGTGGGATATAGACTCATGCTGTACATAGAGTTCATGAACTCTGTAACTACATTTTGTTGATGTGGATTAAGTAGATCAATATTGAAATCTCCACAAATTGCTACCATTTTCTTACTAGTAATATTATTGTACAGCTCGACTAATTTATCTCTGAATGTCTCAATGCAAGTTCCCGGCGTTCTGTATATGCAGCTTATGATTAGATTTTTTGTTTTGTCTAGGTCAATCTCAACAGTAACACATTCCAAAATCCCTGGTAGTGCTGAGGACATTTCATTTACAAGCTTACATCTATATAGGTCATCAATATACAGTGCAACACCACCACCCTTTTTTTGAGATCTGTTAATGTTAAACATCTGATATCCCTCTATTGCCATCAGGGGAGCCTGGTCTGCATTAAGCCAGGTTTCAGAGACTGCTATAGCTGTGAATTTTCTGTTTAGCTGTTTTAAATAGTCCTGAATCTGTGAGAAGTTTTTGTTAAGACTTCTGCTATTGAAGTGTATTATTGACAGTTTACCATCTAATTGCACTTGACTTTTGAATTGCTTTTCAGTGTAATATTCACAGTGGTTATGAATATTATTGAAAAAGTGGTTATCAGGATCAATATCATTCTCCATCTCTTGTGGTTTATGTTCAGCATAGTGGCATATTTTTAGAGTTTGAGTTTCCTCACTCTGTGTTTCATAGTCAGTGTTCATTTGTATTTATCTAAGTCAGTAGCATCTCTGATCATTATACTTTTTGCTTGCTCAGGTGTTCCATTTAGTTTAATCCAAATTCTACAATTTCTTGTCCAGGTTGACTGTATCTTATTATGTTTCTTTAGCATCCGTGCCTGCCGTGCTAATTCAGCGTTTTTTTTTGTCAGGTGTTCATTTAGGTAAACTTGAGTTTCCTTTAGTTTTTTGGCCTGCCTCAGTATGTCATTTTTCACCCTCCTGTTCACAAAGCGCATCACAATTGATTTCTTTGTTTTGTTATCTTTCTTCGGTAAAGCATAACAGGCTGAGATCGCATTGGCTTCTACCTTAATGTCTTTATCATTAAGGAACTGAAGCACTTGGTTTTCTAAGGACATTGATTCACTTATGGAAGCATGTTCACCACTCAGTCCTGTAGCGGCATGGGCGTACGACTGATATCTGATGTCTAGTCCACTTATAACTAGGTCATCAATGCGAGAACCTTGTTCAAGATCCTCAACGCGTTGCTCCAAAAGACGCCCGTGTTGCTCCAGGTCCATAATTTTTTTGTCTTTTTCTTTTATTATTGAATGTAGGGCTTGTACCTCCTGTATTAGGTCTAATATTTTGTCCTGCTGGCTAGTCACTTTGGCCAGTTCATCTAACACAAAGTGTTAAAAATGAAGTTGGAAGTCTATGAAGTAAAGTTGCATAGGAGCCAAAAACAGATCAAGAGTAATATTGACTACCTCATTAGATAAGATAAGATAAGCCTTTATTAGTCCCACAACGGGGAAATTCCAGGATTGCAACAGCACAGGGATAGCAACACTCAGAGCAACAATCACAAGGCAAGAAAAAAAGCAAGCAAGCAAGAGCAGCTAATATACATATGTACATATTACTATAAAATATATATATACACACACACACACAGACACACAGTGCAGAGCATTGTAGCTGGATGGAATAAATATATGAATATATAAACACACAGTGCGGAGCATTGTAGCTAGATGGAATAAATATGTAGATATATAAACACCCACAGTATGGAGCATTGCAGCTAGGTGGAATAAATATGTAAATATATAAACCCACACAGTGCGAAGCAATGTAGCTAGATGGAATAATATGTAGATATATAAACACAGAGTGCGGAGCATTGTAGCTAGATGGAATAAATATATAGATATATAAACAAACAGTGCAGAGCATTGTTGCTAGATGGAATAAATATGTAAATATATAAACACACACAGTGCAGAGCATTGTTGCTAGATGGGATGAAACAGCATAACCGTCTACTTAGTTATCCTACATGGTATGATTATGTGCCCATACATATTCTCACCCATTCTTATAACTAACAAGTTTTGCCTTCTTTTTTAATTTTTATGTTTTGTGATTCCATGCAGAATTTTTGGGACACAAAATGGCTGTTTCCATCACAAAGCTTGCTAACAGCTGGTTTAGATTGAGATATCAATAAAAAGCTGTGACCTGTAGAAGTGACAGGGGAAATATTGACTATTATCAATATAAAGTGGGCAGATACCAAGTTAATCTACCTACTAATCTCAAAGGTGCGCAACTGAAGTAGTTACCCCGTGAATATTCAAATTGAAATGACAGAAAATGTTATATAATCTTTTGCAGAGTCCTTTGTATCTCCCATGCTAAGATTTACACACAAAAGGGGAAGAAAAGAACAACAAAGGCTCCTTTCTACAAGCACATGTACGTAAACTGAGCTAATCCTCTAACCAAATATTGGCAGCAGTAGGAGACATTTTAAAATATAACATAACCCTCAATTAATCAAATGAAGTAAAGTATATAAAAATTTAAGATGGCTTTTAATTTCAACATCTTCCATATGGGACTGGGCGAATAAACAAAAATGAATCGAAACCACCATTCAAACCCTTGAACAGACATGGGCTTTCCCATATCACCACCATGTGGTCATGGATTATCTGTATCCGGTTTTGCCCCATTTTATTATTACTCTGAGTGCTACTATCCCTCTGCTGCTGTAGTACTATGAATTTCCCCATTGAATGACAAATAAAGCATTATCTTATCCCCTGTGTGTTTGGTATTTAAGCCAAATAATACTGACTAGACACTGACTGGAATCATATTAAACTGAACATGAAACAGTTTTTAGAGGGAACAGTCATGTTGTCATGAATAACTTGCTCTTTAGTCTTGTTGTATTTTATTTTATTTGTCTGTATTTTATACTATTGGGACTGTGTATGTGTTTTGTCCAGTTTTTATGTTGAGTTTTATGTATTTTAAAAGCCCAGCTACGGACTAGCATTGCAAATTAGTACTAGTCTACAAATGCTTTGGTCGGTGGCAATAATCTATGCTACATACAGTGGATATTAAAAGTCTGCACACCCCTGTTCAAATGCCAGGGTTTTGGGATGTAAAAAAAATGAAACCAAGATAAATCATTTCAAAACTTTTTCCACCATTAATGTGACCTATAACCTGTACAACCCAATTGAAAAACAAACTGAAATCTTTTAAGGGGAAAAATAAAAAACTTACAACCTAGTTGCATAAATATGCACATTCTGTTATAACTGGGGATGTGGCTGTGTTCAGAATTAACCAATCACATTCAAACTCATGTTAAATGAGAGTCAGCACACACCTGCCACCATTTAAAGTGCCTCTGATTAACCCCAAATAAAGTTCAGCTGTTCTAGTAGGTTTTTCCTGACATTTTTGTAGTCACATCTTACAGCACAAGCCATGATCCGCAGAGAGCTTCCAAAGCATCAGAAGGATCTCATTGTTCAAAGGTATCAGTCAGGAGAAGGATATAAAAGAATGTCCAAGGTATTAAATATACCATGGAACACAGTGAAGACAGTCATCATCAAGTGGAGAAAATATGGCACAACAAACATCCAAGAACTGGACATCCCTCCAAAATTGATGAAAAGACGAGAAGAAAACTGGTCAGGAAGGCTGCCAAGAGGCCAACAGCAACATTGAAGGAGCTGCATGAATTTATGGCAAGTACTGACTGTTTAGTACATGTGACAACAATCTCCTGTCTAGGGTGGCAAGACAGAAGCCTTATTTTACAAAGAAAAACATCCAAGCCCGGCTACATTTTTCAAAAACACATTTGAAATCTCCCAAACGTATGTGTTGTGGTCCGATGAAACCAAGGTTGAACTTTCTGGCCATAATTCCAAAAGGTATGTCTGGCACAAACAACACTGCATCACCAAAAGAACACCATTCCTACAGTGAAGCATGGTGGTGGCAGCATCATGCTTTGGGGCTGTTTTTCTTCAGCTGGAACTGGGGCCTTAGTCAAGTTGGAGGGAATTGTGAACAGTTCTAAATACCAGTCAGTGTTGGCACAAAACCTTCAGGCTTCTGCTAGAAAGCTGAAGATGAAGAGGAACTTCATCTTTCAGCACAACAATGACCCAAAGCAGACATCCAAATCAAAAAAAGAATGGCTTCACCAGAAGAAGATTAAGGTTTTGGAATGGCCCAGCCAGAGTCCAGACCTGAATCCGATTGAACATCCGTGGGTGATCTGAAGAGGGCTGTGCACAGGAGATGCCCTCACAATCTGACACATTTGGAGAGTTTTTGTAAAGAAGAGTGGACAAATATTGTCACATCAAGATGTGCCACACTGATAGACTGCTACCCAAAAAGACTGAGTGCTGTAATAAAAGCCAAAGGTGCTGCAACAAAGTATTAGTTTAAGGGTGTGCATATTTATACAAACAGGTTATTCTAAGTTTTTTATTTTTCCCCTTAAAAGATTTCAGTTTGTTTTTCAATTGGGTTGTACAGGTTATAGGTCACATTTATGGTGGAAAAAGTTTTGAAATGATTTATCTTGGTCTCATTTTTTTACATCACAAAAACCTGGCATTTGAACAAGGGTGTGTAGACTTTTTATATCCACTGTACTGGTTCCTATATAGACAGACACTAAATAAATGAATAAAGGCTTTATTAAATTCAGTATGAAATGGCAGTGCTTTGTGACAGTGAATAAGAGAACAAGAACCAGGTGATATTTAAATGAGTCTTTCCTCTCCAGTCTCTCCCTCAAAGAGCATCATCAGCTCCGTTTAGCTTGCCTCTGACTCTCTCAACTGCATTCTGCAAAAATAAACCTGCTAACATTAGGGTAGCAGAGTGCTCTGCACTGTGTGTTCATATATTCATATATTTATTCCATCCAGCTACAATGCTCTGCACTGTGTGTCTGTGTGTGTATATATATATTTTATAGTAATATGTACATATGTATATTAGCTGCTCTTGCTTTTTTTTTTTTTTTTTTTTTTTTTTTTTCTTGCCTTCTGATTGTTGCTCTGAGTGTTGCTATCCCTGTGCTGTTGCAATCCTGGAATTTCCCCGTTGTGGGACTAATAAAGGCTTATCTTATCTTATCAATCACAGTGATGCAGAGATGCTTTGTTAACAATAGCTCCTTCAGCTTCACATTATGGATTTAAAAATTATCAACTATATACCACTAAAGGTGTGTTCACACCAAATGCAAACGGGCAGCACAAATCCATACAAAGTGAATGGGAAGACGCGAGTATGTGCAAATTTGCATGGTCGTGCGTTCGCGTCTGCTAGCAGCTAGCTAGCTTTGAGATTCTGCTGTCACCGGAGTAAAATTATCACCATTGCAGAGTAAACTAGTTAGAAAATGAAACTCACTCACCGGGAGACAGGAGGACTGGGAACTCTTCAGCTGAATCGGAATTTTAGAGTTATTTACCCACAGTTTCCAGTCAGACATTCTAGCAAGCTAGCAACGTAAACACCCATCATCTGTGAAGTTTTGGAGACTTGAGACGACATTTTCAGGTGAGCCTCCGGTCGGATAATGTAAACCTAAGCATGACGTTATTTTGGGAATTTCCACAGCAGGTTGAACACAGCTGCAGAAGTTTTAAAGACAACTTCGCCTGTCTGCATCTCACTATTCATGTCTGTTGGCGTGTTTACATTGATTTATAATGTACACACATGGACAAAATTGTTGGTACCCCTCTGTTAATGAAAGAAAAACCCACAATGGTCACAGAAATAACTTGAATCTGACAAAAGTGGTAATAAATAAAAATTCTATGAAAATTAACCAATGAAAATCAGACAATGCTTTTGAATTGTGGTTCAACAGAATTATTTTAAAAAACAAACTCATGAAACAGGCCTGGACAAAAATGATGGTACCCTTAACTTAATATTTTGTTGCACAACCTTTTCAGGCAATCACTGCAATCAAACGATTTCTGTAACTGTCAATGAGACTTCTGCACCTCTCAGCAGGTATTTTGGCCCACTCCTCATGAGCAAACTGCTCCAGTTGTCTCAGGTTTGAAGGGTGCCTTCTCCAGACGGCATGTTTCAGCTCCTTCCACAGATGTTCAATAGGATTTAGATCAGGGCTCATAGAAGGCCACTTTAGAATAGTCCAATGTTTCGCTCTTAGCCATTCTTGGGTGTTTTTAGCTGTGTGTTTTGGGTCATTATCCTGTTGCAAGACCCATGACCTGCGACTGAGACCAAGCTGTCTGACACTGGGCAGCACATTTCTCTCTAGAATACCTTGATAGTCTTGAGATTTCATTGTACCCTGCACAGATTCAAGACACCCTGTGCCAAATGCAGCAAAGCAGCCCCAGAACATAACAGAACCTCCTCTATGTTTCACAGTAGGGACAGTGTTCTTTTCTTGGTATGCTTCATTTTTGCATCTGTGAACATAGAGCTGATGTGCCTTGCCAAAAAGTTCCAGTCTTGTCTCATCTGTCCATAGGACATTCTCCCAGAAGCTTTATGGCTTGTCAACATGCAGTTTGGCAAATTCCAGTCTGGTTTTTTATGATTTATTTTCAACAGTGGTGTCCTCCTTGGTCATCTCCCATGAAGTCCACTTTGGCTCAAACGACGACGGATGGTGCGATCTGACACTGATGTACCTTGACCTTGGGAGTTCACCTTGACCTTTGTTTTCGTATTATCCGTCTCCTCCTGCGGCCACGTCCAGGGAGGTTGGCTACAGTCCCGTGGATCTTAAATTTCTGAATAATATGTGCAACTGTAGTCACAGGAACATCAAGCTGGTTGGAGATGGTCTTATAGCCTTTACCTTTAACATGCGTGTCTATAATTTTCTTTCTAATCTCCTGAGACAACTCTCTCCTTTGCTTCCTCTGGTCCATGTTTAGTGTGGTACAACCATGTCACCAAACAGCACAGTGACTACTTGTCACCCTTTAAATAGGCCGACTGACTAATTACAAGCTTGTAGACACCTGTGATGTTAATTAGAGGACACATCTTGGTTGAACATGTCACTATGGTCACATTATTTTCAATCTTTTCTAGGGGTACCATCATTTTTGTCCAGGCCTGTTTCATGAGTTTGTTTTTGTTCTGTTGAACCACAATTCAAAAGCATTGTCTGATTTTCATTGGTTAATTTTCATAGAATTTTTATTTATTACCACTTTTGTCAGATTCAAGTTATTTCTGTGATTATTGTGGGTTTTTCTTTCATTAACAGAGGGGTACCAACAATTTTGTCCACGGCTGTAATTGTGCCGCGCAAAAAATTCGCCTGTTCGCGTTTGGTGTGAACGCATCTTTAGAGTTGCCCAATTAAACAATTCACAACCCCAATGTCAGTCTCTGCAATTACATAATCACACAACATACTACAATCTAGATTTAAATAATATAAATGTTATTGTGCAAACAGCGCTGTTTTGATGCAACTTAAAATTTGAGTTGAGAAATAAACATTTCAAACTTTGCAATCTATTCTGCATATTCCTTGATAATGCAAACAGATTCATAAAAAGATCCATTTAAAAAACTAGAAAAGCACTCGGAGAGCACAGACCTCCGCCAAGAGCAACAGTCCCCCCCAGTATTGTGATTTATACCATAAATATGCTACACTAATTTTGTTATTGTTCTTTCCCTGTATCATGTGTTTCTGTATGTCATATGATTGGTCAAGAAAACAAAAAAAAATGTTATTTGAACTACACAAATACAATTTATTTAATTTAACAAGAGATACAACATG
This sequence comes from Pholidichthys leucotaenia, assembly GCA_020510985.1. Classification (NCBI taxonomy): domain Eukaryota; kingdom Metazoa; phylum Chordata; class Actinopteri; order Cichliformes; family Pholidichthyidae; genus Pholidichthys; species Pholidichthys leucotaenia. The sequence goes on from CM035839.1 coordinate 237,835,398, forward strand.
TACAAGTCTTTAGTTGGAGAACACATTCATGAAATTTATTCCTAATAATAAGTTCTGGATATTGAAAAGCTACCATTAACATAATTTTTCTAACTTTGTTTCTTTCCAGGAAATTAAAAATATGTACATATATGTAGTGTAGAATAGAACAATATTAACTCCAATCTTCTTTAAAAAAAAAAAAATAATAACCTCCTGGTGGAGGTAATAAGAAAAAATCAATAAAATAAAACTAAGCTCGACGAGCTTCAATAGCATCTGGGGATAGCCCCTCATCCTGTCTATGCTGCCGTGTACTGTCTCTGTCTTTAGCACGGCGAGAAGCAGCAGCCTGTGGGCTCTCATTCAGTGTATGCTGCATTTTAGCGGCTCTGTCACAAGCTCGACGAGGTTCAATATGTAGTTCAGTGCTTCCTGCTGGCGGATGCACTGAACTACACATTACCTCCGGGCCCTATCTCACAATGTTAAAGAATCCTTTAAAAAATTCCTGTATCCAGACGGTGATCCGGATCATCCCCAAAATTTAATCAGTTCTTCCTTGTACCATTTCCAACAAAGCCTGAAAGTTTCATCGAAATCCGTCCAAAACTTTGAGTTATCTTGCTAACCAACAGGCAGGCAGACAAACAGACAAACGCCGGCAAAAACATTACCTCCTGGCCTGCGGCCTGGCAGAGGTAAAAATGCGTAATCAAAATCACATTGTAAATCACAAAATTTGGGCCCATAATCGCAATTCCACGTTTTTCCTCAAAAATTGTGCAGCCCTAATGGAAAAAATAAAAAAAAAAACCAACTCTGCTCTGCCCATCTGCCCAAAAAAGTCTGCTCTGCCCATCTGATTTCAGAAAGCAGTTACTTTCAAAATTAAACTTAATTAGTTATTTACTGACAATACCTCTGTTGCATCTCAAGTCTCTTTGGTCTTCGACCAGCAGGGGATATAAACACTGCAATGATAGAATCTTGTTTTGAGTGGCAGGTCTCACATGACCTTAATATGAAATATTCAAGTAAATCAAACTACATTTTCTGCCAGTGTTCGACTTCAACCAGCCTTTTCCCAATCCTGCATTAAATATTACTACTGCATCACATTTACATAGAAAAAATAAAGGTTATGCCAATGAGTTTGTCACTTACATGTAAAAGCACTTGTTAGAGACCTCACTGGGTGTGTTGTGACAACTGTGATTTAACCAGCTGAAGGACTTTTTGTCTCCATATTAAACCACTATTGCAAGTATGTTCTGGTCTGTTTTAGGTTGCTGTACATGTATGGTTACAGACTAGATTTGGGATTCAAATTAAGATTCATTTAATTCATTCCTTTCACCGGAGTGGTGGCCTAGTTGATAGCGCATCTGCCCCACAACCGGGAGGTTAGGGGCTCAAGTCCCGGCCGGGTCATACCAAAGACCGTATAAAAATGGTACTTCCCGCCTTCTAGCTTGGTGCGCAGCATAATAGAATGGGAGAAGGAGAAGTTGTTTGTGGCAGTGCCTTGTATGGCAGCGACCCCTCTAATTCTACATGTGATTAACACTGTAGATAGGAGAAACATAATTTTGTTCTACTGTACATGACTGAATGACATGACATGTTTAATGTTGCAGCATTGTACCGAGACAAATTCCTAGTTTGTGTACTACATGAACAATGGCAATAAACCTGATTCTGATTCTGATTCTGAATGACAACAGAGATGGCTTCTTATTATTATCATTATTCCAACTTATTCTACTGACAGGCTAGTGAAAGGCTTTTGTTGTGAGGTTCTTGCTGTTCCTGGGTTCTGTAGGCACCCATACACAATAATGGAAAATTATTTGCATTTTTTAGCCCAGTTAACAAGCGAAATTATATAATTTCCCACAGAAACCTGAATGTACCAGGGCACTTTGGTTGAAAAACACTGCTTCAATTTCATTGATGATAATTTCTGTGACAATTTATTGTTCAACAAAACTTGTTATCGTTACAGGCCAAGACTTTGTAATTGCTGATCTCTGACATGATCTACTGCCAACTCTTAAAGGTAGAATATGCAGTATTTTATACTTTCAACTATTCCAGAACTACCTAAACATATAATTATAATATAAAGAAACATGCAAAATATGATTATGATATTGCAGAGCTCTGAATTTTTTTGTTTGCCAGGCTGGTAAAGTGATAAATACCACGTTACACCAGCAGGGTGACTATAAGCCGGTTTTCAGCTCAGAGTCAAAAATCCTGTGTTTGATTAGAGTTACAATCTGCCTGTCTTCATCTGCCTGAAACATATTTTTTTCAAATTCTGTGCAAGGTAAGCTATGCAATACAATCCTTGAAGATGTCCCTGAGATATTTTCTTATAGGGGATATGTATTTATCTTAATTCTGTTCCAGAAATCTCCACCCCCGACAGGCTAAGGGGCAAAACATTTAATTAACAGCTGACTTTAGCTGTGGAAACTGCAAAACTCGGAGTACAAGCAAACAAGATATGCTAAAACCATATACGTATTACAGCATTCACAAAAAGGCATTGGGCTGCATCGTTTAGCACTACAGTATATGACGCATACTGCAGCTTTACTCATCTTCTGATACTTGTATACCGGTATTTCCTTGATCAAGGATTTTTGTTCAGCACTCACAATCTTGGTTCCTTGCTTCTTAACCTGGTATCCTTGGACAAAGTTGAAATAGCAATACTTCTGGTCATTTATCATCACGATTCTCTTGATGCTGCTAATGTACCCAGAAAACTGTCCATGTCAGCCTCTCCCCTGGTGTTGCTCCTCTCCCCCAGGTCTGTGCAGCCATCCCATAGACTCTGTTCTATATCGCTCCTCTCCGGTATGTTCTCCCCTGGCCCAGCACTCACCCAGAGCTACAGCAGAGGAAGCTACGGTACGCTAGCACAGCAAGAGCTGTTGACAAACAAAATAGTGACTTTGTAGGTGGCTTTACTCCTTTTTAAACCAGAAACAAGATTCTTCCTGAAGTGTCAAAAAATGTCTTTTAAACAACTTAAACAAGTTTTAAACAACTCTGCGGTTAAGTCGAGCTGATTATCTGAGACATCACCTCAGCACCAAACTGTTAGCATTCTACCCGCTGAGTAATTTGAAATGTTTAATGACCTATTTTTATATGACTAATGTTTCAACTAGAGAGACATATCTGCTGCGCAGACCAAATTGTTAAATGATAATACGACTTTAGATGTTAATTTCACTTCTGGTCACTTGCAGAGACGCCTGTAATTAAGCTTAGGAGCAACACTGCTAGTGATTGGCTGTACCTCTTTGGACATAGTCGGTTTATCAGTGGAACTGAGCATGCCTGTTATGATGGAAATGAGTCATAGTGCAACTTTGGTGTTTGGAAATGTTTGCTGCTGTGTCTAGAGTGACGATGACACCATTTACTTGACTGTGGTGATGTGTTGGTAAAATGATCTTCTCAAGGTCATGGACAGGCACTTCATGTACTGCTGGGACTAAATGTTTAGGGTTTTTTTTTTGGCTACACAGTGCTGCATAACTGCCATGATTATGGGTAATGTGACATCATGTACATTGTCTATATTGTGTTATCTTCACTTTTACAACACTAAACAACAAGTGCAGGAGCCGTCTATTGCTTGGTGCAGAAACTTAGAAAACAACTATTTTGACAGACTGACTTTGCTGCTGCTTGGTCAGTAGGATGGTTTTGTTACAGATCAGACACTGAAGAGAACATAAAACTACAAGGAGGTTACTGTTTCCATCCTTTCACTTCCTAAATGGCATTCATCAATCAGCTCTTGCCTTCCATTCAATTTTGACAATATCATAATTAAGCAATACAACACGAGAGAGAGTACGGTATCAATGAATATAGTACCTGCAGGTGTGATACATCTAATGCCCTCCACTACCCGCAGTTAGTATATTCATGATACCATAATGACCGCGAGTGTAATATTGCTTTTATTCAACAGTTCCACAAGCACCAGTGGTGGGAGTAACGTGTTACAATGTAACACCACTAGTTTTGCAGTAACCTGCTGTGTAACGGAATTACTGTTTAAAAATTCAGTAATGTATTAGCTACTGAAATTTGATCAGATGTGTTACTCGTTTAATTAATATGGATAGATATTTTTAGCGCAAATAAATTAATATACAAACTGACCCTACATAGCTGACGCAGCCGTCAGTCAATGTGATCTGTTCCAGAGAGCTGAGTCTTCACTACTGAGTGGAGGAAAAGATGAAGCTACTTTGTTTTTGTACCGGAGTGGTGGCTCAGTTGGTAGAGCATCCGCCCCACACCCGGCCGGGTCATACCAAAGACCATATAAAAAAAAAATGGTACTTTCCGCCTTCTAGCGTGGTGCTCAGCATAATAGAACAGGGAAAGGAAAGTTACGCACAGAGCTACCAGAGGAATGACCCCCCACTGTAGCTTTCACTACTTACAGTAGCTGTGTGGCCTAGGGTCAGAAAAACGGAGATAGGCGCCGCCCCATACACCAAAATGGTGTTCCACATGCTGTGGAAGGGAATTAACTAACTAACTTTGTTTTTGTGGAAATAGATTATTCTTCCTTTGTTGCAGTTAAAGACAAAAGCATATTGGGGCAGCTCGGTTGCGCAGTGGTTAGCACTGTGGTAGCACAATAAGAAGGTCATGGGTTCGATCCCACCTCCTGACCATCAGTGACCCTTCTGTGTGGAGTTTGCATGTTCTCCCCGTGTCTGCGTGGGTTTACCCCGGGTACTCTGCTTTCCTTCCACAGCCCAAAAACATGCAGGTTAGGTTAATTGGAGAATCTAAAGTGGCCCAAGGCGTGAAGGTGTGTGTAAATGGTGAAGGGATTGGCGCCGTACCATGGCTGCCTCATCCATCCACATGGATGCCCTGAACTTCCCTCTGGGATTAATAAAGTATACAAAATTAAAATCAATATTGGTGGGTTGCGAACGAAGTGCTGGTTGATTGAGACCTATGTCAATCTTCAGCTCCGACAAAGTTAGTGCTATGCTATGCCAACAACACCGTGAAGTGGATCTACTGTATTCTGAACAGCTACAGCTGGATGTAAAGTGAAACTACTCTTGTCTCAACACCCACGACTGGATTTCAAGCACAGGTATGCATCTGGACAGTTTGTGACCCAGCAAGAAATTAAATCAACTGATTGCCAGATGCATCGTTCCAGACTGAAGACGTGAAAACAGTCACTTTCCATCAGACAGCTGGACCGTGATCCACTGAAATTAAAACACATTTACTTGCTACCTGGATAAAGATTATTCAAAAATGGATTTTGATCTCCAAAAGTAATTTGAGGGACTGGATGATGTCTTGGTCACAGCAGACATTTGAACTGTGGATAATGGACATTTTCTTTGGATCATTGCACATCAGATTAAATCCATATCATAAAGGTAAGATAAACATGGACAGCTTTTATGCAGTGTTGCCAACTCACTCTTTTGGAGTGATTCTCACTCTTTTTCCCTCTCTCTCTCTCACACCACAAACCCTATTTCTCACTCCAAAATGAGGAAATTACTGTCAATTTTGTGTCGATTTTCTTCAGATTTTTCCCCACAGTAAGAGCTCTCAAGGCAGGATAAAACAGACTGAACGTGTTCGAAAAGTCCTGTCTGAAACAGTCTGTTTTCAGCCTGACATTAATAAGCCCATAATGTAATCCATTAATTAAATTATCTTGCTATGTGTGCAAGATGATTTAAGTATGCATTTAGAAGTAACATGAAAGTTACTTTTCTAAGTAACTAGTTACTTTAATCATGCAGTAATTGGTAAAATAACTCTTACTTTTGAAAAGAAGTAACTAGTAACTGTAATTAGTTACTATTTTTTAGTAACTTGTCCAACATTGGTAAGCACATTTTATTAAATGACAGCAATACTGGATAAAATATGAATTGTTTGTTTAACCAGTTACTTTGCACAGCTCAGAAAAAAAACAGTCCCTTCTAAATGTAGCCAGTAACTGCTGTTAAACATTTCAATCAGCATGAAGACATCTATTGTCAGTTCACACACATGGAAACAAATTAAATATTGTCAAGTGCAAAAGTAATAAGTGTTTATAAAACATATACTGTACCTGTTGAGTCAGTACTGCAGAAGACCCAAGATCAAAACATAGCCAATGCCGGTAGCTAGCCGGTGACTAGTAGTTAGCATGCTAGCGGTTTAGCATACTTCGCTGCCTTTTCTTTGCATTTTCAGATGAAACAAAGAGTCCATCACCACAAAGGTACTGTGGTTTGTTAATAGAGACAATAAATCCAACTCTGGCACTACCTATTTTTTTTTTTTTTTTTTTTTTTTTTTTTTTTTTAAAAACAGACTTGAAATCGCTACACAATATTTATACAAGGGCAGACTGTAAGCTGAAAAAAGCTTTTTTTCCAAAAGGGTGGGACTTCCTGGTTAGGTAAGAAATCTTTTCAAACAGTGCCTCACTGTGGAAATTAAGGTATTAAACATGCAATTATCACAAAGTTAGTTGACAGTAAATTACTGGTAGTAATTAACAGTTACCCCCTCAAGGATCATCACCTAATCGTGGTGGGGGGTTTGCGTGCCCTAGTGATCCCAGGAGCTACGTTGTCCGGGACAATTTGCCTCTGGTAGGGTCACCCAAGACAAACTGGTCCTGGGTGAAGGGCCAGACTAAGAATGATCCAACAGACTCTCATGATGAATGCTGGAGCAAGGATTCAGTGTACCCCGCTCTGTATGGGGTTACTGGGGCCCCACCCTGGAGCCAGGCCTGGGGGAGGGGCTCAATGGCTATCTGTCACAATCCTGAATTAAGAGAAATTCTGATTCATCTGTTCCAGATATCTGCCACTGCATTAACTTGCCCAACTCCTGTATCTGACTGAGACTGTTTGCATACCACACAAAGTATCACCCATAATTACTGTCATCACATCAGCAGACTGTCTAGCTAATTATTCACACTGAAAACTGAGCTGGAAGTCTCACTGCCGAATACATTCATTGTGCCATGCATTTTCCCTCTAAAATGTAAACATTCAATAAAATAGATGGGTGAGATATACAGTGGTGTGAGAAAGTGTTTGCCCCCTTCCTGAGTTCTCATTTTTTTGTATGTTTGTCACACTTAAATGTTTCAGATCATCAAATAAATTTAAATATTAGACAAATATAACAAGTAAAAACAAAATGCAGTTTTTAAGTGAAGGTGTTTATTATTAAGGGAAAAAAATCCAAACCTACATGGCCCTGTGTGAAAAAGTGATTGCCCCCTAAACCTAATAACTGGTTGGGCCACCCTTAGCAGCAACAACTGTAATCAAGTGTTTGCGATAACTGGCAGTGAGTCTTACAGCACTGTGGAGGAATTTTGGCCCACTCATCTTTGCAGAATTGTTGGGATTCAGCCACATTGGAGGGTTTTCGAGCATGAATCGCCTTTTTAAGGTCATGCCCAGCATCTCAATTGGATTCAGGCCAGGACTTTGATTAGGCCACTCCAAAGTCTTCACATTGTTTTTCTTAAGCCATTCAGAGGTGGACTTGCTGGTGTGTTTTGGATCATTGTCCTGCTGCAGAACCCAAGTGCGCTTCAGCTTGAGGTCACGAACAGATGGCCGGACATTCTTCAGGATTTTTTGGTAGACAGCAGAATTCATAGTTCCATTTACCACAGCAAGTCTTCCAGGTCGTGAAGCAGCAAAATAACCCCAGACCATCACACTACCACCACCATATTTTACTGCTGGTATGATGTTCCTTTTCTGAAATGCTGTGTTACCTTTATGCCAGATGTAATGGGACACACACCTTCCAAAAAAGTTCAACTTTTGTCTCGTCAGCCCACAGAGTATTTTCCCAGAAGTCTGGGGGATCAAGATGTTTTCTGGCAAAACTGAGACAAGCCTTTATATTCTTTTTGCTCAGCAGTGGTTTTCGTCTTGGAACTCTGCCATGCAGGCCATTTTTGCCCAGTTTCTTTCTTATGGTGGAGTCATGAACACTTACCTTGACTGAGGCAAGTGAGGCCTGCAGTTCTTTGGATGTTGTTGTGGGGTCTTTTGTGACCTCTTGGATAAGTCACCGCTGTGCTCTTCTGGTCATTCTGGTCGACGGCCACTCCTGGGAAGGTTCACCACTGTTCCATGTTTTTTGCCATTTTGTGGATAATGGCTCTCAGTGTGGTTCACTGGAGTCCAAAAGCTTTAGAAATGGCTTTATAACTTTTTCCAGACTGACAGTTCTCAATTACTTTGTTTCTCATTTGTTCCTGAATTTATCTGGATCACAGCATGATGTCTAGCTTTATGATCTTTTGATCTACTTCATTTTGTCAGGCAGGTCCTATTTAAGTGATTTCTTGACTGAGAACAGGTGTGGCAGTAACCAGGCCTGGGTGTGGCTAGAGAAATTGAACTCAGCTTTCCAAAGACGTGATAAACCACATTTAATTTATGTTTTAACGGGGGGGGGGGGGGACAATCACTTTTTCACACAGCGCCATGTAGGTTCACATTTTTTTTTCCTCTTAATAATAAACACCATTTAAAAACTGCATTTTGTGTTTACTTGTGTTATCTTTAACATTTTTTTTGTTTGATGATCTGAAACATTTAAGTGTGACAAACAGAGAAAAAAAAGAGAAATCAGGAAGGGGGCAAACACTTTTTCACACCACTGTATGCACCATACCCATCATAGCATTTTCCTGAAGTTTAGCCTTCTTTAAGGGTGCATCCCAATTCACCCCTTCACCCAACCTCTTAGCCCTACCCCTCTGTTTTGCACATTCACAGTGAATGGGTAAAACGGAGGGGTGAGTATAAGGGGGTAGGGTGAAGGGGTGAATTGGGACACACCCTAAGAGTCTGATAAATGCCATTTGTAAATTGTAACTACAGATGCAGATGGATCCGGTGGGACCAGCTAGCATAATTTAAAGTCACAGTAATGGGAGATAAAGCATCTGTGTTGCATCAAAATACACCAGGAATGTTAAAAAGTAAGGATCGTAAAATCGCTTCAACAAGAACTCAAGGACCATATATCTTTAAGGCCTACCATTAGATTTGATCAGGCACTGTTACCTTAAGGCTTTTATGGGATATGCCTGGTGATATGCTATATTTTTGTTATTGCCAACAAATTGCAAATTAAACAAATCAAACAACTTGCACAGCTCTATCTGCTGACTTCCCCTATAATCTCCAATTTCCACCAGATGCGGTCTGTTACAGCAGCGATACAATTTGAGTCTTGTGGCCATCCCTACCAGCTCTGTTTGTGTTTTGAAGCAGCACAGATCAGAATAGGGTTCCAATTACAAGCTCACATGAGAATTATATAAAATAACACAAGAGCTTGAGAAAGACCTGAGAGAGACCGAGAAGGACTGATTGCGTTCATGCGATAACAACAGGGAAGCGTGATGTACAAGCTCTCCACCTGGATTTGTGTGCTCTAATAACACCTTAAGGACAATTGTCGCAAATTTGCCTCAAACCACTTCCAGTCTGAATGAAGCTGAGGTGTTGTATGTATTCCACTAATGCCGGTTGATGCATATTAAACACATACCCACAAGTGACACAGTTTCTCCTCATGTGACTTTTTTGTGACTGGGATGATGGAACAGCAATGACTGTTCATAAACACGTTATTATTGAATTTCAAAGCCCTGTTTCAGCAATAGCAGGATCATTAAAATACTCTACATATCAGACTGGAAAATTTGCTTAATTACCATTATGCCCAATTATGCCTGATGTCACCATTTTGCATCATTGCTAAATTTATCCTATTATATGTGCTATATTCAAATTAACAATTTCCGTTTAATTTGGCACCTGCTTGACAGCAAAAACGTAAAATGTATTTTTTGGCTTTAAGGAGATAATACGCAAGTAGCCCATTAATGTTAATTCTGTGAATGTTTTTATGGTATATCAAAGTTCTGAACTTCTCCCACTGCCTGGGAGCAGCTCTGCGATCCACATGGTGAGGACATCGATGGCCTCACTCACACCATCACGGACTACATCAGCTTCTGTGTGGACAACACCGTACCCACCAAGACCATACGGTGTTGCTCGAACAACAAACCCTGGATCAACCCTGAGATAAAAACACTTCTGAGAGAGAAGAAGAGGATCTTCAGGTCGGGGAACAGGGAGATGCTGAAGTCCGAGGGAGCTGAGGAGGACGATCAGAGAAGGCAAGGACAGCTTCAGGAAGAAGATGGAGGACAAGCTGCAACAGAGCGACATTGGTGGGGTCTGGAGAAACCTTAAAATCATCTCTGGGCTCCAGAATACCTCCTCCCAGGCCACGGGGGGCAGGGAGTGGGTGAACAATCTGAACCTGTTTTTTAATAGGTTTGAACAACCGCCCTCTCCCCCGACTGCACAACAACCACCGCTGCTTCTAAAGACATCGAGTCCTGCTGTCCACATCCCACTCCACCAACACCCCCCCACTCCCAACACACAGCCCCCCAACATGACCCTCACTAAGACCCAGGTGAGGACGGAGCTGAGAAAGATCAAGGCGAGGAAGGCGTCGGGACCGGACGGCATCAGCGCAAAGCTCCTCAAGTCCTGTGCAGATCAGCTATGTGGGATTGTGGAGCTCATCTTCAACCTGAGCCTGAAGCTGGGGAGGGTACCACAGTTGTGGAAAACATCTCGTGTGGTACCTGTACCAAAGACTTCCCGCCCCAAAGACCTGAACAGTTACAGACCAGTGGCCCTGACGTCCCACATGATGAAGACCCTGGAGAGACTGCTCCTTGCTCACCTCCGCCCCCTGGTGGTACCAGCGATGGATCCACTCCAGTTCGCTTACCAGCATGGCATTGGGGTGGAGGATGCAGTGATCTTCCTCCTTCACCGTTCTCTGTCCCACCTGGAGAAGCCCGGGAATGCGGTGAGGATCATGTTCTTTGACTTCTCCAGTGCTTTCAACACCATCCAACCAATGATCCTGAAGGACAAGCTGCTGTGCGCAGGGGTGGACCAGCACCTGTCATCATGGATCCTGGACTACCTCACTAACCAGCCACAGTTTGTGAGAACCCGGGACTGTGTGTCCGACACGATCATCGGTAGCACCGGGGCCCCCCAGGGAACGGTTTTGGCTCCCTTCCTGTTTACCCTTTATACTGCGGACTTCTCACACAACACAACACACTGCCATCTACAGAAGTTCTCTGACGACTCTGCAATCGTCGGCCTCATCTCCAACGGAGATGAAGCTGAGTACAGAGGACTTATCCAGGACTTCGTGGACTGGTGCCATAGTAACTGCCTCCAGATCAACGCGAGGAAAACTAAGGAGCTGGTGGTGGACTGCCGCAGGCAAGGACAACCCCTCACAGCACCAGTAAACGTACAAGGAACAGACATCGAGATGGTGACATCCTACAAGTACCTGGGTGTTCATCTGAACAATAAACTAGACTGGTCACACAATAGTGACACACTCTACAAGAAAGGACAGCGCAGGCTGTTCCTACTGAGGAGACTCAGGTCTTTTGGTGTACAAGGGGCACTGCTGAAGACATTCTATGACATGGTGGTGGCATCAGCCATCACTTTTGGAGTGGTCTGCTGGGGCAGTGGCATTACTGCAGCCGATAGGAAGAGACTGAACAAACTGATCAAGAAAGCTAGCTCTGTCCTGGGGCAGCGCCCTGACCCAGTGGAGGAGATAGGAGAGATAAGGATGGTGGCTAAACTGTCATCTCTGCTGGAGTCCCACCCTATGCAGGACATACTGAACGCACTGAGGAGTTCATTTAGCAGCAGACTACATCATCCTAGGTGCGCAACCGAGAGGTTTCGCAGGTCCTTCCTACCTACGGCTGTCAGACTGTATAACCTAAGCAGGGCTGCTCGCAGAGATAGCAAAAAAACGTGACGACCTAATAGTACTGAATGCAAAAGACGCAATAGACTTACACAATGGTCCCCTCCAGTATATACAACTAGGACAGTATCGGTCGCTACGGAGGGTGACAATATGTATGGGTACATATTCATACTATGTAGGATAAATAAGTAGACGGTTATGCTGTTTATTCCATCTCGCTACAATGCTCCGCACTTTGTATATATATTTATATATTGATGTGTATGTATGTATATCCACTGCTCTTATTTATATCTTCCCTATCTTCTTAATTATTGCTCTGAGTGTTGCTATCCCTGTGCTGTTGCAATCCTGGAATTTTCCCATTGTGGGACTAATAAAGGCTTATCTTATCTTATCTTCTCTGACACAGTCGTGAAGGAGTAGACTTCAGAAAACAATGGGCGATCCTGAAATAGTTTTTAATGACTAAACAGTTATTAAATGCAGTAGATACTAGGGATGAGTTGATACCACTTTTTCAAGTCCAATACCAATACTGTGAATTTGAGTATCAGCAATACCGATCCAAACCTGATACCGTCTCTTATTTAAAACAACAAAAGCAGAGAACATACTTTGGTAATGACTGGTTGCATTTTGCACACATATGAAAACATAAATCTAAAAGTCAAAGAATATACAGTGGTGTGAAAAAGGTTTGCCCCTTCCAGATTTCTCCTTTTTTTATGTTTGTCACACTTAAATGTCAAACTCTCCGTGTGCTATGTCTCCGTGTGCTCTACCATAGCACACGGAGGAGGAGACGGATGGAAGAATTTAAGCGCAGGAGTTCACCATACACACATTTATTGACAAACACTGTTCACAAATACAGACGAACAAGTAGCTTGCAATACCATATGAATGCACTTGGGAGAGCGGGGAAGACTATGGGGAGTTCAACTTACTCGGGGGAACGCAAACTGGGCAACAGCCTAAGCGTAACAGTTATGCTGCGGAGAGAAACGCCACCAGAAGCGTAGCAGAATTACTGCAAGGGGGGAAACGCTTCTGGTCCAGCGTAGCAGCAACTGCACGGAGAAACGCAAACAGTTTACTCACAAGTAGGAACAATCCAGAAAGTCCAGTTTTCTCAGCAAGCATAATCCAAGTGTCCTTCCCAACATGACAGTCACACCATGGAGAACGAGAGTGACTTGTAGCCGCTAAAATACAAACGACGCTGGCCACACAAATTGGGAACACCTGGGTGAGGCGTGGGAAAGATAATTACTGGGGCTGGAAACAGCTGAGGGAATTAAGGAGAGCGAGGGGGAATGGTTGAACCGGCAGACTGTCAGCAGCGTGGGAGAAAATAGATCACAGATGCTGACTAACAGCTGCCAGTCAGGCAGTGGCTATGGTAATAGAATAAGTACAGAAATACACAAAATGCACATAAACAGTGAAACCAAACCCACAGAGAGATCAAGCCCGAGCCGGGGAAGGCCAAGCCGGCTCGGCTCATGACAGGCCCCCCCCTTTAAGGGGTGGATTCTCAGACACCCCAGGAATCATCAAGAAGACCCACCCCCAACAGCTGCAACAACAACAAACAACACGAACCCAGGTGGGCGGTAGGGGGAACAGGAAGGAGGGAACACAATGCCCCGCCCAGGGCCCACGATTAATCCCCCCAAGTCCACGGGCATTGGGGTTCAGGAGGCCGCCCAGAGTCCCAGGCCCAGCAGAAGGTCCGGTGGACCGAATCCGGCGGCCTGCCGGAAAACATGAGCCACCTGACGTGGGAAGTCAATCCTTCTGGCGGCCGGCCAGCGTAGTTTAGCCACCAGGACCGAAGGGGTGAAGCAGGAGATGGCCTGCCCACTGGAAGGCTCACCGGTGGGTAACAGGACCTGGAAAAAGGGGACCTCCACAGCGTCGGGCAGGGATAAGGGGACCACGGCGTCCTCAGGGTGGTCCGCAACTGCACCGCAGTGGATCCTGACCGGGCCGGCTCCGCAGCACCCATGGTGGACCCCAACAGGGCCGGCTCCGCTGCACCTGCGATGGACTCCAGTGGGAGCCTCGCTGCACCCACGGTGACCTCCAGCTGAGGCTCAGCTGCACCCGCGGTGGACGCCGATTGGGCCGGAGCTGCACCCACAACGGTCTCAGTCTGGGACGTGGCTGCACCCATGACGGTCCCGGTCTGGGACGTGGCTGCACCCACGATGGGCTCCGGTTGGAGCACCGTTGCACCAGCGGTGACCCCCCATTGGGGGCCTCATTGCTCCTGCGGTGCCCTCCCCAGTGAGGGAGGTGGTGCTCCTAACACCACCTGGCACTGGATCCCGATCCTCAGCAGCCTCCGGTGAAGTCAGCTGCTCTCCGGCGACCCTGGCAGGGGGCTCCGACCCTGGAGGGGGAGAAAATGAGACCAGGTCAGGGTCACCGGCAGAGCCCGGTGAGGTGGCCCTAAGGGCTACTATGAGCTGCCCCAGGCCCTCCTTGCCATGAATCAGGCAGTGTGACATTAACATATGAGGTATTGAAATAATGGAGCACACTTGCCTGAACTCGGGCTCCACCACCATCCAGGACTCTAGCGATTTGGGGTGAGTAGCCTCCGTCATCGCGCCCGGTGCTGTGCCCCCGTCGACCTCCTCTGGGGCCGCCAACGTCCCGTCGTCGTCAGTAGGCAACCCCGGTGATGGTAGCTCCTCTCCGGCGACCCTAGTGAGGGGCTCAACAGGCAAGGGAGGGAAGGAAAGGTTAGGGTCGCCGGCAGCGGCAGAGCCTGGAGGAGAGCCTGGCGACCCTCCTCCCCAAGAGCCAGACAAGATCTCTCAATCATGGGCAATTAAACTGCAGGAGAGATAACTTGCCTGTGCTCGAACTCTACCGCCGTCCAGGACTCCAATGCTGTCGATGGTGACGGTCCGGATCCCGTCGGCTGGGGGTCTGGTCCAGGGGGTGACTCTGCTGCGGCGGTCCCACAGCAGGCGTGATGGTGGTTGCAGTCCTGGTCCTCTGACACTCCTCCTCGACCCGGCTGTTGACTGCGGCGAGAAGGTTCGCCCCCTCCTCGTCTGAAGGCGAATCCGGGGGTTGAGCAGGCATAGGAGGTGGAACCCTCACAGCCGCAGAAGTGCATCCTCGGACCTCCCTCTCACGGCACTCCTCCTCGACCTGGCGGTTGACGAAGGTGAGCAGATTTGCCCACTCCTCGTCCGCCAGTGTGATTGCGGGGAAACGCCTCCGTGCGGGCTCCTGGGCAGGATCATCCAGGGCCTCAATCTCCTCCATCGTCAGGTGGCCCGGTTCTTGGACTGGCAGGCCCTCAGAAATTAAAGGAGGAGATACGGAGAGGGGAAGGAAACAATCATTAGTTGCAGCTGGAGGAGAGGACCCAGTGGACTGCTGATACTGGGCCTCTCTCTCGGGAGACAGGCAAGATTCAGTGTTAATGAATGATTTAGAATGGAAAAAAATACTTGCCTGTCATCCCGGTTGATGACATCCACAGCTGCAAAGGGCAGAAACTCGTCCCTCTCCGTGCCAGCGATGACGTGGACCCCTCCACAGATTATTGGAGGAGCTGTCTCCCTGATGACGGAGGTAGGCGTGGCCAGGGTGAATCCAGTGGACCTCTCGGCGGCTGAAATGACGATGGCTGCAGCTGAAGAGGAGGGCTTCTCCCGGCGTCTCCTCACAGGATGATGCTGCCTAGGGCCGGCCGGCACTGATGGCGAAGCGGGGGAGAGAACGGCTGCTGACTGTGGAACGCATTCCCGCTTGGGCTCTGTGAGGAACGCCGCTCTCCCCACACCAGGAAACGTGCGCTGGAGCGCATAGACTGAAGCGATCAGGTCTGCGTACTGAGGGTAATCCCAGAGGCCAGGATGCGCTTCCAGAATTCCCTCCGTCCAGGCTGCTCCACTTCGCCTTGGGTCCACGGGCTTTATGGGCCTCATCCATAAAGTCCTGGATGAAGGTCACTGCCCATTCTTAGTCCACCGTGGGATGCCTCGCCGCTAATTTCCTCCGGCCGGCATGGGAGCGGCACGCCGAAGGCATAGTGGGGCAAAACCGGTGGGTGGAAAAACAGTTCACAAAAAATGACACACAAAAAGGAAAAAAGGGATGTGTTGGTGAACCCGCTAAATCCCCTTTTCGGCTGGGCCATTCTGTCAAACTCTTCGTGTGCGCTACCATAGCACAAGGAGGAGGAGAAGGATTGAAGGATTTAAGCGCAGAGTTCACCATACACACATTTATTGACAAACACTGTTCACAAATACAGACGAACAAGTAGCTTGCAATACCATATGAATGCACTTGGGAGAGCGGGGAAGACTACGGGGAGTTCAACTCACTTGGGGGAATGCAAACTGGGAAACAGCCTAAGCGTAACAGTTATGCTGCGGGGAGAAACGCCACCAGAACCGTAGCAGAATTACTGCAAGGGGGGGGAAACACTTCTGGTCCAGCGCAGCAGCAACCGCACGGAGAAACGCAAATAGTTTACTCACGAGTAGGAACAGTCGAGAAAGTCCAATTCTCTCAGTGAGCATAATCCAAGTGTCCTTCCCGACGTGATGGTCACACCATGGAGAACGAGAGTGACTCGTACAATGTCCCAGCGGCGTTTGTCTAGCGAAGAGCCGCTAAAATACAAACGACGCTGGCCACACAAATTGGGAACACCTGGGTGAGGCGCGGGAAAGATAATTACCGGGGCTGGAAGCAGCTAAGGGAACTAAGGAGAGCAAGGGAGCGTGGTTGGACAGGCAGACTGTCACCAGCGTGGGAGAAAATCGATCACAGATGCTGACTAACAGCTGCCGGTCAGGCAGTGGCTATGGTAATAGAATAAGTACAGAAATGCACAAAATGCACATAAACAGTGAAACCAAACCCACAGATAGATCGAGCCCGAGCCGGGGAAGGCCAAGCCGGCTCGGCTCGTGACAGTTAAATGTTTCAGATCATCAAACAAATTTAAATATTAGATAAAGGTAACACAAGTAAACACAAAATGCAGTTTTTCAATTGAGGTGTCTATTATTAAGGGTAAAAAAAAAATAAAATCCAAACCTACATGGCCCTGTGTGAAAAAGTGATTGCCCCCCTGTTAAAACATAAATTCACTGTGGTTTATCACATCTTTGGAAAGCTGAGTTCAATTTCTCTAGCCACACCCAGGCCTGATTGCTGTCACACCTGTTCTCAATCAAGAAATCACTTAAATAGGACCTGGCTGACAAAGTGAAGTAGCCCAAAAAAATCCTCAAAAGCTAAACATCATGCTGCAATCGAAAGAAATTCAGGAACAAATGAGAAAAAGTAATTGAGATCTATCAGTCTGGAAAAGGTTCTAAAGCCATTTCTAAAGCTTTGGGACTCCAGCGAACCACAGT
This sequence comes from Pholidichthys leucotaenia, assembly GCA_020510985.1. Taxonomy (NCBI): domain Eukaryota; kingdom Metazoa; phylum Chordata; class Actinopteri; order Cichliformes; family Pholidichthyidae; genus Pholidichthys; species Pholidichthys leucotaenia. The sequence continues at coordinate 237,852,701 of CM035839.1, forward strand.
GAGAGCCATTATTCACAAATGGCGAAAACATGGAACAGTGGTGAACCTTCCCAGGAGTGGCCAGCCGACCAAAATTACCCCAAGAGCGCAGTGACAACTCATCCAAGAGGTCACAAAGACCCCACAACATCATCCAAAGAACTGCAGGCCTCACTTGCCTCAGTTAAGGTCAGTGTTTATGACGCCACCATGAGAAAGAAAATGGGCAAAAATGGCCTGCATGGCAGAGTTCCAAGACAAAAACCACTGCTGAGCAAAAAGAACAAAGGCTTGTCTTAGTTTTGACAGAAAACTTCTTGATAATCCCCAAGACTTTTGGGAAAATACTCTGTGGACTGATGAGTCTACCAAAAAATCCTGAAGGAGAATATCCGGCCATCTGTTCGTGACCTCAAGCTGAAGCACACTTGGGTTCTGCAGCAGGACAATGATCCAAAACATACCAGCAAGTCCACCTCTGAATGGCTTAAAAAAAACAAAATGAAGACTTTGGAGTGGCCTAGCCAAAGTCCTGACCTGAATCCAATTGAGATGCTGTGGCATGACCTTAAAAAGGCAGTTCATTCTCGAAAACCCTCCAATGTGGCTGAATTACAACAATTCTGCAAAGATGAGTGGGCCAAAATTCCTCCACAATGCTGTAAAAGACTCATTGCCAGTTATAGCAAACGCTTGATTACAGTTGTTGCTGCTAAGGGTGGCCCAACCAGTTATGTTTAGGGGGCAATCACTTTTTCACACATGGCCATGTAGGTTTGATTTTTTTCCCCCCCTTAATAATAAACACCTTCATTTAAAAACTGTATTTTGTTTTTACTTGTGTTATCTTTGTCTAATATTTAAAATTGTTTGATGATCTGAAACATTTAAGTGTGACAAACATACAAAGAAAAGAGAAATCAGGAAGGGGCAAACACTTTTTCACACCACTATTACAAATTTGGGCAGCGCGGTGGTGGAGTGGTTAGCACTGCGGCAGCACAGCAACTCACCCTTGGCCGGGGGATCCTGGGTTCAATCCCAGCCCTCGACCAACAGTGATCTGTATGGAGTTTGCATGTTCTCCCCGTGTCTGCGTGGGTTTACTCCGGGATTTCTCCAGTTTCCTCCCACATGCCAAAAACATGCAACTTAGGTTAACTGGCATCAAACTGGGGATTCTAAATTGTCCTTAGGTATGACTGTGAGAGTGAATGGTTGTCCGTCTCTCTGTGTTGGCCCTGTGATGGACTGGTGATCTGTCCAGGGTGTACCCTGCCTCTCGCCCAAAGATGCTGGGATAGGCTCCAGCCCCCCCGCGACCCAAAAAGGATTAAGTGGAAGAAGATGGATGGATATTACAAATTTGACTCAGTTCAGCAACGCTGCTGCTTTATTATTTTAAACTTTGTAACATTGGCAGCATTTCACTGGTCAGCACTATGTAAACATGTATTCTGAAGTTTTAAGTGCAGGTTTATACAAAACTTTAAAGCTGAGTACTTAAGTAAACATTCAGATGAAATTCAAAGTGCCACTTCATGCATGAAGTAAAAAATGCCATAGATCAAAAAATAAAGGAACTAACCCTTTAAGTTGTTTTTTTGTCATCCATTACACTGGTCAACACCAAATTTATTGTCTCAGGTTTTTTTTTTAGCTGATTTAGGACAATTTTGATGTGCTGAATCCAAAAATCACATTGGTTTTGCTCAATCAGGTCAACTTCTTGAATTATGGCCATATGTTGTTTTATACGTTTTTGTTTACATGTACAGGTATTTTCGCTTTATATGATGCAAAATTCTTTATGTCTTGAAATTCTCTGAATTTTGAACAATGATGACGAAACATTCAATTTACATGTACTTAGTACATGCACAGTAAGTAAGTACTTAGTAAGTACTAAGTAAGTACAGGTTTTTACTTAGCACCTGATTGAGAGAAACGGATGTCATTTTCGGATTCAACGGTGCAAAATTGTCTTAAATCAGTTGAAAAAACAGACAACTTACAAAAAAATAATTTTTGTAACCCTGTGTTATTATTACAATGCATCCGGAAAGTATTTGCAGTGCTTCACTTTTTCCACATTTTATGTTACAGCCTTATTCCAAAATAGAATAAATTCATTTTTTCCCCCCAAAATTCTACACACATAATGACAAGAAAAAAGTGGGGGTTTTTTTAGATTTTTGCAAATTTATTAAAAACAAAAAACTAAGAAATCACATTTACATAAGTATTCACAGCCTTTGCTCAGTACTTTGTTGATGCACCTTTGGCAGGAATTACAGCCTCAGGTCTTCTTGAATATGATTCTACAAGCTTGGCACGCCTATCTTTGGACAGTTTGGCCCATTCCTCTTTGCAGCACCTCTCAAGCTCCACCAGGGTGGATGGAAAGTGTCGGTGCACAGCCATTTTCAGATCTCTCCAGAGATGTTCAATTGGATTCAAGTCTGGGCTCTGGCTGGGCCACTCAAGGACTTTGATACGTTGGTTGTGTGCTTAGTTCATCTTTCAGCAGGACAACGACCCTATCACCCCAGTCTGAGGTCAAGAGTGCTCTGGAGCAGGTTTTCATCCAGGATGTCTCTGTACATTGCTGCATTAATCTTTCCCTTCTCAAAGTTCCTGCCACTGAAAAATATACCCACAGCTTGATGCTGCCACCACCATGCTTCACTGGATGGTATTGGCCTGGTGATGAGTGGAGCCTGGTTTCCTCCAAACATGACAATTTGGCTTTCATGCCAGAGAGTTCAATCTTTGTCTCATCAGACCAGAGAATTTTGTTTCTCATGGTCTGAGAGTCCTTCAGGTGCCTTTTGACAAACTCCAGGCGGGCTACCATGTGCGTTTTACTAAGGAGTGGCTTCTGTCTGGTCACTCTACCATACAGGCCTGATTGATGGATTGCTGCAGAGATGGTTGTCTCTCTGGAAGGTTCTCCTCTCTTCACAAAGGAACACTGGAGCTCTGACAGAGTGACCATCGGGTTCTTGCTCACCTCCCAGACTAAGGCCCTTCTCCCCCGATCGCTCAGTTTAGACAGCTGGCCAGCTCAAGGAAGAGTCCTGGTGGTTCCAAACTTCTTCCATTTATGGATGATGAAGGTCACTGTGCTCATTGGGACCTTGAAAGCAGCAGAAATTTTTCTGTACCTTTCCCCAGATTTGTGCCTCAAGACAATCTTGTCTTGGAGGTCTACAGACAATTCTTTTGATTTCATGCTTGGTTTGTGCTCTGACATGCACTGTCAACAGTGGGACCTTATATAGACAGGTGTGTGCCTTTCCAAATCATGTCCAATCACCTGAATTTACCACAGGTGGACTCCAATTAAGCTGCAGAAACATCTCAAAGATGATCAGTGGAAACAGGATGCACCTCAGATCAATTTTGAGCTTCATGGCAAAGGCTGTGAATACTTATGTACATGTGATTTCTTAGTTTTTTTTTTTATTTTTAATAAATTTGCAAAAATCTCAAACTTTTTTCACATTTTCATTATGGGGTATTTTGTGTAGAACTTTGAAGAAAAAATTAATTCATTTTGGAATAAGGCTGTAACATAAAATGTGGAAAAAGTGAAGCACTGAATACTTTCCAGATGCACTGTATTACTGTAAGTATTCTCCTGGTCCTCGGTTTATTTAGTCGTGTTGTGGGTCACCCCCACAGCCTACAGACAAGCAGAGCACTCAGCTGGAGCAATTAACAGAACAGTGAGATGTATGGACTGTTATCAATAGGTGGAGGGGAATTCCGGCCAGTAATCCTGCTATTGTTATGTGTGACTCTCAAATGCAAATGTCTTCCTGTCAGTAATCCTCCTATTGATATGTGTGAATCTCAAATGCAAATGTCCATGCTTACTGCTGTGCATGTATTGTCTGTAGCTGGGTATATAAGCAACTGAATATCGCTGCTCATTCTCACTCTCTTACTGCTCATCTGACTACACGCATTCCCTGTCTGCTGACGAGAGCCTGAGACCTCGCTCCAGCATGCTTATACAGTGCTGGAGTGAGTTCCGTGATGGCGATGAATAAAAACACTCTTTTAAACCTCAGTTCGTCGTGCCTTATTTCACCATCGCCACAGTGTTTCTGATATTATTCTCTGTCCATAGTTTTTAGGTTTGCTTTTATTTTGAAGTCATTCCCGTTTCATTTCATGCAGCCTTGTTAGTCCTTGTATAGTCCTGCTTCCAGTTCATCGTTATAATTTGCTATTTATGTTTCTGTCACCTACCTCTCAACAGCTGTAACTCTCTGTCTAAAGGTGAGCCCATGTTATGTCTTCATTCCTGCTCATCCAGTTTTTACCTTCAGTTTTGTTCTTTTAGTTTCACTTTTAGCATATTCCAGCCTTGAGCTGGAAAAGCAGCCGCTGCTGGACACACGTCTTTCTGCTCGGTTCTTGAGAGAATTCGGCATACTCCTTTACCGTGATATTTTTGCAAGTGTTTTATCAAGTTGGTGGTGTTAAAATTGTAAAGGCTGGTACCACATACTGAAGTGAGTCCCACAGACAGGCTCCAGTGGAATGACACATGTTGCTTCTATTTACAGAAGCCGCACACAGTGGGGCTGAGAACATGATCGTGCCTTCATTTTAATATTGTTAATGTATTGGATTGGTAAATTACTTTTATTCCTTACCGATACCGATCCAGCCATTTTGCCTGGCTCGAACCTGATACAGCAGATTGGATTGGCTCATCCCTAGTAGATACCATGGCATTTCCTTGCGGACTGGATCCGGCATCCGTCAAAAATAGACTTGTTGCATATTTAGTGATCCAAATCCATTCCACAATGATCTGAACCAGGTGGAGAGTCGAACATTGACTAGAATGGGAATCATTTGCTGCAGAGACTGGACCACAGTCAGTGGAAATCCTGGGTAAGTCTTTACATGGATGATTACACAAAAACTTGACAGAGAGGTACAGTGCTAAAAAATGCAAGATGGGCATTGGTTTAGATAGAGATTTGTGTTCTCCCAGTAATCTCCAAGTGAGGAACTACTTTCAGTTATCAGCCGATACAGATATTGTTTCAGCAGCAGTGACTGCAAGCACACCATCAAAAAGCAAAGATATGCTGTGAAAAACAGCATGTCACATGACTGTGGTAATCAGTCTCATGTGCAATTATCTCTGTGTGCAATGATTTCTCAAAGGTCAGTGCCATACTTGATGTACAGCCCATGACTGGGGTCTTGATTGATGTGCTGTAAAAGTATGAGCCACACAAAACTGAATGAAATGACAACAAATTGGGGTCGACCATGATGGCCAAAAACAAACCAAAAAATAAAAAAAAATAGGGTCACACAAAAATAAGCTAGGCCTGTGGTGTGGAATATGAATATACTGGTTATCTCATTGAAAAATGCCAGCTGTGTCTGAGGAGACAGACAGCCCCATTGGTTCACCACCCAGCTCTCAGCATGGCTTCTAGATATCAGCGCTTTTGGTGGTCAGTAAGAATAGAAACTTTACATTTATCTTACTTTACGTTTAACTTTTGGCCTAAGTCTCAAAAGCTGAACAGGCCAGGCTGTAGCTAGCAGGTGACATGCCACTAATATGATATGTTCCACTTTTATTTATTCATTTTGGCATGGGTGGGAATCATCAGAGGCCCCATGATACGATATTATCATGATACTTGACCCATGATGCAGTATTATCGCAATCTTGTGAAACGCTGAGTATTGGAAGATCATATATTGTGATTTCCCATCCTGATCTTTGCCTTGTTCAACGACCAGCTAGATATCAGCAGTCACTCCTTTGCCGTTTTGACCTAACCAGACAGTGAGCATTTAACATCTTCTACTGGACTGAAAAGTCAACTAAAATGGTAAATGGCGTTCACTTACAGTCATGTGAAAAAATTAGGACATCCCATTAAATATTCAGTTCTTTATTAAGAAATGTTCACATATCTATGTCTAACCTTGTTTTTGTTTTTATTTGCATTTTTTAACATTTATTTTAGCCATTGTAAGTGGGAATGAATGTGGGGGTATCCTAAAAAAGATGGGGGTATCCTAATTTATTCCTCACTATTTGTTTAGAATTACATTTTACAGAAAATTTGAGAAAAAGTCTTTAATTCATTTTTAATCGTTTAGCTGTATTACATGAATCTCCCAGTATTTTTAACATTGATATTAAATATCCATGTCCAAATATGTTAAGAAAAACACACACAGGCTACTACAGAGTGTCCTAATTTGTTCACATGACTGTATACAGCACTTTTTACTCATCTCTGGATGACCAAAGTGCTTTACAGATCCTGCTATCCATCCATCCACACACTGATGGCGGTGGAGACGCCATGCACACAGGTGCTGGCCTGACCCAGCAGGAGCAGTTGGGGGACACTAGGATACTTCGACATGCAGACTGCAGAGAGAGCGGGAATCGAATCACTGACTCTCCGGTCAGTAGTCAGCCACACTACACCTGCGCCACAGCTGCCCCCTAGTAGTTTTTTATTATTCTGGTACCTAAATAGTAAGTTTGCATTTGCAACATTTATTAATCTTTTTTTTTTTTTTTTACAAAGTATCACGATACAGGTGTGTCTGAATTGATAGAGTGTCGTCACACAAAGTATTGAGATATTACACCATCAATTTTTACCCCCATCCCTACATTTTGGACTATGCTATTTTCTATTTTACCTTTCTCAAAATGGATATCACCTTCACAAGGTTTATGACCAAGCCTTCAGCATGATCTTCTTGATCCTTTTTTTGTAACACACTGGCAATAAGACAATGGGAAAATGAACTTTTTTGTTCTTCGTTAATTATTCATCTTTATATAAGCTAAGTTGTGCTTCTTTATACATAGTTGTGCTGCCAATCAATTAAAATATTTAACCATGAACAATCACATGACTCCCACACTTAACTTGTAATTAATCACAAATTAATTGCACTTTTTAAAAATCTCTTTGAAAAGTACCTTAAAGGGATATTTTTCAAGTTTTCAATAAGATTACAAACAAGCCTGCAATGATTTGTGAGTCTAGGGAATCATTCAGACCAAATTATCACAGTGACAACTTATTTAAGGTTTAAAAAAGAAAAAAGGACAAAAACTTCACAAATCAATAAATAATATGGAAAGATTATGAAAATGTTCATTCAAATCAACAATGGCACTTTCCGCCCTACTTAAACTGGATTTTTGAAAGGCTGTATAACATTTTCATTCAATTGAAGGTCACATGGCATGCTCTTGAATTTGACTTTCTTAAAAAAAAAAAAAAAAAACATTCTCAAAGTGATGACATTTACCCTGTTTGCTTTCCAAAGATCAGTACAGAGTTTTAACCTATGAGCTTGTTATAGACCAGTGTTTTTCAACCAGGATTCTCTGGAACGTTCAGGTTTCTGTGGGAAATTTTCTAATTTTACCTCTTAATTGGTCAAAATAATTCACAAATAATTTGCTGTCATTTTGCATAGGTTCTGTATTATATTATATATATATACAGTGGGGTAAAAAAGTATTTAGTCAGCCACCAATTGTGCAAGTTCTCCCACTTAAAAGATGAGAGGTCTCCAATTTTCATCATAGGTATACCTCAACTATGAGAGACAAAATAAGAAAAAAAAATCCAGAAAATCACATTGAAGGATTTTTAATGAATTAATTGGTAAATTCCTCAGTAAAATAAGTATTTGGTCAATAACAGAAGTTCATCTCAATACTTTGTTATATACCCTTTGTTGGCAATGACAGAGGTCAAACATTTTCTGTAAGTTTTCACAAGGTTTTCACACACTGTTGCTGGTATTTTTGGCCCATTCCTCCATGCAGATCTCCTCTAGAGCAGTGATGTTTTGAGGCTGTCACTGGGCAACACGGACTTTCAACTCCCTCCAAAGATTTTCTATGAAGTTGAGATCTGGAGACTGGCTAGGCCACTCCAGGACCTTGAAATGCTTCTTACGAAGCCACTCCTCCGTTGCCCGGGCGGTGTGTTTGGGATCATTGTCATGCTGAAAGACCCAGCCATGTTTCATCTTCAATGCCCTTGCTGGTGGAAGGAGGTTTTCACTCAAAATTTCACGATACATGGCCCCATTCATTCTTTCCTTTACACGCATCAGTCGTCCTGGTCCCTTTGCAGAATAACAGCCCCAAAGTATGATGTTTCCACCCCCATGCTTCACAGTAGGTATGGTATTCTTTCTCCTCCAAACACGAGAAGTTGAGTTTTTACAATAAAGTTCTATTTTGGTTTCATCTGACCATATGACATTCTCCCAATCCTCTTCTGGATCATCCAAATGCTCTCTAGCAAACTTCAGACGGGCCTGGACATGTACTGGCTTAAGCAGGGGGACACGTCTGGCACTGCAGGATTTGAGTCCCTGGTGACGTAGTGTGTTTCTGATGTAGCCTTTGTTACTTTGGTCCCAGCTCGCTGCAGGTCATTCACTAGGTCCCCCCATGTGGTTCTGGGATTTTTGCTCACCGTTCTCGTGATCATTTTGACCCCACGGGGTGAGATCTTGCGTGGATCCCCAGATCGAGGGAGATTATCAGTGGTCTTGTATGTCTTCCATTTTCTAATAATTGCTCCCACAGTTGATTTCTTCACACCAAGCTGCTTACCTATTGCAGATTCAGTCTTCCCAGCCTGGTGCAGGTCTACAATTTTGTTTCTAGTGTCCTTTGACAGCTCTTTGGTCTTGGCCATAGTGGAGTTTGGAGTCTGACTGTTTGAGGTTGTGGACAGGTGTCTTTTATACTGATAACGAGTTCAAACAGGTGCCTTTAATACAGGTAACGGGTGGAGGACAGAGGAGCCTCTTAAAGAAGAAGTTACAGGTCTGTGAGAGCCAGAAATCTTGCTTGTTTGTAGGTGACCAAATACTTATTTTACCGAGGAATTTACCAATTAATTCATTAAAAATCCTTCAATGTGATTTTCTGGATTTTTTTTTCTCATTTTGTCTCTCATAGTTGAGGTATACCTATGATGAAAATTGGAGACCTCTCTCATCTTTTAAGTGGGAGAACTTGCACAATTGGTGGCTGACTAAATACTTTTTTGCCCCACTGTATATATATATATATATATATATATATATATATATATATACACATACATACATACAGCAGGGAAAATAAGTATTGAACATGTCAGCATTTTTCTCATTAAACATATTTCTGATGGAGCCATTGACCTGAGACTTTCATCAGATATCAGTAACAACCCAGGTAATCCATACATACAAAGAAATCAAGGCAACTGTGTTCGCAAAACAAGTTATATTTAATAAAGTGGAATGAGACAGGGAATAAGTATTGAACGCATTAAGAAAGAGATGCAAAAAGGCATCCCATTCCCCATCAGTCCAAATTAATTTCAACTGGTTAACTCCTGACTGACAGCCTTTGAAAAGGTCTGTGAATATCAGATTGTCACAACATAAAGAACTCATGATGGGAAAAAGCAAAGAGCTCTCTCCAGACCTTCACAACCTTACTGTTGCAAAACATAATGATGGCATTGATTACAGGCACATTGTAAACTGCTGAATGTTCCAGAGAGCACTGTTGGAGACATCATTCGGAAGTGGAAAAAACATCATATTACCACAAACTAGCCATGACAAGGAGTTCCTCACAAGATTTCTGACAGAGTCGTCAAAAGAATTATCAGACGAGTTATCAAAGAGCAAAAAAACACTCATGGAGAACTCCAAAAAGACCTGGCGTTAGCAGGTACTGCCATTTCAAAGAAAACAATAAGTAATGCACTCAAGTGACATGGGCTCTATGCCCGCTCACCTCGCAAGACTCCATTGCTGAAGGAAAAGTATGTTGAAGCTCGTTTAAAGTTTGCTGCACAACATTTAGGCAAGCCAGTAAAATACTGGGAGAATATACTCTGGTCAGATGAGAAAAACTGAACTTTTTGGATGTCACAACACACAGCATGTTTGGTAGAGAAACAGCACTGCACAACAGTCCAAAAACACCATACCAACAGTGAAGTTTGGCAGTGGGAGCATCATTGTGTGGGGTGTTTTTCAGCACATGGTACAGGCAGTGTCATGTCCGCTGCGTAATTGCACAGCGAACAAGTGAATTAGTTTGAGCCCAACATGCAGTAAGCGTGTTTATTGTAACAAGGGAAAAACACAAAATGTCCATGTAACAGTCCACAATGAGTAATGATGAGACAACCGGCTACAAACTACGTCGGCTAGGGTGAGATGCCATACGCGCTCCAGGAAGAACAGGAGCGGAGAGGGAGGGCAAAAATTAGGAAGACTTACATGAGCGTCACAGTGAAAAAGCTCTGGAATACACACCGTTCAGTCATAGGAAGGGAGCCAACAATAAGCGAGCCTGGATGTCCAATGTTGACTAAGCCGCCACACTTACTGATCACACTGCCTCACATAAGTACACAGATCACTGATGAAGGCAAGTGGACACAGCAGTGTGGCAAGCAAGTACATGACTGATTGAAAGTGTGTGTGTGTGTGTGTTGATGAGACACAGCCGGTGAATGTCTGGCGAGGAGGAGGTGTGGCCGTAGGACTGGTAGAGCACCAGGCTCAAATAATCTGCCAGCTGAAAATAATAAGCACAATCAAAGACCTACAGCCACAGACCATGGGCAGGGTTGAAAACAACTCCGCACATGACAGGCAGACTTCATATCACTGACGGAAAGATGAATGAACAAATGTACAGAGACATCATTGATAAGAACCTATTGCCATCTGCCAAGGTGCTGAAGATGAAACAAGGGTGGACATTTCAGCAAGACAATCATCCCAAACACACAGCCAAGGAAACTCTCAGCTGGCTCCAGAGAAGGAAAATAAAACTGCTTGAATGGCCCAGTCAGTCACCTGACCTGAATCCATTTGAAAATCTATGGAACAAACTAAAGATCAGAAGACACCCATGGAACCTTCAAGATTTGAAGACAGTTTGTGTGGAAGAATGTGTCATGACGTGTTAAGTTTTGACAGCTCACGCACACAATGCCAAACACAGGATGAACCACACAGAGGGGCACATTTGACAGTTTATTAATAGCAAAACACAGTGATGCACAGCTACAGAAAACAGTCACTCGCCAGAGGAATGGACCTGTGAAAGAAGATGAGAGCCGTGAGCTGAGGAGTGGAGTAAGGGGAGAATGGGCGAGCCAAATTGCCACTTACTTGGGAACTCCAGGGATGACCGCCAGGATCCAGCGGGGACTAGATGAACCAGGTAGGGTAGGGGGGCGTAGTGAAGCTGATGGTGCCTGACCGGGGAAATGAAGTTGCTGATGGGCAGTGAGGTGGAGCAGGAGAGCACATGCAGTCCCGGGGACACACCTACACGGTGGCAGCAACCTGAAGGAGAGAAAAAGGAGATTAACAATGTGTTAACGGTTCCGACAATAATGGCTAGTCCGATAGACGGGCAGTATACCCAGACGAGCCAGCGTTGACTGTGCGGTGGAGGCCTCCTTAAGCACGCTGGCTGATGAGCGGGCGCAGGTGTGTCTTCTGCCTCTGGTGCCGTGATGAGCTGGAGGAGATGGGACCGGAGGGGAGGGGCATGCTCCCGCTGCTCATGACAGAATGGGCTAAAAATCACTCCTGAGCAATGCCCGCACATAGTTTCTCCATATAGGAGGCGCCTGGAAACTGTTATTACCAACAAAGGCTTTTCTAGTAAATATTAAATGAATTTCACCAAGCCTGTTCAATACTTATTCCCTGTGTCATTCCACTTTGAGCTGGAGGAGATGGGACCGGAGGGAAGGGGTGTGCTCCCGCTGCTCATGACAGGGCCCCCCCCCTTCTAGGGACGCCTCCTGGCAGACCGGAGGGCTTGTCCGGGTGGGCACGGTGAAAAGCCCAGAGCATCTCTTTGTCCAACACCCGTGATGAGGGAGTCCAGGATTGCTCCTCCAGCCCATAACCCTCCCAATCAATGAGATACTACAGGCCCCGCCCTTGGCAGCGAACATCCAGAATCCGCCGAACAGTGTGAGCGGGGTGGTCGTCGATGATGCGGGGAGGAGGAGGAGGCGGGGGAGGGGGCAAAGGGGACTGGTCGAGAGGGGTTTGATGCTGCTAACATGGAAAGTGGAATTCACCCATAGGGACTAGGGCAGTTTAAGCTGAGTCGACACGTTGTTGACTATCCTGGCGATGGGAAATGGCCCAAGGAAGCGGGGAAACAGCTTCTTGGATTTACCCTTGAGGGAGATCTGGCTAGTTGCCAGCCAGACCTGCTGCTCCACGACGTACTTGGGGGCCGGCACCCGTTTATGATCCGCAGCGGCCCGGGTGCGTTCAGTGGTGCAGGTCAGGGCGGCCCGAGTGGATCTCCAGACACGCCAGCAGTGCCGCGTGTGTGCCCCTACGGATGGCACCGAAACCTTCCTCTCGGCCATATTGAGAAGAGGCGGTGTGTACCCCAACGACGCCTCAAAGGGGGTTAGTCCGTTGGCGGAGGATTCTGCAGGGTTCATGGAATATTCAACCCATGTCAGGTGTGTGCTCCAGGATGAGGGGTTATCAGCTGCTACGCACCGCAAGGTAGCCTCCAGGGACTGGTTGGCGCACTCCGCCTGCCCATTGCTCTGAGGATGATTTCCTGATGAGAGGCTCCCAGTCGTTCCCAGCGTCCGACAAAAGGTCCTCCAAACCTGGGACGTGAATTGGGGACTCCGGTCCAACACAACGTCAACAGGAATGCCATGGATCCTGATGACGTGATCGGTGAGTAGGACCGCTGTCTCCGAGGCCGACGGGAGTTTGGGGAGGGCCACCAGATGGACTGCATTGGAGAAGCGATCCATGATGGTCAGAATGACCATTTTGCCGTGGGAGGAGGGAAACCCGGTAACAAAATCCACGGTAATGTGGGACCACAGCTGACCAGGGATGGGGAGGGGGTGAAGAAGGCCCAATGGGGGGGGAGGAGTCACTCTTACCCCGGACGCATGCCTGGCAGGCTCTGATGTACTCCTGGATGTCCCATGGCAGCGTGGGCCACCAAAACACCCATCTAACGAAGTCAATGGTCCGGGTGATGCCAGGGTGGCAGGCAAAGCGACTGGTATGACCCCACTGGATAACGTTGCTGCGGAGGGCAGCGGGGACGTACAGACGGTTCCGGGGGCACCCTACTAGCACAGGCTCCTGGGACTGGGCCTGGTGGACCCTCCGCTCGATATCCCAAGTAAGGGCTCCAATGACGCATGCGGGTGGCACAATGGTATGGGGGGGGAAGGGGGGGCTACGTCCTCCAAATCAAACTGGCTCGAGAGCGCGTCCAGTTTGGTATTCCGGGTGCCAGGCCGGTAAGTGATAGTAAAGTTAAATCGCTGGAAAAATAGCAACTAGCGGGCCTGCCTGGCATTCAGTCGGCGGGCCGACCGCAAGTACTCAAGGTTCTTGTGGTCGGTCCACACGACGATGGGGTGGACAGCACCCTCTAACCTGTGCCTCCACTCCTCAAGTGCCAACTTAATGGCCAGCAGCTCTCTGTCCCCTACGTCATAGTTTCTCTCGGCCGGCGTGAGCCACCAAGAGAAATATGCGCATGGGCGAAGCTTCTGATCGGGGGGCGTGCACTGCGACAGCACAGCGCCAACCCCCAAATCAGATGCATCCACCTTGAGGACGAAAGGACGTTGCGTGTCGACCTGGGCCAAGATAGGTCTTTCCGTGAACTGCCGCTTTAATTTGTTAAACGCCAGTTCAGCTGCCTCAGTCCGCCGAAAGGGGACTTTAACGGAGGTCAGCTGCATTAAAGGCAGTGCGATCCCACTGTAGTTCCGAATGAACCTGCGATAGAAGTTCGCGAACCCGAGGAAGCATTGGAGCTCCCTGCGGGAGCAGGACATTAGCCAATCCAACACTGCCTTTACCTTGGCCGGGTCGGCAATCAGCTCCCCCTCAGCCACAATGAAGCCCAAGAAGGTGGTTGATGGTCTAGAGAACTCACACTTCTCAGCCTTCATGAACAGCTGATTCTCCAACAGCCGTTGCAAAACATCCCTCACGTGGACCTCGTGTTCCTCTGGCGAGTGGGAGAAAATCAAAATGTCATCAAGGTAGACGAACATGAATTGATAAAGCATATCACGGAGGACATTATTAATTAATCGCTGGAAGACGGCGGGGGCGTTAGTGAGCCCGAATGGCATCACTAAGTATTCGAACTGGCCCTGATGTAAAAAAGCTGTCTTCCATTCATCGCCTCGCAAATGCGGACCAAATGATATGCGTTCCTGAGGTTTAACTTGGTGAACACCTGTGAACGCTGGAGGAGCTCGAATGCTGAATTGATCAATGGCAGAGGGTACTTGTCTTTGATGGTAATAGCGTTGAGCTCCCTGTAGTCGATGCACGGGCGCAGCAAGCCATCCTTCTTCCCGACAAAGATGGCCGAATGAGGCCAGCGTCCAGCAATTCCTTGATGTACTGCTCCACTGCCTCCCTCTCCGGGCCAGAAATGCTGTACAGCCGGCTAGAAGGCAGCCTTGCCCCCGAGATGAGATCTATAGAACAGTCGTAAGAGCGGTGAGGCCGCAGCGACAGCGCTCTTGACTTGTTAAAGACCTCAGCCAAGTCGCGATGAGCCCGAGGGACGAGGCTGAGGTCCAGCGGCTCAGCCCAGGAGGGGGGAACAGAGAGCAATGGGGAGCAGCATTCAGCTGAACGCATACAGTTGGCCATACAAAACGGGCTCCAGGCGGAGATGGTACTTTTAGCCCAACTGATCATTGGGTTGTGTTTCTGGAGCCACGGGAAACCTAGGACCACCGGGGAAGATGATACTGGGAGAACCAGGAACGAAAGTTCCTCTCGGTGGTTCCCAGAAAGAAGGATGGGTATAGGCACCGTGCTTAGGGTGACCACCGCAAGCTCGCTGCCGAATATGGCAGTAACTGTCTGATGGCGGGGCAATTTACGCGTGGGAATGCCCACCTGCTCGACGAGAGCAGCAGAAACGAAATTACCCTCTGACCCTGAGTCAATCAGTGCCCCAACCCTCCTCTCAACCCCCGGCAACTGCACAAGGGCGGAAAATACAAGATTTGCCGGGGGGAGTAGATTTGGTCCTGCCCACCAGACCCCCCGCGATTACTGACGGGCCACGTCTTTTGGCTGCTGGCGGCATTCGTCCAGACTGTGGTTGAGCGAACCACAGTACATGCACGCGCCGGCCCTTCACCTTTGCTCATCATCGCTTAGTAGTAGATTAGTTTATTTGACAGGGACAGTGCAATAAACATAGACAATTAATCAAAGACAATCAATCTGATGTGTTGCACATAGAGTGTATAGCTATTAGCTAATTTGCAACTCTTGTCCCTGGATGGGCTTTAGAAAAGCCTGTTATCTTAGGCTCTGAGAGAGCTCCATCGGTTCGGGCGAAGTGCCGGCGCCGCCAGCTCCAGTAACCACAGCGGATATGCGCTCGGTGCGCGGGCAAGGAGTGGGGCCGCGCTTCTTCGCGTATTCACGGTACTGATTGTCCAGTCCTACCGCCTGATCTATAAGGTCGTCGCGCGTCCCCGGACAGGATGAACCACCAGATCGTCATGGAGTTGGTCGTTCAACCCGTGGAGGAACGCGCTGCGTAATGCAGTCTCGTTCCACCCAGACTCGGACGCCACAACCCAGAACTCCATTGAGTACTCGGCCACTGACCGGGTACCCTGGCGGAAAGTCAGTAGGCGGCTCATGACGTTGCCCTGACGCTCGGTCCAGCCAAACACGCACTTAAATGCAGCCACAAATTGTTCAAACGTGTATCGGCGCTCCTCAGGGTTATCTAGAGTGGACTGGGCTCACTCCAGGGCTCAATCCCTGAGCAACAGGGTGAAAAACTGGATCCGAGCTACATCCCCCGGATACTCCTCCCCAACCTGCTCCAGGTACATCTGTACTTGAAGAATGAATGGTTTACATTTCTCCACCTCCCTCGCGTACGGGGAAGGCATGGGAAAGGAGAAAGTACGGTGCATAGCACGCGGAGCAGGCTGGGGGGGGCAGCCGTGGGATGTGCCACGGACCATAAAGTCGACATGTTGGACACCTGTTGCGTCAACGCAGCGACCTGCCGCTCGGTCACCACTAGGCGGTCCATAACAGATTGCTCCTGCAGTGAGGCACCGGCTAAGCTACCTTCCTGGCTGGCTCGTTCTGTCATGACGTATTAAATTTTGACAGCTCCCGCGCATCATGCCAAACACAGGATGAACCACGTTTGACAGTTTATTAATAGCAAAACACAGCGATGCACAGCTACAGAAAACAGTCACTCGCCAGAGGAATGGACCTGTGGAAAGAAGACGAGAGCTGTGAGCTGAGGAGTGGAGTAAGGGGAAAATGGGCGAGCCAGATTGCCACTTACTTGGGAAATCCAGGGATGACCAGCAGGATCCAGTGGGGAATAGACCAGTAGGGCAGGGAGGAGTAGTGAAGCTGATGGTGTCTGACCGGGGAAATGAAGTTGCTGATGGGCAGTGAGGTGGAGCAGGAGAGCGCGCGCAGTCCTGGGGACACACCTACACAGTGGCAGCAACCTGAAAGAGAGGAGAAAAAGGAGGTTAACAATGTGTTAACGGTTCCGACGATAATGGCTAGTCCGATAGACGGGCAGTATACCCAGACGAGCCAGTGTTGACTGCGCGGAGGAGGCCTCCTTAAGTACGCTGGCTGACGAGCAGGCGCATGTGTGTCTTCTGCCTCTGGTGCCGTGATGAGCTGGAGGAGATGGGACCGGAGGGAGGGGCACGCTCCCACTGCTCATGACAGAATGGCCTAAAATCACTCCTGAGCAATGCCTGCAAATAGTTTTTCCATATAGGAGGTGTCTGGAAACTGTTATTACCAACAAAGGCTTTTCTACTAAATACTAAATGAATTTCACCAAGCCTGTTCAATACTTATTCCTTGTGTCATTCCACTTCATTAAATATAACTTGTTTTGTGAACACAGTTGTCCTGATTTGGATGGGACAGGACAAGATAAGCTTTTGGCTTCAATCCTGTTCCTTTTCGGATTGCATTTGGATTTTTTTGTTATCATTCTTGTTTTTATGTTGTCTCGTTCAAAATAAATGGTGTCAATTTGTTTGTATGTATGGATTACTTGGGTTGTGACTGATATCTGGTGAAAATCTCAGGTCAATGGCTCCATCAGAAATTTGTTTAAAGAGAAAAATGTTGACAGTGTGGGCGACACACATTGTGGGCTCACGTTTCCACAGAGACAGGACTGCATGTGTATTGAGGGTGTCACATCTGCAAGGACAAAGGACTTGAATCCGCAGAAGATAACAAGGAGGTGTGAGATTTGTCTCTTTGTCCCACAGAAGATGTCCCGGAGAGATTTCCGGTTCATCAGGAAATGAGAGACAATGGTGAAGATTCAAAGGGATGCTTTGTGACTGTATGTTTACTGAAAACACCATGTGACTTCAATTCTGATGCTGGAAACATATAAAAGGGTGATGAGATATGATTCTTTCTCTTTCCTGCTTTGAGAATGCTAGAAGCTGTGTTCTGTCAATAAAGCTGGTTTATGACTAAACTCAGCCTCATCATTTGAGCACATCTTCTACACTGGTGACCTACGACGACAAATGAGCAGACAGAATTCTCCCGAGCGGGGCTCGGCGGAAGCCAGCCTGATGGCCGCCTCCACGATCCGGCTGCCCGATTTCTGGCAGCACAGCCCGCGCTCATGGTTTAGCGCAGTCGAGGCGCAGTTCAACCTCCGGAGAATCTCCAACGACGACACAAGATTCTACCACGTGGTAGCGAAGCTGGACAGCAACACGGTCCAGAGAGTGGAGGATCTGGTTAATCATCCACCAGACAGAGACAAGTACAGCGCATTGAAGGACGCGCTGATCAGCCATTTCACCCCTTCAGTCCAACAACGAGCAGAGGGACTCCTGACGTTGACGGAGTCAGAAAACGATAGACCTGCGGACCAGATGGTGAAGATGCTGAAGCTCAAAGACTCTGAGGATGGCGAATTCATTTTCGCCCACCTTTTCCGTCGGACTCTGCCGCCAGCAGTGAGAGTGGCCCTGGCAGAGTCCCCCCGATTGGCCAGGCGAGACTACCATGGGTTGAGCAAAGAGGCGCAGCGGTTGGTCGACGCCCACAAGCGGAACGCGGTTTCGGCCGCGGCGGCTAGCCCGGGAACGGCGTCCGGAGACAGCGCAGGTCCAGCGGCCGCGGCGCCAGACGCACCAACGACGGCGGCGACGGGAGCCAGACGACGCGGAGCGGAGGACGGCCCGTGTTTCTACCACCGCCGTTTTGCAGAGAGAGCGCACAGGTGCGTCCCACCGTGCAACTTTAAGCGCCAGGGAAACGCCAAGACCGAGGGCCGGTAGCAGCTGCGACCCTCGGCAACGAGAACAGGCTGCTTTACCTGACGGATGCACGCTCGGGGAAACAGTTCCTCGTGGACACGGGCTCTCAGCTGAGTTTCGTCACACCCACCTACGCGGAACGGCTGATGCCTTCTAAAGCTCCCTGGGTGTCAGTGTCAGCAGCGAACGGCTCCACGATTAAAACGTTCGGTGAGAGGACCATGCTTCTGTCCTTACAGGGCCGTTCACTTGAGTGGACATTTATTGTAGCAGCAGTCAGTTTCAACATGTTAGGGGCTGATTTTTTGTGCTCACATGGTTTATTGGTTGACCTTGCTAATAGACGTCTGATTAACGCACTGTCCTTTCATTCTATTCCCTGCACAGCTCGGGTGGCCCCGCCGACTGCACATGCCAGCGTCTCAGCTGCGGGTGGTAAGTTTCACACATTGCTTGCTCAGTTCCCAGCACTCACAGTCCCCACGTTTTCGGCAACGGTGGCTAAACATGGGGTGGAGCATTTCATAACCACCACCGGCCCTCCCGTTTTTGCAAAAGCTCGGCGCTTGGACCCAGCTAAACTGGCCATCGCGCGCGAGGAGTTCACTAATCTGGAAAAACTGGGCATTGTTAGACGCTCCAAGAGCTCTTGGGCTTCGCCGTTACACATGGTCCCAAAGGCTGACGGCTCGTGGCGACCTTGCGGCGATTTCCGCAGGTTGAACAACGTTTCAGCTCATGACCGCTACCCGATTCCGCACATTCAGGATTTTTCTGTTCATTTGGCGGGGGCGCGCATTTTTTCTAAAATAGACTAGGTGCGCGGTTACCACCAGGTTCCAGTGCGCGCGCAAGATGTACCCAAAACAGCGGTCATAACTCCTTTCGGCCTTTTTGAGTTTTTGCGCATGCCTTTTGGCCTCAAGGGGGCCGCGCAGACTTTCCAACGCATGATGGATGCAGTTTTACACGACCTTCCTTTCGTGTTCGTTTATTTGGACGATATTTTGGTAGCCAGCGCGTCCGAGGGCGAGCACGAAAAACACCTCACAGCAGTTTTTCGGAGGCTGGCAGAGCACGGGTTAATAGTTAACCCAGCGAAGTGCCAGTTTGGGGTGGCGCAGATTGAATTTTTGGGACATCGCGTTTTGGCAGAAGGAGCGGTTCCTCTTCCAAATAAAGTGCGTGCCATAACGGATTTTCCGCAACCTCAAACGGTCAAGGCGCTTCAGGAGTTTCTAGGGATGGTTAATTTTTACAACCGGTTCCTCCCAAGCGCAGCACGGCTCATGCAGCCATTGTACACCGCGTTAAAAAAACAAAAGCCCGCAAATAAAGTTGAATGTCTCCGGAGCGGGAGCGCGCTTTTGCCCAGGTCAAACCAGCCCTGGCAAACGCAGTTTTGTTAGCGCACCCAGTTCCAACGGCCCGCATGGCGCTGACCACTGACGCTTCCGATGTAGCGGTGGGGGCGGTAGTTGAACAGTTTGTGGCAGGTACCTGGCAACCCTTCGCGTTTTTCAGCAGGACTTTGCGCGATAGTGAGCGTAAATACAGTGCGTTTGACAGGGAGCTTTTGGCCCTACACTTGGCCATCCGTCATTTTCAGTTCTGGTTAGAGGGGTGACGTTTCACCGCGTTTGTGGATCATAAACCGCTAACGTTTGCGATGGCCAAAATTTCAGAACCCTGGTCAGGCCGACAACAAAGGCAACTAGCCACAATATCGGAGTTCACTACTGATATTCAGCATGTCGCGGGTAAACACAATGTTGTAGCAGACTGCCTCTCGCGCGCGGTAGCACCACCAAGCCCCATAGGGGCAGACTCTGTAGCCGTGGCCGCGGGAGCGCGCGCAGCCCCGGTCTGTGTTGGGTTAGATTATGCAGCCATGGCTGCGGAGTAGGTTAACGACGCGGACGTGCACGCGCTCCAGTCTGGACCAACAGGGTTAAGGATGGAGCACAGGGAGCAACAAAGTGGTATGCCCCCACTAATCTGCGATGTCTCCACGGGACGGCCCCGCCCCGTGGTGCCAGCCGCGTGGCGTCGCCGCGTTTTTGACTCGGTCCATTCTCTCGCGCGCATCGATTAAGTTGGTGGGGGAGAAATTTGTTTTGCCCGGGTTGCGCAAACAGGTCAAGGAATGGGCGGCAGCCTGCGTAGCGTGTCAGCGAGCCAAAATACACAGACACACTAAGGCCCCGTTGGAACCTTTTCACATCCCCGCTAAGCGTTTTGATCACGTGCATGTTGACTTGGTGGGCCCGCTCCCATTATCCCACGGGCACACACATCTTTTGACGATGGTGGATCGCACCACGCGTTGGCCAGAGGCGATTCCTCTGACATCAACCACAGCGGAAGAAGTTGCGCGAGCATTTTTAGCAGCGTGGGTTGCGCATTTCGGTGTACCGTCGGACATAACGTCCGACAGGGGTCCCCAATTTATTTCCGAACTATGGTCATCGATGGCCCGCAGCTTGGGGGTGAAGATTCATCGCACTACCGCGTATAACCCCCAGGCTAATGGTTTATGCGAACGCTTTCACAGGTCATTGAAAGCAGCCCTCAGAGCGTCGCTGACGGATACAAATTGGGTGGACAAACTTCCATGGGTTTTATTGGGGTTGCGTTCTGCACCTAAGGAAGATTTGCATGCTTCCCCGGCTGAATTAGTTTTTGCACAACCTCTCCGTTTGCCGGGGGAATTTCTCCCCGATAATCCCGCACCAAATGGCCCTCCTGCTCAGCCGTGGCAGAGCGACTCGGGAGCAAACACGCTCCCTGGCCCGGTCCATCACAGTTTACCACACGTTTTTGTGCCAAAGGCTTTAAAAAATGCAGAGTTTGTTTTTGTTAAACATGATGCTCAGCGTCCAAGTTTGCGGCCGTTTTATAACAGACCATTCCGAGTGCTGGAGACCGGGCAGAAGCATTTTCTGCTAGATTTAGGGGGCAGAAGGGAGTTGATTTGCATAAACAGGCTCAAACCCGCCTTTGTTTTGGCTGATGAGGAAGTGCAGCTCGCGAGGCCCCCCTGCCGTGGCAGGCCGCCGAGAGGACATTCTCCAAAATCTTCACAGAAAGGTGCTAACAGCTTTAATCCACAGGTGCAGAGAGATGTTGCAGGTGCAGCCAAGCCAGGTTGCAGCAGATTCGGCAGAAAGTTAAAACCTAGGCAGTTGGTGGATTGATTAGCGATATATGGAGTGTTTTGTGTTTTTCTTTTTTTATGCCATGCAGGTCTTGCCCTTACTAGACGTTTGAGGGGGGTAGTGTGGGCGACACACATTGTGGGCTCACGTTTCCACAGAGACAGGACTGCATGTGTATTGAGGGTGTCACATCTGCAAGGACAAAGGACTTGAATCCGCAGAAGATAACAAGGAGGTGTGAGATTTGTCTCTGTCCCACAGAAGATGCCCCGGAGAGATTTCCGGTTCATCAGGAAATGAGAGACAATGGTGAAGATTCAAAGGGATGCTTTGTGACTGTATGTTTACTGAAAACACCATGTGACTTGAATTCTGATGCTAGAAACATATAAAAGGGTGATGAGATATGATTCTTTCTCTTTCCTGCTTTGAGAATGCTAGAAGCTGTGTTCTGTCAATAAAGCTGGTTTACGACTAAACTCAGCCTCATCATTTGAGCACATCTTCTACAACGTGTAGAAGACACGTACTGTACAATACGTGTAAATGTACTGTACGTGAACAGGGATTTCCCAGCATGCTTTGCCAGTTGAAAACGTTATGTGTGTGAAACCGTGATTTAAACGGAGGTCTGGGAGAATGACCTCCCCTCCTGCCTGTGCTCAGAGTGTGTGAAAAATAAATCCCGTTGATCACAACCATCTGCTCCATTTTCTTTGTGTGAACCCTGCTTACGTCACACTGGTGTCAGAAGTGGGATGGAGCAAATGGAAGCTAGGATCAGAATGGAGATCCAGCAGCTGGAGCAGGCCATTGCTCAGCTGATGATGGACGATGGGACCGAGACACCACCACCGAGAGCCCGGAGCCGGAACGAACGAAGCGGCGGACCTGACGGGGTCAGCGCACCCCGCCTCCTGTCTTTTTCAAGACAGAGCAGAGCAAACATTCCACCCTTCTCAGGCCAGCACGGGCTGGCGACCCCACGGCGATCAAGGGTGGCGATCAATCAGGAAACGACCACCCCACCTGTTCGACAGCGGGCCAAGATTCCCCGTTTCAACGGCGAAGCCACATTGGATGATTACTAACTAACTAACTAACCTGCACTTATATAGCGCTTTTCTAGTCACAAAGACCACTCAAAGCGCTTTCATTAATACTAACCCTCTATTCTAAGGGCCTATAGGAAACAGATATCTAGGGACAATTTAGAACAGCCAATTAACCTAACATGCATGTTTTTGGCATGTGGGAGGAAACCGGAGAAATCCCGGAGTAAACCCACGCAACACGGGGAGAACATGCAAACTCCACACAGATCACTGTTGGTCGGGGGCTGGGATCGAACCCACGATCCCACGATCCCCACAATCCCCCGGCCAAGGGTAAACTGTGCTGCCGCAGTGCTAACCACTGCGCCACCGTGCAGCTACTACCTGACACAGGTCGAGCTGACTGCGGCGCTGAACGGCTGGTCGCCAGAGGAAACCGCCGTACAGGTCGCGCTGGCCTTGGAAGGGAAAGCCCTCTGCACGCTCTCTGATCTCCGGCCCGAGGAGCACCACAGCTGGCCAGCACTACAAGGGGCGCTCCAGAGACGATTTGGGAGAATAGCGGATGCTGAGCACGCCCAAGAACAACTGACCCGCCGCCGCCGGAACCACCAGGAAAAACTAGGAGCCTATGCTGCAGACATATGGCTGTTAACCCGGCGCAGCTACCCAGATTTCGCGCCAGAGGCAGTAGAGAAGCTCGCCCTCCGGAGTTTCATCCAAGGTCTCCGCCCGGCCCAGCTCCAGAGCCACGTACGGCTCCACGCCGCGAGCGACTGGAGGACTGCAGTGGCAGAAGCAGAGCGGGCAGAGCCACTAATAAATCGCACCGCTGACGCAGCAACGCACAGCCGAAGAACCTACCAGGCTACGATGGAGAGCGAGGGGGAGGAGGAGGAATTACGGCAGACCACGGTGGCGCGTCCACGGAGAAGATGGCCTCGGCGGCGCGAGGAAGGGTGCTTCCGCTGCGGAGAGATGGGACACATCGCGCGATACTGCCCCACACCCACCCCACGACAAACCGGCCCCTCGCCGGCATTAAACTAGAGCGAGGTGGCGTGAATGGGGACAGGCCACCTCCAGCAGATGTTTCCCCCGAGGAGCCGGCACCGCGTGTGGGCCGAGTTGGACACTCTCCAGGGATCTATCTACAGTGCAGCTTAGGGAAGACATCGATCCGGGCCCTGATTGACACCGGCTCTACAATCTCCTTGGTTCGACCCGGTGTGCTGCCGGGCACAAGCAAGACGGCTCCGCGGGGGTGGGAACCCACCGAGCGCTGCGTCACCACAGCTACCGGTGAGCGCGCCCGACTGAAAGGGCGGAGAGTGCTGGTGGTGGGGGTGGCCGGTCAGAACATAAGACACCCGTTCTGGCTGGCTGACATCCAAGACCCCTGTATTATTGGACTAGACCTGCTCACAGCCTGGCGTGCCAAGATCGACACCGCCGGACCTTCCCTCCAGCTGGGAAACCGGACCATCACACTCCACAGCAGAACCCAGGGAAGGGACACGGGGGCACGCGCAATCGAGGGATCGCCAAGACAGACCGGACCAGGCAGGCCACCGCGAGGACTGGACACGATGACGTCACCAGCGCGGACAGAGGGAGCACGAGCACACACAGGGACAGCAAGGGGAGGGGTCAACGTGTCAGCAGAGACGCAGCAGGCGGTGGAGGAATTATTTCAATGGAGCTGCAGCGGGCTGGACCCGGAACAGAGACCCCAGCTGCGGGAGCTATTGGACTATTATTGGGTGTTTTCGCCGCGAAGGATGAGGAATGCGGCCGGACCGGGTTGGTGCAGCACGAGATCGACACCGGTGAGGCCAGGCCGATTCAACTCCGCCCACGCCGTCTGCCCTTTTCAAGGCGGGCAGCGGCGGAACAAAAAGTGCGAGAAATGCTGGAGGTAGATGTCATTGAGCCCTCCAGCAGCCCCTGGGTGGCGTTTGTGGTGCTGGTCAAGAAGAAGGACGGGTCGTGGCAGTTCTGTGTGGATTACTGACGCCTGAACGACGCCACCAGGAAAGATTCCTACCCCCTGCCCCGCGTCGATGACGCACTGGACCACATCACCGGCTCCAGCTGGTTCAGCTCGCTGGATCTACGCAGCGGCTATTGGCAGGTAGAGCTGTCACCCGAGGCCCGCCAAAAAACAGCCTTCTCCATCGGGCAGGGACTGTACCAGTTTAAAGTGATGCCGTTTGGACTCTGCAACGCTCCGGCCACCTTTGAGCGCTTGATGGAGCGAGTGCTGGCTCACGTGCCCCGGAGTCGCTGCGTTGTTTACCTGGATGACCTGCTGGTGCATGCAGCTGATTTTGACAGCGCCCTGTCAAATCTCCGAGAGGTGCTGGGAGCCATCCAGCAGGCGGGGCTACGGTTACACCCTAAGAAATGCCACCTGTTCCGGCGGGAGACCACCTTTTTTGGCCACGTCGTCAGCGCAGCGGGGGTCGCCACCGACCCGGAAAAAGTGGCAACAGTGAGACTGGCCAGTGCCGCGGAACGTTGGAGAACTGAGGAGTTTTCTTGGATTGGCCTCCTATTATAGGAGGTTTGTGAAAGACTTCGCCACCATCGCCAGCCCGCTGCATCAGTTGACGCAGAAAGGACGCATGTTCCAGTGGAGTGACAGCTGTGCTGCTGCTTTCTTCCAGCTTCGTGCAGCGCTCAGAGCCCCCGTCCTGCGGTATCCTGACCTGAACCGCCCTTTCATCGTGGACACGGACGCCAGCAACCAGGGCATCAGGGCGGTGCTATCCCAGGAGGGAGAACATGGAGAGCAGGCAGTCGCTTTCTTCAGCCGCACTCTCAGCAGAGCCGAGAGGAATTACTGTGTGACTCGCAGAGAGCTGCTGGCTGTCATCCAAGGACTGCGTCATTCCGCCCGTATGTGTACGGGGGGAGGTTCCAGCTCAGGACGGACCACGCTTCCCTGACCTGGTTGTTAAACTTCAAAGAACCGGATGGACAGTTGGCGAGGTGGCTGGAGGCACTGCAGGATTATAATTTCCAGATTGTGCATCGGGCAGGCCGCCTCCATGCCAATGCTGACGCGGCGTCTCGGCGCCCCTGCGCGACAGAGGAGTGTCGTCACTGCCAACGGGCTGAAGATCGGGACCAAACCGCCCCACGGGCTGCCGCTCTCCAAGCCGCTGCGAGCAGGAATCACGCAGCGACGCACAGCCCCTCCTCAGATGATCAGGCAGTTCTCCCCAGCGATGACGTCACAGAGGTTCTTGGCACGCAGCAGCAGCTGCAGAGCGAGCAGGACAGAGACCCAGTCATTTCGCAGGTTCGGCAGTGGCTGGACGCAGGACAGCGGCCCGCCTGGGAGGTTGTGTCACCGCTGGACCCAGAGACTAAGGCCCTGCACTCCCAGTGGGCCAACCTCCGCTGCTACGAGGGCGTGGTGTATAGACAGTGGCAGACTCCAGCTGGGCAGCGGCACGTCTGGCAGCTGCTGGTTCCTCGTCGACTCCGGCCCAAAGTACTCCAGCTGGTTCATGGGGCGGTAGGAGCGGGCCACTTCGGAGTGACAAAGACGCTGCAGCGCCTTCAGGCCCGGTTCTACTGGCCCGGTTGTCATCAGGACGTGGAGCTCCACGTTCACCGCTGCGACACGTGCACAGCTCAGAAGGGACCAACTCAGCAATCCCACGCTCCCCTGCAGCAGTACCAGGTGGGAGCACCGATGGAGCGAGTGGGAGTGGACATCCTGGGCCCTTTCCCGACCACGGACCGGGGGAACCGCTACGTGCTGGTCGCGATGGATTATTTCACTAAGTGGCCAGAGGCGTACGCGGTCCCGAATCAGAGCGCCGCTATGACGGCATCAAAGCTGGTGGATGAAATCTGTCGGTTTGGCGCACCGGAGGAGCTGCACAGCGATCAGGGTCGGAACTTCGAGGCGGAGGTCTTCGGAGAGGTCTGCAAACGGCTGGGCATCCGGAAGACCCAGACCACCCCACTGCATCCACAGAGTGACGGCCTGGTCGAACGATTCAACCGGACCCTCACCACCCAGCTCGCTATCCTAGTGGACCAGCGACAGCGAGACTGGGACCTGCACCTGCCTTTTGTTTTGTGGGCGTACCGGACGGCAGCTCAGGAATCTACCCGGTGCACCCCTGCGGCGCTCATGTTTGGACGCGAGCTGCGCACACCGGTGGATTTGGTATTCGGTTGCCCCCCTGAGCCGGAGGTGGAGGGAAAACCCGGATTGGATTATTTTTTTTT
Source organism: Pholidichthys leucotaenia (assembly GCA_020510985.1). Classification (NCBI taxonomy): domain Eukaryota; kingdom Metazoa; phylum Chordata; class Actinopteri; order Cichliformes; family Pholidichthyidae; genus Pholidichthys; species Pholidichthys leucotaenia. The sequence goes on from CM035839.1 coordinate 237,879,563, forward strand.
TTGTTTGAAAGAACGTCTCCACACGGTGCACGAGCTGGCTCGAGAGGCCCTGGCAGCGGCAGGGGGCCGGCAGAAGCGAGCGTACGACTCCCGCTGCCAGGGGAGGGACTTTGCACCGGGAGATCGAGTCTGGGTTTTCTGCCCTGAGAGGAAGAGAGGACGATCACCGAAACTGGCGAGCCAGTGGTCGGGGCCATGCGTGGTCCTGGAGAGACTGTCAGATGTGGTGTACAGGATGAGGCTTGGAAAAAGGGACCAGGTTGTGGTCCTTCATCGTGACCGTCTCGCCCCGTATCGGCCATCTGCACCGCTGGTGGACGAACCGGAGCTTCCATCCCAGCCCGATACCCCGACCGAGACCCAGATGGACACTAGGGGGCCTGTACGTGTTGGCCGCCGGCGCCGAAGACCGCCCCGACACTTGGATGAGTTTGTATTGGACTTTTAAATTGGACTTTAATTTTTCTGGGGACAGAAACCAGTCCGGGGGGGGGCAGTGTAACGTGAACAGGGATTTCCCAGCATGCTTTGCCAGTTGAAAACGTTATGCGTGTGTAACCGTGATTTAAACGGAGGTCTGGGAGAATGACCTCCCCTCCTGCCTGTGCTCAGAGTGTGTGAAAAATAAATCCCGTTGATCACAACCATCTGCTCCATTTTCTTTGTGTGAACCCTGCTTACGTCACAATACAGTGATCCCTCGCTACTTCACGCTTCACCTTTCGCGCCCTCAGTGCATCGCGGATTTTTCAAAAATATTCATCAAAAATTCAAAATTGAGAAATAATGGGCGGGCGCTAGCAGAAGGCAAGGAGACTACATTAGACCATCAGGTGTCAACACGGAGAGCCGCACAACTCTCTGTTCGCTGTTGTCGTGTTGGCTTGGCTCGGAAATCTCGCAAGCTGATTGGCCGAGACGTTTCACCCACCTCCTCTCCCTGCCGAGCACCCATGAAGGGAAGGAAGACCGCATTCATTGCTTTTTATCGCTCGTGTTACTTAGTCTCGCCGCATGGAACTTTTTGCTGTTCTCTTGTGCCATTTTGTGCGAAACAGTCTTCCCGTCGAGGCACTACGCCGCCTCCTGCAGCTTCAGCTCTATCGGAAGCTGCCCTCGATGATCCTGCGCCTCCAGCATCTCACGATGAGGCGTCACCTGAGGAGCAGTAAAGCTCTCATTAACCTGTGCAGTAAATCATTTTCATCTTGAGTTACGTATCTTGTTATAAGAATAAAAGAGTTCTAAAAACATATTTATGTACACTTTGTTTACATCTACGTATGTATGTACACGTACACACACGTATCATATGAGAGAGAGAGAGAGAGAGTGAGAATGAACGTACGTATTATTTACGGATGACGTCATTAGGGGTGACGCTACTTCGCGGTTTTTCACTTTTCGCGGTCGGTTCTGGAACCCATTAACCGCGATAAGTGAGGGATCACTGTACTTATTTTCCCCACTGTATATGTGTGTGAGAGAGAAACAGAGAGAGAGAGAGAGACGCGTTTCTTATTCTATCTGATGGTTTGTAAATGGTAGGGGTTTTTTTTTGTACATACAGTGCTTGTGTTCTTAAAAATATGTTGTTTTATTTCTTTTGTATTTCTCCCCTCCATGATAAAGGGGTTGCATTAACTGAAAATTCTCCTTCATTGACTGATTTTTTTCAGCAGCGACAGAAAATTCTGAAAACTGTCAATTGACAGAATACACTGAGGGTAATCTGATTAAAATCAATTAAAATGACAGAAAACAACAGACTATGACAGAATTTTTATAACCCTGTCTGTCAAAATGATAGATAAAAAAAGCCTAGTGCAACCTATTGCAACCATTTTTATTCAAAATTTTCTCATTTCAGGGGCTCAAAAGTAATTGAACAATTGACTTAAGAGTTACTTCATGGGCTATTTCCTCATTAAGCCATCATTAATCAAGCAGGTAAAAGGTCTGGAGTTGATTCCAGGTGTTGCATTTGCATTTGGAAGCTGTTACTGTGAACCCACAACATGCAGTCAAAGGAGCTCTCAATGGAAGTGAAAGACTATCCTTAAGCTGAACAAAAGAAGAAATCCGGAGAGATAGCAGATATGTTAGGAGGGCCAAATCAACAGTTTGGTACAGTCTGAGAAAAAAAGAGCATACTAGTGAACTCAAGAACACAAAAAGGCCTGGATATCCATGTTATGTATGGAATTACCTCCCAAATGACGAGGCCAGGTGCACAGTAGAGTTCAGTTTTATTTAGGGTTGACAACACAGTACACAGCCACCCAGCAGGGCATAGCAAAGAGGGTGGACCAAGATGTCCACTGGTGGTGCAATGGCGGAAGAGGACGTGACCGCCACTACACCGCTCTTCATAATAAAACCCCACATCACATTTCCCCCCTTCCCCATGTAGAAAGTCCAAAACCACACATACAATTGAGACCCTCCCCAATTTAGGACCTGACTCACACAAAGAAAACTATAGCTAAAACCATTAAACGGCCTATCACATTCACACAACAAACCTAGGCTGGGGGGACAGGTGGACTACCGTCCCACCCCACACGGCAAGGTGGGTTATTCTGCCACCTGTAACCATCCAAAAGTCCTTTAATAGTTCAGAATTTTTTTTTTTTTTTAATTTTATTTTTTAACTTATTTTGTACCCGTAGGTAGATTTGTTCTGCAGTCTGGTGACAAGCCACCAGCTGCCGGTCGCTGCGTGCGCAAGTGCCCATTAACTCCCTAACCTGCATGTTTTTGGCATGAACAAGAACAAGAACAAGAGCAAGAACATTGCCGTGTTTCCTAAAATAAAATGTACAGAACAATAACAGTATAGTATATAGTATACTATAACAATAACAGTACAGTCATTATATCATTTTTTTTTTCCTTTCAAACTATACAGAGGGAATCCTACCACTAGGAACATGTACTACACATACAGGCTTTATCCTCCCACACAGTATTAGCATGTACCAGGAACCTGCAAACACTCCCAAATACAGCCAGTATGTTGTTTTTTTTTTTTTTTTTTTTTTTTTTTTTTTTTTAAAAACACATGCAAACATATGAACATTAGAACATTTTTCCATTATTATTTTTTCCCCCCAAACCACACTATTGTCCTTCTGGCAGAAAAGGGTAGAACTGGCTTGTGGGGAGGGGGGGGGGCAGCCCCTGGAAGCGGCATGCCTCAAGGATCGCAGCTGACCTCACAGACAAGAGTGCCTCTTCTCTTCGCCATTGACCACCTCTCTCGTCCTGACCCGCCATCTGGTCACCTCCTGAGCATGCCGCAGCTCATTGGCGTATCTCCACGAGCCATCCGACAGCTGGAAGTAGGCTGCACCCCGTTTAGCCACGATGCGCAGCCGTTCCTTGTGACCCTCTGACTGTCGTCCCACATTCGCCGTGGACATCCCTCCCCACGAGCCCGGATCAGGTCCATAACTCTCAGAGGAGCTCTGCTCGGCCTGCAGTGTTGCTGATCGGCATGCGGTCCCTCACTACCTGTCGATCTGGCCCTGACTCCTTGTAAAGCTGCTGCAGCAGTTGCCGTTGAAGCTCCAGATCCTCCAGCCCACTGTGGCCGAGCTCCGGAGGAAACTGAGGCTTGCTCCTCGGCGTCACTCGCCGACACAGGCGCCTCGCCACCACGCTCGGTACCTTCTCCTACCACACCCCGAGCGCTGGCACTGAGACCCTCCTGTGTTGAACCTGAATGAGGCTGGTCCTGCTTGACCGCCGTGGTGTCCGATAAATGTTCCCACGCTGCGTCCTCCTCCACCACCGGAACCGGACGGTTCCGCTGGCCACAATCAGTCCATTCTTCCCCAGCGTCATCTCTAATGATGAACCCCAGTCTATAAAACAGTTCACAGCCATTGATGTTATCGCCTCAGGCCATCACGTGGAACGTGCAGTCAGCCATCACCACCAACTTGTACCGAGCCATTAACTCCAATGTTCCAACCGTGTGCAGTCTGCCACCTCCATAACCGTAAAGCGGCGCTGGGTTACCTCTTATTTTGTAGTGGGGGAAAAATTTCCTCACCGTGGCTCAATTCAAAAACGATCCCTCCGCCCCCATGTCAATCAGCAGCAGCACCTCCTCACCATCCAGCGTCACCTTGCAGAACTTGAATCCGCTGGTACTCGGGGGCACCGCATGGATAGTTGTCGGGGAGGGTGAAGTTGTTTTTCTCCGTGGGCTCTCTGGCTCGGACACATGACACACCCTGGCATAGTGGTCCAAGCGACCACACTTGCCACAGCGCTTCCCTCTAGTTGGGCATTTCCTAGCCTTGTATTGGTGCTTTGCGGACCCACAACCCATACACAAGGGTTTTCTCGGGGCAGACCTCAGGTTGATAGCGTTGGTTTCCGCATTGTCGCCGGTCGCGCTAACCTCGATGGCAGGGTCCGCTACTAATACTGTGGCGGTAGGCCCCAGCTGCCGTTGTGATTGGCACCACTTTAGCTCCGAAGCTAGCTTGTCTGCGGTCTCCACTTGGAGGACTAGCTCGACAGCCTTGGCTAACGTCAGGTCACTCGGCGCTGAGGGCATCCTAGCTTGTAAAGCATTGCTGGTTGTGTGCTCCGCCAGCTGGTCACATACCATTCTCTCCTCCAGTGGCCCGAAACAACACTCACTAGCCAGCTGCCGCAAGTCAGCGACAAACTGGCAGACAGGCTCACAACAGACAGTTCACAAATACAGACAGTTCACAACAAGGTGCAAACCACTAGAACAGATTAGACTTTGCTAAAAAAAGACATTGAAAGAAGCCAACCCAGTTCTGGAATACCATTGTTTAGACAGATGAAACCAAGATCAACCTGTACTAGAATGACGGGAAGAAGAATGTAACGAGAAGACTTGGAATGACTCTTGAGCCAAAGCACATCACATCTTCTGTAAAACATGGTGGAAGCAGTGTGATGCATGGGCATGCATGGCTTCCAGTGGTACTGGGTCACTAGTGTTTATTGATAATGTGACAGACGACAGAAGCAGTCAGATGAAAGTGTATAGGGATATACGGTCTGCTCAGATTCAGCCGAATGAAGCAAAGTTGATTGGACAGTGCTTCACAGTACTATGGACAATGACCCAAAACATACTGTGAAAGGTACCCAGGAATTTTTTAAAGACGCACTCTGGCGGCTCTATAACTACCTCAAAAACAAATTGCCCAGAATAGTATATTGTGTTTTTTTTACCCACAAAAAAAACTTTCATTGCCTTAGAATTGCTTGGAAAGAGCTTTTACATCTTGCACCTACTTAAGTATGCGCGGATCTATGAATATTCTAAATACCCCCACCCACCAGTAGCTGATGCTGCAAGGCCAGCCATCCCCTCCCGAGAGGGGAGGGGATATAATGGCCTATGGTGTTTACATGGACCGAGTAAACAGTTTAATGGGCAAATAAACTAGGTGTGTTAATCTGTTTTCTCATAAACCGATGATGGCCTTTAACTGACAAACATAATCGGATTACTCTGTTTACATGACAGTTTGAATAATCAGGTAACTCCAGAAAGCTGTTTATAATTAGTTTACTCGTGACCATGTAAACAGGGTCACTGTCTGGTCAGAGAACTTCAGCCGGTTTTCCAGCAGTATTTTTGGCTACTAAAGTGCAGTCTGATGAGCCTTTTCTGTCTCCCCCAACCCGCTCTGCTCTCCCAGACCAGCAGGGCTTGCACGTGATTGGTCGCAGGGACTCCTGGTGGGTGGGCTGCTTTAGTCTGTTGACGACGCTTCCAGACGTTAAAGTTTTACCTATATCTTCGAAAGTAAAAAGCGAAACATTTTTCTGCAAATGGTTGAGGCAAGAAATAAATGTGCAGTTGCCAAATACATATGTGTTTACTTTTTACTAACAACCACTATTTTAAAAGCTCCGGGAAGTGATCAGCTCCACACACCTGCTCCTCATTTGCATATTATGGATCTGAGCGGGGTCAGTGGTAGGTAGAGGAATATTGGCCAAAGTGTTGTTTGTCACCACGGGACGCTTGGTGACAGTTTGAGCCGGCTCATCTCATCATCACGGCCACATTCAAGCCAGCACCCCCCCTCCACTGCTTTGCTATGCAAAACGGACACCTTCATCCCCCTCTGCCTCAATCCTGCTGCTCCTCGGCAACTCCGTCTTCCCCCGAGGTATCCAAGAGGTAGCCAAGAGTATCCGTCTCATTGGTTAATGTTATGTACGATTGTTTGTTTGTGTGTTTTTGAGACCCACCGGGAGACAACGGATGCAAATTAGCAGTATTGCTAAATCTGGCACACTTACATTTGTATTAATGTTCATTAGTATGTAATGTCCCTTTCCAAATAAACATTAAACTAAACCAATCAGACTAAGCAAGAATGCTTATGTAGCTAGAAACTGTCTGTTCAAACTCACCCGTTTGGGGGGGGGAGAGGCATTTCCTAACTGGAAATTCATAGCAAAAAAACAGACTTGGGACTGCGGTAAGATTTTGCTCTGGATATGTCTTGTAAGTCACAAAAAACATGTTACAGACATATTAACAACAAAAAAATAGATTTTTGCCGGAGTGTCACTTTAAGGCAAAGAAGTGGAATGTTATGCAATGGCCGAGTCAATCACCAGGGGCCTCATGTATAAACGTGTGCACACACAAAAACATGGAGTATGCTGGTTTTCACGCACGCAGTGGGATGTATAAAAACAAACGTGACTTGAGAATATGTGGGCCGAGCCACAAAGTTTTCACCTGCCATGAGAAGTTGTGGGCCGTGTGCATAATTCTGTTTGGCTCTCTCAAACGACAAAACAGCTGAAACTCACAAAATATGCTAAAATAACATTTCTACTTCAGTTAAAATGATTTGTCTATGAATTAGTCTGTGAAAAACATGTTTATTACTATTACATGATTTATCACCATAACTCGGCTCATTGAGTGCAGTGAAAACCTGATAAATAATAACTAATTTCTCTCAGATAACCTGCCTCACTCACTGCGCCACCACTGTAAACTGGATCCTGTTCTGTAAATTTGACAGAGATAATAAAATTTGCCAGACACACTACAGTTGACTCATGAGGCAATGCGCACAGATCCATCTCTCTTGGGAGGAATTCTGGTCAGCAAAATGCACTTTTGAATTAATTGATCCCTGGATCCAGCGCAGTATGTGCTGTGAGGCAGAGGACAGACGGATCCCTGCAGGTGAACCCCGGTAGCTGCAGCCAAGACATCTGCTGTACACGCATCTGTCTTGGAGTGAGGAGATGTTTCCATAAAATATCTCAGACTGGAGATTACAATCTGGAAATAAAAGGCTTTTATATGTTCAGCTGCGTGTGTTCCACCTGGTTACTGTGCATAATTTGGATTCTGGCAATGACACTGACAGATTTGGATTGCAACTCATCTAAATCAAGCTGTAAGACTAGAGCAGCATTCTGTGGCGTTTACTTTGTTTACTTACTTTACTTACTAACATCACATCTGTCTGTCTCTCATATGCAGATTGTCGAAGGCTTTCTCTCACAGCATTTTTTTTTTTTCATGTGTCAGACCAGCTCCCCACAGTCGCCCCAGCAACACACTGTCAATGAGCAGTGATCAGTATATTGACTTCCACTTTAATGCCAGACTATTTTATTTCATTTCATTTCAGTCACTGTGCGAGTCTGAGCTGGACGCATTAAGGGCCCTTCTACACAGCGCGGAGCTTGTTGAGAGATTGGGCCAGTTTTTTGTTTTTTTATCTTTGGGATTGTTTGGGAGATCCTTGTATGCTTTAGACTGAGTCAAAATTTTGAGGAAACTAGGGCGACACCTCCATTATCAGGACCCAGTGTCACACTCAGTGTCATGCTCCATGAAGTTATTTTTTATTTATTTATTTATTTTTTACACTTTATCTTTCCCACAGGATTGACGATCATTGTTCGACAGAAGAGTGACAGAAGGGGCATACAGAATCATGTACAGTCATTCGTGGGATGAACCGAGGCGGAGTAAAGTCATTGTGCACGTGTGCTGGTTTTCACAGTGAAGTGAGACATATAAAGAAAAGGAGCAGAGAATCAGCATGCAGTTTATACATCTGAAAATTTCTTTACGCACATAATTTTCAGTACGCCATCATTCAGTATGAAAGCTGTACAGTCCTTGATACATGAGGCCCCAGATCTCAGCCCGATCCAGCATGTACTTGGTACTTGACTTGCTTAAGAAGAAACTTAAGGCAGAAAGACCAACAAACAAGCAACAACTGAAGACAGCTGCAGTAAAGGCCTGGGTTTCTTCCATCATAAAGGAGGAAACCCAGTATTTGGTGATGTCCATGGGTTCCAGACTTCAGGCTGTCTGTCATTGCCTGCAAAGGATTCTCAACAAAGTATTAAAAACAAACATTTTATCTATAGTAATGTTAATTTGTCCAATTACTTTTGAGCCCCTGAAATAAGGAGACTTTGTACAAAAATGGTTGTAACTGCTAAACCGTAACTCTAATTTAGATGTGAATACCCTCAAATTAAAGTTGGGAGTCTGCACTTTAAGCCCATACTGATTATGTAATTTTATATTGAATATGTTTTGGTAAACAGCTAAAATAACAAAACTTGTGTCAGTGTCCAAATATATATTGACCTAACTGTAGGTCTACAGTTTATAAAAAACAAGGCACAAAGCCAATCTATTACCATGCTGGAATGCAAAAAGTGTTGGACTGCCCCTTTATGCAATGGACATTTAGCAAAAACAACCTGAGTATTTCACCTGAGAACTAAATATGTACTTTATTTTTACAGATCTGTGAAAACAGCATCTTGCCTTTTTTGATAGACTAACACCACAAAACAGAGGCGTACAGACAGAATACTATATTGTAACAACTGTTTCTCATCAAAGTTGCAATGCCCAGTCACAATTCTGGGAGAGTAAACTCTAGTTTTTAATCAGTTTGAAATCCACACCCATGACATCATTCTGGAGTGCAGCAGCACAGTCCACAGCTGAAAATCACAGAGATACAGTTGGAAAACAAGTCGCCTTTATGTAGTTTCTTCATCCATTTATTTTACAAGGAAAGCTTCGCTTCATGGTTCAGCTTTGGCCTGGTGTTTTCCAGCATGAGTTCACCATTGTGACTGAAACTTTATGATAATGGAAAACATGCATTCAGTTTCAGTGACATCACGACAACCTCACCCGTTCTGTACAAAGTAAACTCGCTGGCTAGAGGCCAACTGCACATAGCAAGTTTCTAAGTTTGTGTTCAAATTGTGAACTCCCACGGCTCTCTTCGCAGCTGCTTAAAAATGCGGATGTGTGTAAGTAGGTGTGAGTAGGCGTGTGTATGTGGCTGGATGCACACTGTGAGTGGGTGATGGCCTGGTGTGCTGTGTTTATAGGAGCTACAGTAATACAACCAGGCAGAAGTTTAGCTGGGGCCAACCAGAGCACCACAAGAGCAGAAAAAGTTAGCAAGCATGGGAGCAAGCATGCAAGCTAAACTGTGAGAAAAGAATGATGTCATCTTATCTGGCCAAACTCGCTAAACTATCGAGAACAAAATCTGAGTGAATCAGTGAGTGGGGAGGAGGAAAGGAAACTTGGAATGTTGTTAGAGCAGTTTGAGTACAGCTGGGAGAGGGGTCATGTCCACAGAGAGAGATTGAAACGGGCTATTTCTGGGCCTCCCCCCCATCCCCCCGTCCCCTCGCTCACATACAATCATGTATCATCTACACCCTTCACTAGCTCTGCTGATCCGTCACAGTCAGCCACAGCAGGGCCCGGTATGACGATCTCCCATCAAAACCTTTGGATTCATGGTTTCATATCTTCAGTTGGTGGATGGATAGGTGACGTGAGGAAGGTGCAAGACCAAACAATCACCGGGGGGGGGGGGGGGTTCATAGAACAAAAAAGGTTGCATAGGTTGTTGGCGTGGGTGTTCTCTGTCCAGAGCAGGATGAAAGATGAGGATGTGAACTCTATGCCAGGGTATTAGCACACTACACCACGTTAAAGGTCCCATTCACTAAAACATGGTGTGTTCACTGTTTCAACCTTCTAAAATACCTTCTTGGGTCATATCATTACACTCAAAATATTAAAATCTCTCTTCACTTAAAATAGCCAGAAGTTGGTTTTGCTCTTAGTGTTATATTTCCTTGTGTCACTAACACGTTGGCCGTGATCGATCCAGTCCCCACCCAGAGTGAGTCCATGGCGTTAGAAGAAGGTGTCAGATTAGGTCGCCTAGTGTTATCTTAGCTACAGTCAACAAATACCCTTACAAATGGCTGCGAACATCGTACGAACGATTTTTGGACTATTTCGTATGGCCTTCTTAAGGCAGCCATAGGAGAATCTAGTGTTTGTAGACTGTTCGTAAGTTTGTGGCCAGGTCGGTGGTCTTGTCCAAGATTTCTACGAACGCCCCACTAAAACCCCTCATTGTAGGGTGGCCGTACAAATGCCATAGGAACAACGTAAGAACTACACAAGATGATGGCCTTAAGTATGCCTCAAGAACACCTTAAGTTGTTCTTGAGGGCCCCTTACAGCGAGTCATAGGAAATGCTGTACGGATCCCCATTCGTACAGAGATTCATACAGTGTGCGTAAGATGGTAGCGAGGCACTCATGAGGTGGAAGTACCTCATTTGTGCAACATTTGTGCTGACAAAGTGTGCCGAAAGCCATAAGATCTTCCTACTAAGGCTTGAGAGTGCTGTGAGTTGTGCAAACATTTTCATAAGATGGCAGTAAGTATGCCATAGGAAGATCCCAAGGCACCCTTACGAAGAACGTACAAAAGAAAAACACCTCATGCCTCAAGTTGCTCTTGCAAATTGAACGGCAGCTGTAAGAAACTATGCCCCCCTCCAGGAATGTCTGCAGACTCCAGAATTCATAGAAACTGGGAGATTCTTACGAACCCATCGTTCATAAGAATCATTGTGACCGTAGCTTTAACTGTCAGATCACAGCTGGTGTTGATTGCTAGTTTCTATAAATTCTCTCTGCCCTCACTGAGCATCCTTATTCATCTATCAACACTTGAACATACATGCCTTTGTTACAGTGCATCCAGAAAGTATTCACAGCACTTCACTTTTTCCACATTTTCTTATGTTACAGCCTTATTCCAAAATGGAATAAATTCATTTTCCCCACAAAATTCTACACACAATACCCCATAATGACAGCATGAAAAAAAAAAGGTTTTTGAGATTTATGCAAATTTATTAAAAATAAAAAAACTAAGAAATCACATGTACATAAGTATTCACAGCCTTTGCCATGAAGCTCAAAATTGAGTTCAGGTGCATCTTGTTTCCACTGATCATCCTTGAGCTGTTTCTACAGCTTAATTGGAGTCCACCTGTGGTAAATTCAGATGATTGGACATGATTTGGAAAGGCACACACCTGTCTATATAAGGTCCCACTGTTGACAGTGTACGTTAGAGCACAAACCAAGCATGAAGTCAAAGGAATTGTCTGCAGACCTTGGAGACAGGATTGTCTTGAGGCACAAATCTGGAAAAGGGTACTGAAAAATTTCTGCTGCTTTGAAGGTCCCAGTGAGCACAGTGGCCTCCATCATCCATAAATGGAAGAAGCTCAGAACCACCAGGACTCTTCCTAGAGCTGGCCGGCCGTCTAAACTGAGTGATAGGGAGAGAAGGGCCTTAGCCAGGGAGGTGACCAAGAACCCGATGGTCCCTCTGTCAGAGCTCCAGCGTTCCTCTGTGGAGAGAGGAGAACTTTCCAGAAGGACAACCATCTCTGCAGCAATCCACCAATCAGGCCTGTATGGTAGAGTGGCCAGACAGAAGCCACTCCTTAGTAAAAGGCACATGGTAGCCCACCTGGAGTTTGCCAAAAGGCACCTGAAGAACTCTCAGACCATGAGAAACAAAATTCTCTGGTCTGATGAGACAAAGATTGAACTCTTTGGCGTGAATGCCAGGCGTCATGTTTGGAGGAAACCAGGCACTGCTCATCAAAAGGCCAATACCTTCCCTACAGTGAAGCATGGTGGTGGCAGCATCATGCTGTGAGGATGTTTTTCAGCAGCAGGAACTGGGAGACTAATCAAGATAGAGGGAAAGATAAATGCAGCAATGTACAAAAACATCCTGGATGAAAACCTGCTCCAGAGCGCTCTTGATTTCAGACTGGGGCAACAGTTCATCTTTCAGCAGGACAATGACCCTAAGCACACAGCCAAGATATCAAAGGAGTGGCGTCAGGACAACTCTGTGAATGTCCTTGAGTGGCCCAGCCAGAACCCAGACTTGAATCCAATTGAACATCTTTGGAGAGATCTGAAAATGGCTGTGCACCGACGCTTCCCATCCAACATGATGGAGCTTGAGAGGTGCTGCAAAGAGGAATGGGCCAAACTGCCCAAAGATAGGTGTGCCAAGCTTGTGGCATCATATTCAAAAAGACTTGAGGCTGTAATTGCTGCCAAAGGTGCATCAACAAAGTATTGCGCAAAGGCTGTGAATACTTACGTACATGTGATTTCTTAGTTTTTTATTTTTAATAAATTTGCAAAAATCTAAATTCATGTCATTATGGCTTATTGTGTTTAGAATTTTGAGGAAAAAAAATAATTTATTCTATTTTGGAATAAGGCTGTAACAAAACAAAATGTGGAAAAAGTGAAGCGCTGTGAATACTTTCCAGATGCACTGTAGATTAGGAGTGTAACGGTACACTAAAATCACAGTCCGGTACGTACCTTGGTTTTAAGGTCATGGTTCGGTTCATTTTCGGTTCAGTAAGGAAACAAAATGCAAAACATAAAACTGCTCATCTTTTGTATATGTGGGAACAGCTTTGACAAAAAAAAAAACAAAACAAAACCCTGCAAACTGCCAGCAGTAAATTCTCCAATAAATGTGTACAATAAAAGAAATAAATTCTCTTTTTAGTAAATCAACAATGCAGACAAGTGCAGCAATAGAAGTTTGAATAGTCTGAATTATTCTTTTATTTTTAGGAAATTAAAGTTCCTTATTTCCTGAAGCAATGTTTTTAACCAGGGTGCTCTGGTTATGCTCAGGTTTCTGTGGGAAATTAATTATCTAATTTCACTTGTTAATTGGTCGAAAATTTGCAAATAATTTGTCATTGCTGTGTATAGGTTATGAAGGCACTAATGCACAACAGCAGCAAATTATTTGCAATTTTTTGGACAATTAAGAAGTTAAATTAAATAATGCCCCACAAAAATCTGAACATACCAGGGCAGCCTTGAAAAACACAGGCCTAAAGTGCAGCATTAACAGATTTAGCTTGTTCTTAAAAGGATGGTATTTTCTGGATGAAGTGGGCACAACAAGGAACTTCATACCGGGGCTTAGTTACCTTCAGCATGTGTTTAAACCTGGTGTTCTTAACAACTGAATATGGCCTTAGATCCGCTGCTATAAAAACACCAATGGCATTTGATATTGCTTTGGCTCGATCTGAAAAGCCCTGGAGAGGCTGTCTAAATGTTGCTGGAAGCTGCGCTTGTACCATGCTAGTTTTTTTTTTTTTTTTTTGTGCTGCTCATTTGCGTGGTGCCGTTTCAAATGAATTAGCAAGCTCAACATACTGCCAAAAGCATATCTGATGCCGTTTTCGTCTTATTCACTTGCCTTTATATGTTCACATATTTCACCAGAAAGCCAAAGTGTTCCAAGACAAGAGACTTGTGAAGAGGGTCTCCAAGCTCTGGCTTCTCTGTACAGCCAACCATGACGTTTGCTGGGCTGCACTGTTTGTTTTTATGTACAGCATAAGGCAGTTCCTGTCCATTACTCAACATGGTCCGTGTGGAACCTCAGTACCCTCTGCACTGAACCGAAGGTGTCGTACCAAAAAATCTGAATCCAAATACATGTACCGTTACACCCCTACTGTAGATGTTATTTTAGCTGATTTTACTGTAGCTTGTTTTACTCTGACCGGGACCAAATATGGTTAGCTGCCATTAGCAGTTGCCCATTCACTCATTCACTATTATTTCTGTGTTTACTGTACTCCAGAGACCTGTCATATCCTATTGACTACTGAAACCACAAGCCTCTGGCTTCATTTCAATAATTCTTTAAGATGATTTTGCGCTAGTTCGCTCAGGCTGTGTTCATTACCAGAGCTATGAGCTAGCCAGCTAACATTAGCAATACGGCATCAACAACTGACATCATAAGTGACAAAAGAGGGAGGGTGCGGTCAACTGGAGCTCATGAACATTTAAAGAGACATGCACTAAAAAGGGCCTTTCTGAATAAGGCTGCAAAAGATGGGTCAAAATGGTGCTGAAATACTTAAACCCCGAGGTATTCTGACCAAAGCATGTCACATACTTTCATTAAGACCTCTTGAAACTGCGTCGACTTGTGGAAGATGTGCAATAAATATCTTCTTTAAAAACAGCAAACACAACAGGAAAGGTAAAATGGGGTGTAGCAGACAAATCTGACATGTTGAATGACATCCCCCCCATTTTATCAAGCTGCCCACAAACTTATAAAAAAAAAAAAAGCAGTTCAACCTCCACTGGCTCCTCCAAAACTATTCCTCTTGACCATTGTGTGGTGTACAGTAGCAGTCGTTTCGTCTTACTTATGTTGGGCCAAAGTGACCATCCAATCAAGTCCTTGCCAGCACCCTCTCCTTGAACTCCTCTTTTCACTCATCACGATAATGAGTAGGGGGATGGGCAGAGCAGGTGGTAGCCTATGAACACATCCACAATCCAAAGCGGGAAATAACAACTAGCATATCACTCCTTTCATTTGTTCAAGTGCCAGCAAGTAGCTGTAATTTATCTCCTGAAATGCTACTGCATGGAAAATTTCAGGCCATGCCTGGTGAACATGCGCCCTGTCACTGCATTTAGTGGGAACATGGTGGGAAGAAAGAGCAAGAGTAAACTATCTGCTGTAGTACATTCATCTTTTCAGCTCACGCACTGCTCAATAATTCTCTCCATGCTTCAGTCAGACCAATATATCATGTGCAACTCCCAAAAGAAAAGGCACATTTAACGGATGCTGTGTATTTTTCCTACTGAATCTGTTATCTTTTACAGCCATGAGGATTAAAAATTGCACTTGGGAGAAATGCCATTTTCTGTCTTTGTAATGTTAAAGTGACACACTGGTAAAAATCAAGTTTTTTTTTGTTAACATGTCTGTAACATGTTTCATGTGATTTACAAGACATATCAAGAGCAACAGCATTCCAAACTCCCAAGTATGTGTTTTTCTGCTGTGAATGTCTGCTTAAGCTCCACCCCTCAAAAAAGACAGATTTGAACAGACCGTTAATAGCTGTATTCCTGCTTAGACTTGTTGGTTATAACGTTAACCCATCAGACAGATGCTCTTGGCTACCTCAGGGGAAAAATGAGGAGCCGAGGAGCAGCAGGACTGAAGTCGTGGTGACCAATCACATGCAAGCCCTGCAGGCTGCTAATTAGAATATTCATAGATCTGCAAATACTTAAGTAGGTGCAAGTTTTAAAATCTCTTTCCAAGCAATTCTAAAGCAATAAAAGTTTTTTGTGAGTAAAAAGCCACAATATACTATTTTGGGCAATACATATTTGTTTTTGAGGTGGTTTTAGAGCCGCCAGAGCGCACCATTAAGCTAGTCTAATCTGACAATGTCTCACGTTCTTATCCAGCACCACACACTTAATCTTTCAAACCCAAAGAAGCCGTGTGAAGCTCCACATAAAGAGTAAAAAGAATACTCCTACAACACAGATTTTGCGCTTGCATCAGTTATCACAGAAAACATCTGGAGCTAATGAGCAGCAAGGCACTAAGCACCTGTTATTTTTCAGCAGGTTGAAGCCTCTGCTGAGGCATGAAGGACAGACACCCAGACTCCTCCAAGACTCAGCCGTTTTGTGTTTGGACGATAAGACAGTTAGCTTTGACCTCCATATGATAGGGGTCACTGAGCCGCACGTCCATCCTCCTCCTGCCTGGAGCAACACTCTTAGTGCAAATCATGCCTTCAGCGTACACCTATGTGCCCTTTGTTCAGAGTTTTCACTTGATTTGGGGAAGAGGAATAAAATGATCCTCCTACACAGTTTTTTTCTCCAAAGGTTTAATGTATGACAACCTGTGGCTCTTCTGCCCATAGGCAGTGGCTCTTTAAGGCCTCGACAGAAAAGTCAAAACTTTCAGTCAGAAGAGGATGCTGATTTGAGAGGGAAAATTAGCAAATGTATAACAAAAGCTGAAAACTGATGCCAAAAACTCTTACAAGAACAAATCTGAGAGAAATGGTGACAACATTTCTGGGGAAAAAAACACAAGTTTACTGGAAAAGTTGCATTTCTTGTAGTGTGTTACAGACTTGTTTGTGGAGGCGCCTTGCATGGCAGTGGTCCCTCTGATTCTACATGTGATTAACATTGTAGACGGGAGAAACAGAATTTGTTCGACTGTACATGATTGGCTGTATGGACTGAATGACAAAGTTGGCTTCTTCTTCTAAATTTGTTAAGTGTTTCCATTTTTCCTGATAACAGGTAACAAATTCATAAGGGAGAATAGAACAAATCTTTTAGAAAAGCAGATTTATGCCAGAAATATGACAAATTTAAGGAAAAAAGGTGCAGTCTTATGAGAAATACTTGCAAATTTGCAAGGCAAAAAAAAAAAAAAAAAAAAAAAAACACTTACAGGAAACACTGCAATTTTATGAGAAAAAAATGTAACCTATTTAGGCTACAATTTTACCTGAAATAGTAACAAATTAAAAAAAAAATATGACAAATTTATTAGAAAAGAAGAAAATTTATGCCAAAAATCTCACAAATTTCGAAAAAAAGGTTGTGATTTTATGAGGAAAAACCTTGATGGTGTCATGTTGGTAATGTTGCCGTTTTACCTTAGTTTGGAGCAGGGGTTGGCAACCCGCGGCCCTTCAGCCCCCATGCTGCGACTCCCTGCAGTTATATCTCAAAACACATGGAAATTAATGACGTTCATTTCAATTATTTTATTTTTCAAATTATTGTTTATTGCAATTGGACACATTTCTCAACAGAAATGCATACATTTATGAACATAAAATATTTATGAGGGGGGCTGAAAAGTTCATAGACTGACTATGAAGGAGTTATGCTACAGCAGTGAAGCTAGTCATGCATTAAATTCAACCTTTTCTGATACTAACTGCATTGTTTCTTTTCAGCTATACTTACATTGGACAGTAATCCAGGACTTTGAACAGGAGACCTACAGCCACTTCGTGAAGATGGATAAAAGACGGAGGCCATCACCTTCCCTGCTGATGACACCATCTTGGCCTTCTTTGGAGGGGGAGAAGAGGTGTGTTTCCACTGCTTAGACTGTTGTTTGGCCTCTGGCTTGAAGTAGTGGACCCAACACTCATCTTGGGTGAGGAAACGTTCAAGGAAACCAGCTGGATCTGGTTTATCCATCACGAAATGGCTCTAGGTGTCCTTTTCACAGTCCTGGATTACTGTCCAGTGTGAGTGTATCTGAAAAGAAACAATGCAGTTAGTATCAGAAAAGGCTGAATTTAATGCATGACTAGTTTCGTTGCTGTAGCATAACTCCTTCATAACCAGCCTATGAAATTTTCAGCCTCCCCCCCCCTGTATATTTTAAATTATTTCTTATGTTGTCAACCATGCGTGACTGTGTCACATCTGACGGTGGCTGCACAGAGAGCCGCTCAGCCCCTCCTCAGTGCATGTGGAAAGAGCACGGACAGCAGCAGCTTCCAACCACTCTCGGTAAGACAAACAGATCCAGAGAAAGTAAAATCACAGAGAAAAATGGAGAGCCTAATTCTGTGACAGAGTTATTTGTGTTCATGTATGGTTGTTATGTGGAAAGAATTTCTCCACAAGAACACAAACAATGAAAAACAGCCACCTCATTAGTGTCTACAGGTCCATAAAAAGATATATCATCTAAAATCAATTAATTAATTATCCTTAAAAATGAGAAACAATCCTTAAATTCCTGCTCAATAACCTTAAAATTAGTCACCTGCACTATAAATGCTGGATTCAGAGACATGACTGAAGTCTGAATTATTGTGAATTATTTTCACCATCACAGCACAATACTTCCTGAGTTATGTAAAAATAAAAGCCCTCTACAACGATTCAGTTTTCAGAATGGTTGTTTCTGTTATGTGCTTTTATTATGAAACATCGTCAACAGGATATACTTGTCTGAAATCAGCAACCTACAGCTGACAATTTTTCCTCACAATCTGTAAATAAAGAAAAAAAAATAGTAAAATGAGTTCAAATGAGTGATAAGAGAGAAGACTGACAGTGATGTAGAGATGAGCCTTTTGTTTTAAGGATGTTTTCAGCTTTTTGTCTGCAGGATAACCGTTTGTTACCTGATGTTTTAAATGGGGTTTTGGACAAACAGTGAATTGTATCTGCAGTCTGTCAATGCCAAGCATTTAAAAAAAAAAAAAAAAATCCAACCAACATTTACGTCAACAGAAGAAGGTCTTTTTAAATGTTTTTTTTTCCCACTCTGCTGTAATTATTTCTAATTGGCTTCATTTGCACTAAATGATTTTTAAAGTTATACTATTTAGAAAGTTGTTTAGAATTCTTTTTGTTTCATTCCAAAATAAATAAAGAGAATATCAGACAACCAATTATCAGACAACCAATCCACTAGTCATCAAACAGAGTCTGGAGAACAGGTGAAGGATACAGATTTATATTATATTAATACATTTGAATAACGAGCATTATGAGGAAACATAAAAAGATGAAAAGTAGCTTCTTCTAAATAAAACTTTTGTCTCCAACTTATTAAAATATCAGAAACTAAAGCTGTGTGATCACTGTTGAAAGTAGGAGATGGATGATATTTTTCAGGTTTAAACAATTCATGAATGTGTTGATAATTATATAATAATAATAATAATAATAATGATGATCTGCTGCACGGTGGCGCAGTGGTTTAGCACTGTGGCAGCACAGTTTTACCCTCGGCCGTGGGACCGCAGGGATCATGAGATCGTGGGTTCGATCCCAGCCCCCGACCAACAGTGAGCTGTGTGGAGTTTGCATGTTCTCCCCGTGTTGCGCGGGTTTACTCCGGGATTTCTCCGGTTTCCTCCCGCACACCAAAACATGTAGGTTTAGGGCGCTCGCGCACGCAGCGACCAGCAGCCGGTGGCTTGTCACCAGACTGCAAACCAAGTCTACCTACGGGTACAAATAAGTAACAAAAAAAAAAAATAATTAAAAAACTATACAAAAAAATTATGGTCAAATATTCAGAAGTTTATTTTCAGCACAAAATTTGTAATATATTTGTAATACTTTTATTTCATGAATGAAGCTATATATAAAGCTTGGCAGTTTTTTCCGCTGGTGTAGTATGAATTCATTAATGCCACATAATATTCAGAGCTATGTATATAAAAAACTTTATAAGCAGCGTAATCTTTATTTTAAAGGTCAAATTGCCGTTGCGGCTCTCAGCTACTTCTATTTTAGTCTGAGACGGGCAAAATGGCTCTTTGGTTGGCAAAGGTTGCAGCCCCTGGTTTACAGGCTCAGATATTTTTGTGGCTCCGTGCAGGTTTTGCTGGTCAAAAATCTCTCAGTGGCTCTTTGCATAGTAGAGGTTGCCGACCCCTGGTCTATATATTCAGATACTTGACCAATAATAATTCAGAGAGGAACTATGCAGAATACTGCATTTTCCACATGCATACCTTATACTGCCGAAATTTTCACAGTATATCATCAAGGGGGAAAAAAACTGAGGTTACACCTCCAAAAAGTGATGCAGTTTTTAGATATATTACGGCTGTACACTGATTAAAACTTTTTAACTAACTGTGCATTTTTCTATAATTAATTGCAATTAGTCACAAAACTTCCCTAAAAGAATCAATCAAAATGTATACTTCAAATTTCATTTTCATTCATTGAACATACTTATGACTAATATTCAACAAAAATACAGCTAGAGCAACATAAAACAATCATGAATGTATATTCAATTGCCATTTCCTTAGAAAGAGTCTACTTCTCTGCAAAGCTACTATTTTTTATATTGTTGTCACATTTCCTGTTTTATTTTTTAATGGTTGAAGAGGAAGTTAGTGCTTCTACTTAAGGTAACTTTCCTAATGATCTCAACCCTTAAGAGTACAAACAAATGGAACAATTCTTCATTGATGTCTCAAGCTCCTGACCTTAATGGTGAGTTGGATGCTTATATTCACTTTATCTTGGAGTGTGTGTTTTTCTACACTCGTTTACAGAAACTCTCTCTCTTTTCATACTTTTGAGTGAGCATCCCCAATCAATGATGCTAGGTCGTGTTTGTGTGTGTGCTCTAAGTGGGGTGTGTGCACAGGATGAGGTTGCTCGTATCGGAGGATCAGTTTAGTGTAGTGTAAATTTAAACACTAAAAAAAAGACACTTATTTTATGCTGAGCCAGCTGCCAAAACAGTCCAGTCACCATGACCGACACCACCTCAGACCTGACAGAGTCAATTTTTTTAACGCATTAACTGGCCCACATTAATCTAAAAAGTTAATGCATTCATACCCCAGTCCTAATTATTATTTTTTTTTTTTATTAAAAGGGAGGATGTTATTAGTACTAGGTTTGTTATCAAGGAAAATGCACAGTAATTTGATCATTTTGAAATTTCTATTTCTTAACTCAGAAGCTGTATAAAACACACAGTGAACGTAATTAATTGAGCAGCCCTAAAACAAAAAAAACCCCAAAACAAAACACTAAACTAAAAATACTAGTGGACTATTTCCCTGCTGTTATTCGGGTTGTATGATGCGGCTTCAAATCATCATCCTAATTAATAAACTCTACTTCAGCTTTGCTTATTTAAGTTCTTTTCAAATTAAGCGCGCACACACACAATCAGATTGTTTGGATATTCATTTGTTACACTGGTATTCAGTTTTCAAATTTGGCATTTGCTTTTTTCCCCTAATTGTTTGATTTTTAATTAACATAAATTACAAATTTACCTTTAAGAAAAATAACCTTCAATTTTAGGAGAAAAATCTCACAAATTCAAAAGAAAAAAGCAGCAACCTGATATCCACAAAATTTACCATCCATCCATCCATCCTCTACCGCTCATCCAGAGGTCTGGGTCACAGGACCAGCAGTGTAAGCAGAGATGTCCAGACTTTCCTCTGCCCGGTCACCTTCTCCGGCTCTTCAGAGGGGCCACCAAGGCGTTCCCAGGCCAGCTGGGAGATATGGCCTCTCCAGTTTGTCCTGGGTCTGCCCCAGGTTCTTCTCCCAGTGGGACATGCTTGAAACACCTCACATGCAAGGCATCCAGGAGGCATCAGGATCAGATGCCCAGACCACCTCAACTGGCTCCTTTTGATGTGGAGAAGCAGCTCTACTCTGAACCTCTCCTAGATAACTGAGCTATTGCGCAAATGAATAGTGATGTCGCTGAATGGCTGCAACCGTTCATACCACTGTCTCGAGTTTTCACAGTAAGCAGTGACGATTTTATCAGTTACTTTGACAGACAGCTCAGTAGAGCCGTGGTTAGCACTGTGGCAGCACAGCAAGAAGGCTGTGGGTTTGACCCCATCCCCCTGACCGTCGCTGACCTTTCTGTGTGCATGTTCTCCTCATGTCTGCATGGGTTTTCTCCAGATACTCCAGCTTCCTCCCACAGGCCAAACACCGAGCTGCTATGTGAGTTTAATTGGCATCATCTGGGGATTCTAACTTGTCCTTGGGTATAAATGTGAGAGTGGATGGTTGTCTGTCTGTGTTGTCCCTGCGATAGACTGGTGATCTGTCCAGGGTGTACCCTGCTTCTTGCCCAAAGATGCTGGGATAGGCTCCAGCCCCCCTGCAACCCAAAAAGGATTAAGTGGTAGAGGATGAATGAATGAATGACTTTGAGAGACCAAAGGAAAAGCAAGTCCATTTATCTTGATTTAAAGATTCATCATACAGAGATTTCCATTTTTTGCCGTTTAATTTTTTTTTTTTTTTTTATTTTGTGTACTTTATTGACGCCCTGAGGGGAAATTCAGGGCATCTGCCTAGATGGATGAAGCAGCCACGGTACGGCGCCATCCCTTCACCAATCACACACACATTCACACCTAGGGCCACTTTAGAGTCTCCAAGTAACCTAACTTGCATGTTTTTGGCCTGTGGGAGGAAACCGGAGTACCCAGCGTAGACCCACGCAGACACGGGGAGAACATGCAAACTCCACACAGAAGGGTCACTGATGGACAGGGGGCGGGATCGATCCCGTGAGGTAATTACTGCGCCACCGAGCTGCCCAATTGAAACAATAAAACAAAAATTACTGTTTTTTAAGATATAAAAAACAATAAACATCAGACAGCACTTGTATAAGAATGTATCGATACACTAGATGTTAGAAAAAAAAAAAACTCCCCCCATCCCCCCCATCTGCGTTAATGAGCTGGCTGCATGCAGTTACAGACGTCGAGAGGTGCACAGCCAGCCGGAATGCTGCATTACCCAGTTTTTACGACCATCGGTGAGAGTAGAAATGTAGATTGAACAGTAAATCAACAGCTTTGCTTTAGCGCTCAGTTCCTCTTTACCACAAACCACCAGTACGACATCCACAGCACGGCAGATGCTGCTCCAATCCATCTACCAATATGTTGCAAATTTAAATGACTAAATCTGCACAGATATATAACAAAATAAAACTAAGATCTGCATGACAAAAAATACACATTGTGAAAAAAATGCAAAATTTCCAAGAAAGGCTGCACAGATTTACAAAGGAAAAAAAACCCTGCATGTTTATATGAAAAAAATGATGAATTTATAAGAAAAAGGTTTCAAATTTACAAGAAAAAGTACAAATGCATGAAATTAAAAAAAAGTTACAAATTTACATAAAAAGTTCCATATTTATTAGAAAAAAAACACATTTATGAAAAATGCTGATGGAGCTGCGTGAGGGAGAAGCAACACCATACAGAATATTAGGTTACTCACTCTGGATCGCTCACAAATATTCAGAGCCCCAAAACTGGTCTTCAAGACAGCCGTAGTTTTAAGTGGGTTTATGTTTTCAGTTTCATACAGACTTTTGATTATCTTATTATAATTTTTTTAGCTTAACATTAAAAAAAAAATTAAAACTAACCCAGCCACACGGGGTGCACAAGCCAGTGTACTCCTAGTGCCAGTCCCAAGCCCGTGTATATGGAGAGGGTTGTGTCAGGAAGGGCATCCAACGTAAAACCTTTGCCAAATCAAACATGTAGACATTGTGATCTGTAGTGAGAGTAGTGAGCAGATGGAACAGAGCCTGGAGAGGTGGAGGTATGCTCTGGAGAGAAGAGGAATGAAAGTCACTAGAAGCAAGACAGAATACACGAGTGTGAATGAGAGGGAGGCAGGTGCAACAGTGAAGATGGAAGGAGTAGAGGTAGTGAAAGTAGATGAGTTTAAATACCTGGGGTCAACCATCCAAAGCAATGGAAAATGCACAAGAGAGGCGAAGAAGAGAGTGCAGGCAGGGTGGAGTGGGTGGAGACGAGTGTCAGGGGTGATTTGTGACAGAAGGATAGCAGCAAGAGTGAAAGGGAAGATTTACAAGACTGTAGTGAGACCTGCTATGATGTATGGTTTGGAGATGGTGGCGCTGACAAAAAGGAGGTGGAGCTGGAGGTGGCAGAGTTGAAGATGCTAAGATTCTCATTGGATGTGACTAGGAGGGACAGGATTAGAAATGAGTATATCAGACGGACAGCTCAGGTTGAGCAGTTTGGAGACAAAGTAAGAGAGGCAAGGCTGAGATGGTTTAGACATGTGCAGAGGAGGGATAGTGGATATACTGGACAAAGGATGGTGAAGATGGAGCCAGGCCAGGCAGGAGGAAAAGAGGAAGAGCACAGAGAAGATTCATGGATGTAGTGAAGGGCGACATGGCGGGGGTTGGTGTTCCAGAGGAAGATGCAGGAATAGGGTGAGATGGAGGAAGATGATCCGCTGTGGAGACCCTCAAAGGGAGCAGCCGAAAGAAGAAGATTCAAAAAATATTTTTTTCCACCTCAGAGCAGACAGAGCCCCCTGGGATCTCCAGCACCAATGCATCAGAGGTTCTGTTCAGTTAATCACCCAACCCTAGCGCTTATGCTCTTATTTTGACAGATTAATTGATGCTTAGGGTGCTTTCAAACCTAAATTCATTTAATTTGGTCCGAAACAGTTGACAAGTTTGTTACTTTGTATCATTTTCTCCTCGGTTCAGTCCCCTTTCCCACAGGCAAAAATTGAGGCAGAAAATAAGCAGACCAACCTGTGTCACGTTAAATCCCACGAGACTTACGTCAGAACGTTCTCTGTTCTTATTGGTAAGATTTTTTTGCCGCGACAACAGGAAAGGTAAATACAGGAAGTAGAATGGCTGCCGTATCTTTATGCATTTCTGGGAGAAAATAATACAAATCGTAGCGTAATCTGCAGCAGGTTTTCATCGCCCTGGTTAGCCTTCATTACATACGTGCATATAGCACTTTTGGAAAATCGTACAGTTGGAAAATGAAACGCTGCTATGGATGGGAAATAACATGTTAACGTTCATTAATCCTCCAGAACCGTGACGTGCTCAGCCACAGACATTTTCAAAGATCTATCAGGTATGTACAGTGACATAAAATATTTTACCATTTGCCGCTGGTCCCGTTTTAGTGCGGTCGCTTTCTCACCTGCAGGACCACACCAGAGTTCGCCATTTACCGAGATCACCCCTTTCAGGTGGTCTCGGTACTGTTGTTTTGGTACGCACTTGAGTGCGATTACCGTGTTCTCACCAGACAAAACAAACCGCACGAACAGACAAAACAAACTTGAGTTCGACTGAAACGGACTAAAGCCTGCAGGTGTGAAAGCACCCTTAATCTAGCCCCATCATTTCCTACCAGGCCGAGAGAGTATCTCATCACCAGGTAAACTGTTCTGATGAAATTTACTCCTAAAGGAGGAAAGAAGGACCTGTGTTTATTTAGTTCTTTTTTAATTTTACAGACTACTGTACTCAAAGCACTTTTACCAACTAGCTACATTCATTCTTTATTCTGTGGGCTACAGAAACCTGTTGCTATTTTAGTGTCACCAGTTAGCCAATCATGTACAGTATGTGTGTTTTTGTACTGTGGGAGGAAACTGAGCAAGTGGAGTGAACCCAAAGCAGGCATATCTAGATATCCTGTGCCTACTCCACCTCTAACCAGAGTATCTGAAGTGGGAACTCCCTCAGCTGTGAGGAAAAAGTGCCAACAACCTCACCACCACGCTGCCAGCAGAATGGCTTCAGCTTTTACTAAGACAAAATCATCAGGGCTGCAAAACCGAACAAAGCCACGGCTACCTGTCCTTCAGGACAGTGGGGTTCAGTCTGTGGGACAAGAAACCCTCTTGAGAAGCAAATTCACTATTATTCTGTTGCTATAATGGAGTAACACTGCATCAGACGCCACACCTTTGAAAGCTTGACTTTGCTTAATATTTATTAGGGGCTTCTGCGTGATATTCAGGCCAATATTTCCTCTTTTGTCTGCAGGTGACTGTTTAAAATGAAGATACATTTTCTTGCAGTTAAATCTGCAGTAGGCAGAAATCTGAGAAAACAAAAATCTGCCCAGATTCTGCAGCTCCCCATCACTTTCCTGACATCTGTGAGGCTCCTTGACTTCAGTAGTCAAAAAGCAAAGCCTCTGGCCGCCAGGACCTGTGACTGGGCAAAGAAACCGTCAGGGGTGTGAAACTTTCTGTAGGCTGACCAGAGCCCCGAGGAGATGCTGTGGTTTAGTCGTCCTGTCAGAGCACCAGCGGAAAAAATTGCTGTACAAAGATAATTGTTCTGTTTCTGAATTTGAATAAAAATCTTCTGCCTTTCACACCTAAAAGTGTGTGCTGCTGGTCTGCCGTGATCCCTGGTTCCAGTCCTGGCCAGACAGATCTTTCCTGCATGTCTCGCCCCCTACTCTTCACCCAATTTCCATCCTCTCTTCAATACCACAGTCTATATAAAGACTAAAAGGCACAAAAATAAATCTGATGGTGGAATTTTAAGCCAATACCACTAATGATGCTGAAAATAATAATTAAGCCGATGGGTGACAGCTGATACTGATAGTTTTGTTTGTTTTTGTTTTCACCTATTCCATCTTTGTTGGTCAGGGAGACAAATACATCTGCATTACAAAAACACTGAAATACTTGGTTCAGTCCTGATTGGTTTCTGAATCCGCAGCTGTAGTCTACTGTTGTCTGTTTGAGAGCAAAGTCAATGACACACGACTGGGACACACCAGAAAAAACGCCAGCCACTCCTGATATCTGATTAGCTGATACGGAAAATATTGGCCGATAGCGATGTCAGGCCCATGTGTCTGTGCATCCCTAATTCAACCAGTTCAGACCTGTTTAAATGTTTGATTTGTCCCCATTTGCAAATAAACACAATTTGCAAAGGGGGTTGAATAATCTCCCATGGAACTGTAAGACTCGTGATAACTGATGGTTTGTCAATGCATGACAGAAAATTCTACCCCTGTTCTGATGTCCACATAGACCTTTAACCCAATTCAAAGCCTGTTCAAACATGGTTGGTCCAGAACACGAGGACTATAAGCAGACAGCAAAACAGAACCCAATAACCTGGTAGCACACATCCTGCCCCATGTTCACAGATCATTCACAGTATACAGTGGCCATATACTGTCTGTATTGGCATTGGCATAAATGCTGCTTTGTCACATACCAAAGTCATGCAACCGAGTGGATCATTTTTGCCTGTCATGCCTCTCACCGTCTGCAAAGCTTACACCTCTGAAACTATTATCAACAAGGTATCACCAAAAACTAATCTCACATTTAAAAAAAAAAAAAAAACTGAAATTTCACCAGATGTGGGTGCAGTGCCAGACGGCCACAATGTCTCCATGCATGTTTAGCCCCTCAAGGACATGCAGATGATTAAGTTCAGAGTTTATGGCTGCCGTGTAATGAAAACTGACTCCAATTAGTCACCAAATAAGAATGAAATATCACAGTCAGACATCGCTCATACAGCTAGGTGATGAGTCAGACAAACCCTTGCAACATTGTGGGCAGCTTTTGTTCTCATCAATCTTAATTACAGAGTGTTCATTCTTACCTGGGTAGAAGTCTTTGGATTTGGACAGCTTAATAGTGGCACCCGTCTCTTTCTGGAGCTGTACGATGGTCTGGCCACCCTTGCCAATTATAGAGCCGGCTGCATAGCTGGGGATCAGCACCTTCAGGAAGTACTCACCCTCCTCTGGGGGAAGCGAGACACAAAAGTAGGAAAGGGTCATATGTCTTGTTGAAAATATAGACCGATATGTACACAGGGAGACAATAAGGAGTGCGTATATTCTGCTGTTAAAGTGAAGAGATCTGTTTTGCCTTTTGAGCGAGGCTCTCTGCAGCTTTCAGTGCATTCCCATTTTCTCTGAGATTGGTGACATGTTCTGTGTCCTGTCCCAGATTTCTTGTAAATGATGACCTCCTTTCCAGTTTGCAGAGGTCTAATTTTAACTGTTTTCAAGGAGTTTTACCAACCTCTGAACACAAAGCCAAGCTCAGTGTTAACCATCATCTTTCACTCAGGAGTAACAACAGAAAATAGAAAAAGTAGTTAAACCTCAATTTGAAAATGGAGGGAAAAAAGCCACGCTCAGAGCGCAACGTTATTTGTGCCAGTACAGATCCTTCACAATTAGCAGACGTGTGGAGAACATATGGGAACCAATCCCACAGATTTGCTTAAAGGGGATACTGCCAAGATGGGCTAAATCTCCTCCATTTTGAAGGGGGCTTCGGTAGCTTACAGTGGCTTGTAGCAGCCAGTGATTGACAGCACATCATTTTGAAGAATTTGTTCCTCCCACTGAGCTGGGAAAAGTTCATTTTCTTACAGGCCCAATTACGAATTAATCAGCAACAAAGCAGGCAAATCGTCTTATCCAAGAACACTCCTGATTACATTGAGTGCGTAATCTTGTAAAAAGCAATCAACCAAATATTGAGCCTGGACCTGAATGTAATTAAAGAACCTGCCAACAATGCATCATAAATATGATATTTATAGATGCTCAGCGGCCGGGCTCACCCAGTGTATTACAAACTAAAATAATGATGTCAGGGTGAACACTCAGCACAGGTGTGTGTTGGGTAGACCAAAGCACTGATACACAATCTCCTCTGCATGCCGATTTGGATGCAATGACGTCATGTTCGATCCTGTTTCAGCTGCTTCGAGGGTGACATCACTGGAGTGGGCACAGATGTGAAAAGGCACTGTCCATCGTTGCTCATGGAGACATTTGTGATCCATTTTAAAGCGAAGCATGACACAGACACCTGACGTCGGATGTCACACATGCAGGATGGAGGTGGACCAACCTGTTGCCTCAGTAATGCCCTCATTAAAGTCAGACGAGAATGAACATGGCACTGTGACATCAAGGAATTACACACCCTACATGTTAGCTCTCCTCCTTATTACATTAATATGCCCCTCATGTTCCATTCAGACACTGGTTTGCTTTCGAGCGCCTGTAACCTCTGACAAATATACAGACGCTGACATGATTGTTAAAGCTATTTCGCTCTGGATTTGGACCGAATAGCTGGGACTCGTGGAGAGAATCCCAAATCTGAGTGTTCAACATCAATATGAAATCACATATCATCGAGAGCTGGTGGAAACAAAAATATGAGATCAGTCTACACAGAACTATCAGGATTATTGTGCTATATTGCAGCCATGCCTCTGCCTTTGTACAACAATAAAATGACCTTGGAGCAAAATGGGACCACCGTTCACCGCTGTCACTGGAAAGCTTTTAAGCCCCTCACTAATATCGCAACTCTCTGAATCCCATTGGAAGGATGCTGATTTCAGGACCCAAACATCTGACGACCTGTTGTTGACAGACAAGCCCAAACCCACTGCGTAACTTTCTGCTCCTCCTTAGCCGGAGTAAACCCAGCAGGGCAGGAAGCCACTGAGATTCCCTCCGTTGCCCTCACAGCCACGCTTGCTGTCATTAGTCAATAATTAATTCCTTCCCAGTGACTGAGATCACAGTAACAGGTTTTAATGGTGTCATGTGGTAGAGTAAACATGGCAATCTGTTGCTGCAATCCGGCAGGGAACGGGAGCAGTGGGGCACACTGGTAAGCCGAGCCAGTGGGGTGGTAGTTCAGACCCCTGCTTCCAAGTGCTGGAAGGGTGGCTTGGAGGGGAGATGCTGAGGACTCTGAGCCAAATATGTTAAGTTTAAGTGGATCGGGTGGGGTGGGGGGTCAGGAGGAAATGCCTTGTGACCGCCCCCCACCACCACCACCATCAAGTATCCATCCTGCATTTCAATGGACCAACCTGCTCCTGACAGGCAGCAAGGGCGACGCAACAAAAAATGAGCAGCGGACGCTGAATGAGCTGCCGATGTATGAAACAGCACACAGTCTCTCTCGCATGATGGATAAATTCATTCAACAAGTCAAAGACAAAAAAAAAGAAAGAGTTTGAGGCTTACCCATTCTGAGATCTGCTGCTGCTCAAGTCCTCTGTCAGATCGCCATCAATGCTGGGGCAAAATCTCTGAAGGGGATCTTAACATTAGCCTAGGCATAGGTGCAAGGGTAGTGTTGAGGAATGCGGCCAGTCGACCTTTTTTCGCCGAGGTCTAATTCATCAGTGGGTGCAGAAAAAGATTTCACCGCAGCATCGGAGCCATGGCTGCAGCTGACCACAGCCTCAATTGTCTGAGAAAATGCTAATGCAGGCTGCTCAGTGTTTTCACTGAAAGACGGCACGCATTGTTCAAGCCTGCATTGGTTTGAAGGGGGGGGTCTTCCCTGCCGCATCACCCTTTTCACTGCTCTCATCCATATTCATCGAGTGGCCTGTCCGTCTGCAGCAGCGCGCAGGACTGACATCTCCCTCTGCCAATGGGTGGCCTCCTTCCTCCAGCGCGTCACGCCCCCACCCCCCCGATGCCGGTCCCCCAAAAAACTGAATTTTCTCCCCTACTCCGCCTCTTTTGACGCAGCACTATAAAGTACGGCAGTCCATTCACTCACTTTTTCTTTAGAGGAAGGCGACAAAGGTAAAGTGGCCATGGGAGTGGGCTTCAGCCGTGAATGAGGAAGCCTGCGGAGTGACCTTCAATAGTGGCTGAAGAGGTGTATGGAGAACATGAGCAGATGATGGAAGGAGGTGGAGGAGGAGTGATCTGAGGCAGCGTGCCTTACGCCACCCACCCTCCGCCGCTCCTCCACCCCCACCTCCCCTCCCCGAATCCTTTAGACGGCCATGTTTGAGAGGGCGGAGGGGCTCATCAACCATTGCAAATGGCAGTGCCGCAGAATGGTGGAGGGGGGGTGATGAAGCCAATCACTACGCCTATAAATCTTACACCGAGAGGTATCTCAAGTGACCGAATGAGCATAAAAACTGCAGTGTGCACAGTTGCCAGAGCCTGCATGTGAGCACTGGGGGGGGTCCGGCTTCATTTGTTAGTGCTTCCCACAGAAAAGAACTGGTGTCATTTCCTGGCTGCTGGTTGGTTTCTTCCAAAGACCCAACCTGAGCGTCGCAGGCCCGTCTATTATTTTGAAGCGAATGCCTTCCAGAATATTCAAGCAAACCACATTCACAGAGAGATGCTCTGGTACACAGACACAGCTTCCCCGTAGACTCCACTCCCTCTCACAGTCTCTCTCTCTCTCTCTCTCTCCGCTTTGCTCCGTCTTCATTTCTACTGCTCTCTCTCTCTCTAGCTTATTCTCTCTTTCCCTGCCACCTGGCAAATTCACAGTCCGCTCACGTCACATCGCTCTGCAAGGGCACCTGTGTCCTTCCCACAAAAAAATTGACCAAAAAAAAAAAACAACCAAAAAAAAAAACGCTCACATTCCCGTGCCAACCTTTCCAATAGCAACATTACGAGATCATACCTAATCTCTCAGCCACACAACCTTTTGGACGGCACACGCTTGCCAGCAACATGGGCTCAGAGTACGGGTAATTAGAAAGAGAAATGAATGGAAGATGCTCACTTTAGGAAAAGAAGGGCACTGCTGATAAAAGAGGAGTAATTTCCCTCAGTCAGTGTCCGCAGCTCTTAATGCACAACAAGGGGCTCAGCTCTGAAAAGAGCACGGGCTTTCTCCTTTGTTGCAACTGCCAGTCATGTTAATGATCAGTTCGGCAAGAATAACACGATCAATATCAGACGTAGTCAAGGGGTTGGTGATTACGGGGATGACTGCGGGTTATCAGGCCATCTAGCCCCACTACTGCCACATATTGGGAGACTGCATTGTTACATGTGATCTGTGTAAGTTGCGTGAAAGCCGGAGGTGATGGGTGATATTTGCAAAATGTCTGCTGTGTGTATGCAAATACAAATGGCTTGAATGTGTATTTTAGGTGGATACAGCCACATGATTGTGCTCTAGAGCCCAGCCTGCAGAAGTTTGAGGAGATTAGCCTAAAAAAAAAAAAAAATCTACAAAAGAAGCTCCTTGTGTGTTTTGGACCAAGGCAAAACTTTGAGACAGTGGTGACGGTGGAGATCAAAAATTGGCCTGATCTCTCAATGATCTCCACCCCTGTGTAAAGGGGGTAAAAAAAAAAAGGACGCTCACCTTGTGGTGGTTTGTGCTCTATAAATACATTTGAAAAAGTTAGCATTAATAGATCTTTATAGAAATAATGAAAAAAATATTCAAAAATAAACCCACAAAGCGTGTTTTGTGGAGTCTGTATTTTGGATCCGTGATCTACCTGAGCCAATTCTACTGTCCATCAAAACGGGCATAGATGACGTCCCCTCTCAGCCTAGCTGCAATGCTATTGGTTGTGGACAAGAGAAAGAAAATGATTCTTGCATCAAGCTGCGAACACTGAGGTTGGAGAATAGCTCTTACTAACAGGGCCATGGTCTTGGAAAAACATACTGCTGTTGAGTTTTTCAAATGAATGCAATTTTCATTTAGTGTTAATATATTCAGGAGAAGAGAGACACAACTACAACAGATCTAGATGCATAAATAACACTCTGGGCTAGAGGAAGAAAATAAGAAATCTGTTGAGGAATTATGTAAATTTGATTTTGGGGATGAACCGCTCAGTAAATAAATTATAGAGAGAATAAATTGTATCTTTTTAGTTGAATGAACCAGAGGATCTACTTAGGTTTAGCTCTTTTTATTCTGGTCAATTTAATGTGCAATTCTTCACTTAGATTTTTTTTATTATTATTATTTACAGACAGTTGTTCTGACTCTGTGGAACACTCACTGGATTCAGCACAGAGCACTTCATTTAAAGGTCAGCACAATTCTTCATGTGAAGGCTGTACAACACAGCTAAAATCCTCCCCAGCTTCTGTCAATAACTGAATTTTAGCATCTATTCCAAAATATTAATAACTAGAAAAGCACTCATAGAACGCATACCTCCGCCAAGGCTCCTTCCGTTTGTCATGGATCACATCCAAAATGTAATGGGTTTGTGTGTAGGCCTAGAGCCACTTGTGGTGAAAATGGCATCAAAGTCTGTCCATCAGTTTTGGAGTATTATTGCTAACACACTGTGAGAAGATAAGAGCCTTGGCTGAGGTATGCATTCTCAGATCATCACCAAAATGTAATGGGTTCCTCTGTAACCCAAGAACCACCTCTGGTGAAAATTTCATCCAAATCCATCCAGTAGTTTTTGTGTAATCCTGCTGCACAAATACAAACAAAGCCCTTGGTGGAGGTATGCACTCTCAGATCATCACCAAAATCTAATCATTTCTTCCTTGTCCCATTTTGGACTTGTCCTGAAAATTTCGTCCAAATCCGTTCATAACTTTTTGAGTTATGTTGGTAAAAGATTTTTGTTTTCTCTTTTTTCTCCTTTGAATTCTTGGATGGAATATGGGTGGGCAATATAAGCTGCGGCTTCAGCCATCACCCATTTCGGATAACTCACGTGGAATTGTATAGTAGAAGGAGTCTTTGTCTAATTTGACCTTGTTGTTATATTATACAGTTTCTTTTAACCTGTAATGTACTATCCGAAATAAAATAAATTCATTCATTCATTCGTAAAAGACAGACAGACAGACAACAGACAAACCCCGGTAAAAACATAACCTCCTTGGCGGAGGTAACAAACTCCTTGGCAGAGGTAATGGACAGGCCTAGGGGTGGGAATCACCAGAGGCCCCAGGATTCTACACCATCACGATAAATGGGCCACGACGCAATATTATCACAATCCTCCAGTGTGCTCAATACTGTGATTTCCTACCCCGAGCTTCGTCGTGCTCAACTGCCGGCTGGATCTCAGGAGTCACTCCTTTGCTGTGCTGACCTAATCAGACAATGAGCATTTAGCACGATCTAATACAGTGGTCCCTAATCAGTGGGTTTTGGGCCACTTGGTAGTAGGTCGGAGAGACCCACAGACAAAAAAAAATAATCCTTTTGTTCCTCTCTATTGACTATTGAAGTGTTTTATTTTGAGAAAATTGATGGATGTTCTCTTCCCAAATGACTCCGACTGACTTCCTGCCTGTCCTGTCTGCGCACACTGTTTGAAAAAAGATTCATCATTAGAGAGTTTGAACATTACTTTCCCACCACAAAAGCATGCTGGCTTGGGCCATACTGCTCCTTCCTGAACAGGATGATGGCTGGACATTCCCCTGGTGTTTATACATGCATGCAACTGAACAGATGAATGTGGCGCCTTCAGGCATCTGGAAATTGAACAACAATGAACCACCATTCTGTTCCTCATATTAGTGTATGTAAACTTCTGACTTTGAAGAAAGTAATTTTAAAAAAATCTCTAAAAGATTAATTTAGCAAATATAAGAATTATTTAGCAAAAAGAAATAATTTTGGTAATCCAAACTGACCTAAAACAGGAAAGGTTTATTCTGATTTAATGTCAGACAGTGAGAAAAAAAAGTTTGTCTTTTCATAGACAAACTTTTTATAGTGTATTTAAACTTCTGGTTTCAACTGTATTTTATACATACAGTTTTATCTTTTATATACATTTTATCTTTTATTTATGTGTGTGTGTGTGTGTGTGTATCTTTTATACACACAAAAACTCCTCAGACATTATTTCAGTTAATTATTTCTCCCCTTTAATAATACCAACTGATATTGTATTTTATATCATTGGAA
The DNA here is from genome assembly GCA_020510985.1 of Pholidichthys leucotaenia. Classification (NCBI taxonomy): domain Eukaryota; kingdom Metazoa; phylum Chordata; class Actinopteri; order Cichliformes; family Pholidichthyidae; genus Pholidichthys; species Pholidichthys leucotaenia. The sequence continues at coordinate 237,913,866 of CM035839.1, forward strand.
AGCCTGATTAGTCACCGTTACAACAAGGTACAACTGGTAAGAACCATGCATTTGTGGAATGAGCAACACAGCAAAACCTGTGGGCAGCAACCCCCTGCCCCCACCCCCCCAAAAAATTGCTAAAATCCCCTGCAATATTCTTCTGTTGGTATTCACTTTTGTTTTGAGCTTCAAGCACTGCCAGGTGTGTGCCAGTCCCAGGTGTAATTGAACACTTGCGGGATCAGCTTGGTTGTGCGGTATGTGCTATAGTGACCAACACAACAATGCTGGTTGACCTTCAACAACTCTTGGGAATGATGATGATGAGGAATGGGAGGTTATCCCACAGCAAGATGTGACCAGGCTGGTGTCCGGCATGAGAAGGAGTTGCCAAGCTGTTGTGACCATGTATGGATGTTCCACATGCTACTGAGGTCCCTGACAGTGTAAAATGAATAAAGTGTAAAAATGGACGATAAATTTAGCTATTTTTTTTTTCCTTATTACTGTATGAAAGTGCAATCATCCAATCCACCAAGAAACTTAAAACAAGTGCATTGCATTGGATTTTGGCAAAAAAAAAAAATGGGGGGAGGGTACTACCCACACATTTTAGCTGTGTTGCTCATTTCATGAATGCATGATCCTTACAAGTTGTACCTCACTGTAAACATGACTAATCAGGCTTTCCAACGATATAAAATACAATATCAATTGGTATTATCAAAAGGGGGATACAGCGGAGAAAATAAGTATTGAACACGTCAACCGCTCACCTCACAAGACTCCATTGCTGAAGAAAAAAACATGGTGACGCTCATTTAAAGTTTGATGCACAACATTTGGGCAAGCCAGTAAAATACTGAGAGAATATAGTCTGGTCAGATGAGACCAAAATTGAACTTTTTGGATGTCACAACACACAGCATGTCTGGAGGAGAAATGGCACTGCACATCAGCCCTAAAACGCCATACCATACCAACAGTGAAGTTTGGAGGTGGGAGCATCATGGTGTGGGATGCTTTTCAGCACATGATACAGGCAGACGTCCTATAACTGAAGGAAAGATGAATGGACAAATGTAGAGAGACATCCTTGATAAGAACCTGTTGCCATCTGCCAAGATGGTGAAGATGAAACGAGGGTGGACATTTCAGCAAGGCAATGATCCCAAACACACAGCCAAGGAAACTCAACTGGCTCCAGAGAAGGAAAATAAAGCTGCTAGAACAGCCCAGTCAGTCACCTGACCTGAATCCAATTGAAATCTATGGAACGAACTGATGATCAGAATTGATAGAAGACACCCATAGAACCTTCAAGATTTGACAGTTTGTGTAGAAGAATGGGCTAAAATCACTCCTGAGCAATGCCTGTGCCTAGTTTCTCTATACAGGAGGCATTTGGAAGCTGTTTTTACCAACAAAGGCTTTTCTACAAAATATTAAATGAATTTCACCAAGCATGTTCAATACTTATCCCCTGTGTCATTCCACTTTATTAAATAGAACTTGTTTTGTGAACACAGTTGCCTTGATTTGTTTGTATGTATGGATTACTTGTGTTGTTACTGATATCTGGTGAAAATCTCAGGTCAATGGCTCCATCAGGAATATGTTTAATGAGAAAAATGTTGACGTGTTCAATACTTTTTTCTCCGCTGTATAATTGATATACACACACACACACACACACACACACACACACATACACTCACCGGCCACTTTATTAGGTACACCTGTCCAACTGCTCGTTAACACTTAATTTCTAATCAGCCAATCACATGGCGGCAACTCAGTGCATTTAGGCATGTAGACATGGTCAAGACAATCTCCTGCAGTTCAAACCGAGCATCAGTATGGGGAAGAAAGGTGATTTGAGTGACTTTGAACGTGGCATGGTTGTTGGTGCCAGAAGGGCTGGTCTGAGTATTTCAGAAACTGCTGATCTACTGGGATTTTCACGCACAACCATCTCTAGGGTTTACAGAGAATGGTCCGAAAAAGAAAAAATATCCAGTGAGCGGCAGTTCTGTGGGCGGAAATGCCTTGTTGATGCCAGAGGTCAGAGGAGAATGGCCAGACTGGTTCGAGCTGATAGAAAGGCAACAGTGACTCAAATAATCACCCGTTACAACCAAGGTAGGCAGAAGAGCATCTCTGAACGCACAGTACGTCGAACTTTGAGGCAGATGGGCTACAGCAGCAGAAGACCACGCCGGGTGCCACTCCTTTCAGCTAAGAACAGGAAACTGAGGCTACAATTTGCACAAGCTCATCGAAATTGGACAATAGAAGATTGGAAAAACGTTGCCTGGTCTGATGAGTCTCGATTTCTGCTGCGACATTCGGATGGTAGGGTCAGAATTTGGCGTCAACAACATGAAAGCATGGATCCATCCTGCCTTGTATCAATGGTTCAGGCTGGTGGTGGTGGTGTAATGGTGTGGGGAATATTTTCTTGGCACTCTTTGGGCCCCTTGGTACCAATTGAGCATCGTTGCAACGCTACAGCCTACCTGAGTATTGTTGCTGACCATGTCCATCCCTTTATGACCACAATGTACCCAACTTCTGATGGCTACTTTCAGCAGGATAATGCGCCATGTCATAAAGCTGGAATCATCTCAGACTGGTTTCTTGAACATGACAATGAGTTCACTGTACTCAAATGGCCTCCACAGTCACCAGATCTCAATCCAATAGAGCATCTTTGGGATGTGGTGGAACGGGAGATTGGCATCATGGATGTGCAGCCGACAAATCTGCGCCAACTGTGTGATGCCATCATGTCAATATGGACCAAACTCTCTGAGGAATGCTTCCAGCACCTTGTTGAATCTATGCCACGAAGAATTGAGGCAGTTCTGAAGGCAAAAGGGGGTCCAACCCGTTACTAGCATGCTGTACCTAATAAAGTGGCCGGTGAGTGTATATATATATATATATCAGAGGTTGTGTTAACTGAAAATCGTCCTTCATTGATAGATTTTTTTCAGCAAAGACTGAAAGTTCTTAAAGCTGTCATTTGACAGATTACACTGTGGGTGATCTAATTAAAGTCAATTAAAATGACAGATAATAGAATATGAGAGTTTTTCCATGCCTATCAAAATGATAGACAAAAGTCTAGTGCAACCTCTGATGTGCACACACACAAACAATAATTAATAAAAGAATGTACATGCCTATAGGGATTGGTACATCAACGCGAGTGTCAAATATTGTGATACTACTTTGAATCAATCTTTGGCCCCATCCCTAGCACCATCTAATGGCCTGAAAAGTCAGCTGGTTTTTATTACTCTGGTACCTAAACGGGTAAATTTGTATTTATAACATTTATTGATAATTTTTAATAAAGAATCACAACACTGTCTCTGAATAAATGCAGCATCCGCACTACAAAGTATCATGATACATCGATGCATCGATTTCCACCCCTACTACAAAGTATCGTGATATTATGCAGCATAGATTTTCCTCTCCACCCATAAATAGGCCTGCAACAATAACAAATTCTATTGGGCGATATATTGTACCAGAAAATATCACAATAAGCAATATTAATGTGATGTCATTAAGAGCATTTTATGCCACTGATATGATATAACAATAATAACCCATGTTCATCCTTTCAAAGAGCGCTGAACTTTTACATATTGACCAAACTCAACTTTGGAATTGAAATGTGGAAGCAAAAATATCTGCTACTCATCTGCCCACACAGTGGACAGCAGCAACGCACCAACAAACTGATTTCAGCACCCAGAATCAAACAAAATGAGGAGGAAGAACACAAAGGCAGCTCTTTCACACACCAAAAGTAAATGATAAACATAAAAAATGCACTTGATAAATCATTTTCATAGAATAGGTCAATATAGTAATTATTGGGACAAACCAAATAATGAACCAAACTGTTCAGCATTAATAAATTTTGTAGAAATAAAGAAAAAAAAGAGGATTTGCCGGATGAATTACCCATGCTTGCACCAAATATGAGCAATGTGGGAATAAGATGTTAAGAAATCCAATGAGATCCTTCTCTCTTTTTCTTGACAATCTAATCTACATAAATACAATCTTTGTCTTCAGAAAACCATCTGGAACAACATTGCCTCTGAGAAAAAGTCATTCAGAGTTAGGCACTCATCGGCACACATTAAACATGCTGCACAGCGTTGGGAGAACTTGACCAAGGTGAGATGCAGAGATGGCTGAAAAGAACACAGTCAGGCTGATAAAAGGCTGTCTCATACCACTGTACACAGGACAGCACTGGACAGCCTGAGCCGCGTCAGTTACATTTTTTTAAACATTCATGAAGATTTTCTAAATCTAATCTCACTATCTATCACCTGGATATTGGATGGGAAAATGGTGACATCTCTGTGTGACAGCTAAATGGTAAAAACTCTTGCTAGATGCAGAAACATAATGTGACTCTTTGGTCCTACAGTGGTTTGAGGGGCGCTAATGGAGGACATGTTGGGATGGGGGGGCAGGGGTTGAGTCTGTTCTAAAATACTGTTTGATGGAGGCTCCATGGTCCTTGTGTACCTCTGCTGAAATTACATTTCTAAGGTGTGATGGGGTGCAGCAAAAGCTGCGCTGGTGCTGGTAGAGCAGGGATATAATGGTGCCATCAGTGAATGGCGGGGCTGTTTGGGACACAAAGACAAAGACATTTCAGTGACATATGGTGGAGAAACTGCCTGTTCTCTGCAGACGGCTCATTAACACTGAGTTCTTGAATAAGTGGTGCCTGTGAGCTGCAGACCAGAACAATCACAAGCAGGAATAAGACGTACAAAAGCTGGAATCAGCTCATCATCCTCACTGCTGCACCCAGACGTCGTACTGACGAACAATAAAGCAGCAGCAGCACATACAAACACACACACACACACACACACACTTCACACGTTTCCATCCTTCAGCGGCCATTGCTTTAAAACAACTAAACTCAATTTGTTATAAAATGGCACTGCACCACTTCTCTTTCCTCTTCCATTTTCTGAATTTATGTGAAGTGCATTTCATTTCCATCTCACGCACGTTGTCTTCTGGGGTGAATTTTGCTGGCCTGCTGCGCCCATCTCTTAGTAGCGCCAAAAGAGGCATCAAAAATTCCACAAGTATTTATTTAGCCTCCTTTATTGGTCTAAATTTAGAGCAGAAAGGATGTCTTCTGTTGACCAGGTATAGCTGCAATAGAGCCCACAACACAGGCTCACATCCCACCCACTGAGGATCAGTAATAGCCAGATGTCTCAACAGCTGGAGATGTGCTTGATATCTTTTCAATGACTGGAAAAGACCACTTTTCATGTCCCATCAGCATGTTCGCAACATGTTTATGCCAAGCGGGTCATTTCAGGATGTCAGCCACTGACTTCTACAACAAGAGCACTCTGAGGCATGTGCAATATCCCCCGCCTCAGTTTTCTTTGAAGATCCCAGTATGTCACTTAAGGAGAGCAGTTTTTACCTTTTCCATACAATTAGTGGGGCACAACCAAATTATGATAAGCCTATCATCCATGAATATACAACAAAAATTGTTGTATACAACACAGTTGTAGGTCAGGATCCCAAGGTGAACCTGGGTAGCAAGTTTGGTGACCCTAGTGAGCTTCTATAGTAAGAGGACATTGGGAAAACTAACCTTTGACCCCAAACCCATAGTCAGAGGTCATGGTCTCAGGGTGAACCTGTGGCTGTGCCTCAAAAGGACAAGCTGCTGCACGCAGGGGTGGACCAGCACCTGTCATCATGGATCCTGGACTACCTCACAAACCGGCCTCAGTTTGTGAGAACCCGGGACTGTGTGTCCGACACGATCACCGGTAGCACGGGGGCCCCCCAGGGAACGGTGTTGGCTCCCTTCCTGTTCACTCTTTATACTGCGAACTTCTCACACAACACAACACACTGCCATCTACAGAAGTTCTCTGATGACTCTGCGATCATTGGCCTCATCTCCAATGGCGATGAAGCTGAGTACAGAGGGCTTATCTAGGACTTCGTGGACTGGTGCCATCGGAACTGCCTCCAGATCAACGCGAGGAAAACTAAGGAGCTGGTGGTGGACTGCCGCAGGCAAGGACAACCCCTCACAGCACCAGTAAATATACAGGGAACAGACATCGAGATGGTGACATCCTACAAGTACCTAGGTGTTCATCTGAACAATAAACTAGACTGGTCACACAATACTGACGCACTCTATAAGAAGGGACAGCGCAGGCTGTTCCTACTGAGGAGACTCCGGTCTTTTGGTGTACAAGGGGCGCTGCTGAAGACATTCTATGACACGGTGGCGGCATCAGCCATCACTTTTGGAGTGGTCTGCTGGGGCAGTGGCATTACCGCAGCCGATAGGAAGAGACTGAACAAACTGATCAAGAAAGCTAGCTCTGTCCTGGGGCAGCGCCTTGACCCGGTGGAGGAGATAGGAGAGAGAAGTACGGTGGCTAAACTGTCATCTCTGCTGGAGTCCGAGTTCCACCCTATGCAGGACATACTGAATGCACTGAGGAGCTCATTTAGCAGCAGACTACATCATCCCAGGTGCACAACCGAGAGGTTTCGCAGGTCCTTCCTACCAACGGCTGTCAGACTGTACAACCTAAGCAGGGCTGCTCGCAGAGATAGCAAAAAGACATGACAACCTAATAGTTTTGAATGCAAAAGATGCAATAGACTTGCACAATGGTCCCCTCCAGCATACAACTAGGAAAATACTGGTCGCTATGGAGGGTGAGAATATGTATGGGTACATAATCATACCATGTAGGATAACTAAGTAGACGGTTGTGCTGTTTCATCCCATCTGGCAACAATGCTCCGCACTGTGTGTGTTTATATATTTACATATTTATTCCATCTAGCTACAATGCTCCGCACTGGGTGTGTTTATATATCTATATTTATTCCATCTAGCTACAATGCTCCGCACTGTGTGTTTATATATTTACATATTATTCCATCTAGCTACAATGCTCCGCACTGTGTGTGTTTATATATTTACATATTTATTCCACCTAGCTGCAATGCTCCGTACTGTGGGTGTTTATATATCTACATATTTATTCCATCTAGCTACAATGCTCCGCACTGTGTGTTTATATACTCATATTTATTCCATCCAGCTACAATGCTCTGCACTGTGTGTCTGTATACATATATATATATACACACACTACCGTTCAAAAGTTTGGGGTCACTTAGAAATGTCCTTACTTTTGAAAGAAAAGCACTGTTTTTTTCCAAGGAAGATAACTTTAAACTAATCAGAAATACACTCTAATATCTAATATACATTGCTAATGTGGTGAATGACTATTCTAGCTGCAAATGTCTGGTTTTTGGTGCAATATCTACATAGGTGTATAGAGGCCCATTTCCAGTAACTATCACTCCAGTGTTCTAATGGTACAATGTGTTTGCTCATTGAGTCAGAAGGCTAATGGATGATTAGAAAACCCTTGTGCAATCATGTTAGCACAGCTGAAAACAGTTTAGCTGGTTAGAGAAGCTATAAAACTGACCTTCCTTTGAGCAGGTTGAGTATCTGGAAAAAATTATTATTTCAAATACAAATCATTATTTCTAACCTTGTCAATGTCTTGACTATATTTTCTATTCATTTTACAACTCATGGTGGTAAATAAGTGTGACTTTTCATGGAAAACACAAAACAATTGTCTGGGTGACCCCAAACTTTTGAATGGTAGTGTGTATATATATATATATATATATATAGATAGATATATATATTTTAATATGTACATATGTATATTAGCTGCTCTTGCTTTTTTTTTTTTCTTTTTTTTTCTTGCCTTCTGATTGTTGCTCTAAGTGTTGCTATCCCTGTGCTGTTGCAATCCTGGAATTTCCCCATTGTGGGACTAATAAAGGCTTATCTTATCTTATCTTAATTCAGGTTCTGCATCCTCCAAGTGCGCATTTCTAGGCCAGATACGTCACTGTGCTGCATCCAAGGTTGTCCCATTCTGTGCACTCCTTCACATGCGGCTGAAAAATGCAGCCTTCAAAACCCCTAAAAAGAAAGATCCATGAAGAGTATCCTTATGGCCTTAACATATTCATTCAGCACATGGCTCAGCCTGGCTTCTTTTTTTTCCTCGGCTCAGGCAGAAGCAGAATGAAGTCAGAAACAGTTCAAAGTAGTTTTCTGCTTGAATTATGCAATGGTTTGAACGTGAAAACACCAATAATCCAGAAAACAGCAACATCTGTTTATTTAAGCTCATGTTATGTGACATTATTTTTTTCTGATGTGCTGTATGCTTCGCTTAATGTATTAAATAAATGTGTTGAACTGTTATTTTTTCTGAAGTCAAACCGATTATTCATTAATGTCGGTTTATTAACCGTCAGTAATATAAAAATACGGTATGACATGGTTGAAATAACTTGGTTGAAGATAACTTCTAAAGTCCTGTAGAGACATCAGGAAATCTATGTTGTTTTTAAGTTTTTTGTTTTTCTTATTTCAGACAGGGATTTGAAGATGTTTTTACCTTTACATGTTTTGACTGGTGTCAACTGACTGCAGATGCCAGTCGAAACATGTAAAGGTAAAAACATTTTATCCCTGTTTGAAATAAGAAAAACAAAAAACTAATAACTGAAAAAGAGCTGCACGGTGGCTGCACGGTGGTGCAGTGGTTTAGCACTGTGGCAGCACAGTTTACCCTCGGCCGGGGGATCGCGGGGATCATGAGATCGTGGGTTTGATCCCAGCCCCCGACCAACAGTGAGCTGTGTGGAGTTTGCATGTTCACCCCGTGTTGCGTGGGTTTACTCCGGGATTTCTCCGGTTTCCTCCCGCATACCAAAAACATGTAGGTTTAGGGCGCTCGCGCACGCAGCGACCGGCAGCCAGTGGCTTGTCACCAGACTGCAAACCAAATCTACCTACGGGTACAAATAAGTAACAAAAAAAAAAAAAAAGAAGAAAGAATGAACCTACTCGAACTACTACGTTGATGTTATTTATTTACTTATGTGGTGCTGTAAAAACACAGTTAAGGTTATTTTAGAGAAAATGGAGCAGTTTATGAAGCCGAGTTACCACAGGTGGTAACATTTACATATTACAGTTACATCTGTAATAATTTTATTATGCTGATCTTAAAAATGTCCATCACATCTGAAGTGATAATCAGATTTCTCTGATATACAGTGCAGCTGGAAAGTATTCATAGCGCTTCACTTTTTCCACATTTTGTTATGTTACAGTCTTATTTCAAAATGGATTAAATTCAATTTTTTCCTCAGAATTCTACACACAATACCCCATAATGACAATGTGAAAAGTTTTTTGAGAGTTTTTTATTTTTAATAAATTTGCAAAAATAAGAACTCACATGTAGATAAGTATTCACAGCCTTTGCACTGAAGCTCAAAATTGCACTCAGGTGCATCCTGTTTCCACTGATCATCCTTGAGATGTTTCTACACCTTAATTGGAGTCCACCTGTGGTAAATTCAGCTGATTGGACATGATTTGGAAAGGCAAACACCTGTCTATATAAGGCTGCACAGTTGACAGCACATGTCAGAGCACAAACCTAGCATAAAGTCAAAGGAATTGTCTGTAGACCTCTGAGACGGGATTGTCTTGAGGCACAAATCTGGGGAAGGCTACAGAAAAATTTCTGCTGCTTTGACGGTCCCAATGAGCACAGTGGCCTCCATCATCTGTAAATGGAAGAAGTTCTGTACCCCCAGGACTCTTCCTAGAGCTGGCCAGCCATCTAAACTGAGCGATCGGGGGAGAAGGGCCATAGTCAGGGAGGTAACCAAGAACCCGATGGTCATGCTGTCAAAGCTCCAGTGTTCCTCTGTGGAGAGAGGAGAATCTTCCAGAAGTACAACCATCTCTGCAACAATCCACCAATCAGGCCTGTATGGTAGAGTGGCCAGATGGAAGCCGCTCCTTAGTAAAAGGACTCTGAGACCATGAGAAACAAAATTCTCTGGTCTGATGAAACAAAGATTGAACTCTTTGGCATGAATGCCAGATGTCGTGTTTGGAGGAAACCAAGCACCGCTCATCACCAGACCAGTGCCATCCCTACAGTGAAGCATGGTGGTGGCAGCATCACGCTGTGGGGATGTTTTTCAGTGGCAGGAACTGGGAGACTAGTCAGGATAGCGGGAAAGATGAATGCAGCAATGTACAAAGATATCCTGGATGAAAACCTGCTGCAGAACACTCTTGACCTCAGACTGGGGTGACGGGTCATCTTTCAGCAGGACAATGACCCTAAGCACACAGCCAAGATATCAAAGGAGTGACTTCAGGACAACTCTGTGAATGTCCTTGAGTGGCCCAGCCAGACTTGAATCCAATTGAACATCTCTGGATAGATCTGAAAATGGCTGTGCACCGATGCTTCCCATCCAACCTGATGGAGCTTGAGAGCTACTGCAAAGAGGAATGGGCCAAAGATAGGTGTGCCAAGCTTGTGGCATCATATTCAAGAAGACTTGAGGCTGTAATTGCTGCCGAAGATGCATCAACAAAGTATTGAGCAATGGCTGTGAATACTTATGTACATGTGATTTCTGAGATTTTTATTTTTAATAAATTTGCAAAATTCTCAAAAAAAATTTCACGTTGTCATTATGGGGTATTGTGTGTAGACTTTTGAGGAAAAAAAATAAATTTAATTCATTTTGGAATAAGGCTGTAACATAACAAAACGTAGGAAAAAGTGCAGCGCTGTGAATACTTTCCGGATGCACTGTATTTTCTGGTTTATTTCTGAGGTCCACGGTGGAGAACCTACAGGAACCGAGGGTTAGCTGTGGACTGAACAGGCTGGACTCAAGATTTATAAAACTGATATTTGACTGAAATAACCACAATAAAAGAGATTTTACATATATCCAGTCTTTATGCTTCAGAAGAGAACTATTAGAATAATAAACAAAGCTGCTTACAGGGAACCAACAAATCCACTTTTTCTTAAATTAAAAGCTCTCAAGTTGAAAGATCTGGTTGACTTTAAAACTGCAGTAATAATGTTTAAAGTGAAGAATCTATCACTGCCCGCAAATATCCAAAAGTTGTTCCAAATAAGGGAGAAACAATATCATTTCAGAAGAACATGTATATTTCAAAAATCTTCAGTGAGAACAACCACCAAGCAACACTGTGTTTCAGTGCAAGGAGTCAGATTATGGAACGATTTAGGACCTGAATTAAAATCATGTACAACGCTTAGACAATTTAAACAAAAACTAAAGGAAGAAATACTCCAAACATATATACAAGATGACATATAAAATCACATAAGGATTGTCATATCCAGTCTGCGTTGTGTTGCTGCCTAGTTTTTTTTTTTTTTTTTTTGTCACATTTTGTCTTAGCTTTGTTCTGAATTGTAATCGCTCTTGTTTTGTTTTTTTTTGAATTCTTGGATGGAATATGGGTGGGCAATATAAGCTGCGGCTTCAGCCATCACCCATTTCGGATAACTTATATTGAACTGTATAACCAGAGGAGTTATTGTCCAATTTGACCTTGTTGGATTTTCTTCCCCCTTTGTTATATTATTGTTTCTTTTAATCTGTACTTTTAATCTATCCGAAATAAAGATTGATTGATTGAAAAAAAAAAAAAAGATTTGATGAATTGTTTTATTGATTGATTTTTTGAGCCATTTACTTTGCAAACTGAAACACGCTAAATAAAAATATTGCCGTTTACTGTTAATAGTTAGAAAAACTGCATTTCAATGAAGTAGGGTTTTTTTTTGAAAAAGATGATTTTTTGCAAGATAATTCCAAAAGTGACCTTCATCTATTTATTACACAGAGTGAAACCTTTTAAACCTGATTTAATATTGATGATAATGATTATCATTTTTAAAATTAAATGATAAATCATGATTTTCTAATTTACTGAGATGCACTGGTACAACTGAGATGAAGCTGAAGATGGAATCTGTTCTACTGCTGCTGAAAATCTTTGAGGATCATCATCCTACAGTACAGGACTGTGGTCTGCTTTAGAACATTAAAAACTAAATGTCAGAGCTGATGCAAGGCAGAACATCTAATTATTTAGCTATATAATGTTAATAAATGATAACGGTAAACTTTCATATTTTCCACTGCTCATGTAATTAAGAATATATTTTAGAATTGATATACATATACAATGAAAAGTCATGATTGATCAATCACGTTCTAGCCAACTTTGGCTGTTTGAATATTGAGCACTATACAAAGACTGGTGGTGCTTCCCAGAATACATCAGATAACCAGCGGATACTGCCTATGGGATACTTAATTGTTGCATCTTCTTATATGACAAAACAAATACAAAAAGAGCCAAATTCTTGGGACTTGTCCCTGAATTGTCCTTGTCCTTCACTCTGATCCAAGATGGCGCCCACAGCGGTCGACATGGTGCTTCGCTGCGCTCTTTGTTTGTTTTTGTTTGTCAATTGTGTGTCTGCTTGCACTTATACCCGTGAAGAACTTCTAAATATCAGGACTTTCACCCCCACGGACCTCCTCCCAGTTTTTCTAGCCCCTGCCGCCGATCTGGTTTACTGTTTGGCTCGGAAAGTGAGACGGCGAAAGAGAGGTAGACGAGCGGGCGCTCTCGTACGACTTCGCAGGAGAGGCTCGCGAACGGCGCTGCCTGGCATATTTCTGTCCAATACCAACTCTCTCTCTCTTTTTTTTTTTTTTTTTTTTTTTCTCTCGGCGCCACACGAGTAGGCTGCCTTTTGCAACAGCGGCTCGATTCCGAGTCTTTTTCCCTTCCTCTCTCTTTTGATCCGTCTTTTTTTTTCACCCCACTTATATCACGGACACACAGATCGTCCTAAATGTCTCCTGAGCCGGTGGACGGAGCCACTGTTTATAGCAGGATACGATACAGCAGAGAACAGCTGCTAGCATTCAACCGCCACCCGGTCCCATTGGAAAGACTCGACATACCGAGAGAACTGAGGCGAAAACGCCGCGGCTGCCGGGCTGGAGTAAGGCGGAGGACAAAAAATATAAGGTACAGACCCTCCCTTCCATCTGTTGTCATGGGAAATGTACGGTCGATACTGGGAAAGTTAGATGAGCTAGCGGCTATCTCCCGTTATGATAGCACATACCGGGAGTGCTCTCTCCTTTTGTTTACTGAGACGTGGCTAACTGAACTAGCAGCAGATGCTAACATTGAGCTGGAGGGTTTTCACATGATACGAGCTGACCGAACACCAGACAGTGGCAAGGCTAGGGGCGGTGGAGTGATAATGTATGTTAACAACAACTGGTGCAGACCGGGACATATCACTGTTAAACAACGACACTGCAGCAAAGACATTGAGTTGCTAGCTGTTAGCATGAGGCCTACATATCTCCCGAGAGAACACTCACACGTGATCTGCATTGTTGTTTATGCAAATCCGACGGCGAACGCTGGGACAGCACGTGACGTCATCCATTCAGTAACCAGCAGGCTGCAGACAGAACACCCAGATGCTCTTCTCCTCATCTCAGGCGATTTCAACCATGTTTCACTGTCTCCCATTCTACCCACGTTCACCCAGTATGTCACATGCCACACTAGAGACAATAAAACACTGGATTTATTCTACGCAAACACTAAGGAGGCGTACACCTCATCACAACTCCCCCCACTCGGGAGATCGGATCACAACTTGGTTCATCTCCGGCCGGTGTACAAACCCCTAGTGCACAGACAACCTCCGGCCATGCACACTGTGGAGTTATGGTCTGAGGAGACAATGGACACCCTAAAGGGCTGTTTTGAAGCCACCGCCTGGAAGCAGCTCTGCGATCCACATGGTGAGGACATCGATGGCCTCATTCACACCTTCACGGGCTACCTCAGCTTCTGTGTGGACAAATCCGTTCCCACCAAGACCATACGGTGTCACTCAAACAACAAACCCTGGATCAACCCTGAAATAAAAACACTTCTGAGAGAGAACAAGAGGATCTTCAGGTCAGGGAACAGGGAGATGCTGAAGTCCGTACAGAGGGAGCTGAGGAGAAAGATCAGAGAAGGCAAGGACAGCTTCAGGAAGAAGATGGAGGACAAGCTGCAACAGAGCGACATCAGCGGGGTCTGGAGAAACTTCAAAACCATCTCGGGGCTCCAGAATACCTCCCCCCAGGCCACAGGGGGCAGGGAGTGGGCGAACAACCTGAATCTGTTTTTCAATAGATTTGACCAACCGCCCTCCCCCCTGACTGCACAACAACCACTGCTGCCTCTAAAGAAATCAAGTCCTGCTGCCCACTCCCCACTCCACCAACACCCCCCCACTCCCAACACACAGCCCCCCATCCTGACCCTGACCAGGACCCAGGTGAGGACGGAGCTGAGGAAGATCAAGGCGAGGAAGGCGCCGGGACCGGACGGCATCAGCGCAAAGCTCCTCAAGTCATGTGCAGACCAGCTGTGTGGGATTGTGACGTAAAGTATATCTTCAACATGAGCCTGAAACTGGGGAGGGTACCACAGCTGTGGAAAACATCTTGTGTGGTACCTGTACCAAAAACTTCCCACCCCAAAGACCTGAACAGCTACAGACCGGTGGCCTTGACGTCCCACTTGATGAAGACCCTGGAGAGACTGCTCCTTGCTCACCTCCGCCCCCTGGTGGAACCAGCGATGGATCCACTCCAGTTCGCCTACCAGCATGGCATTGGGGTGGAGGATGCGGTAATCTTCCTCCTTCACTGTTCTCTGTCCCACCTGGAGAAGCCCGGGAATATGGTGAGGATCATGTTCTTTGACTTCTCCAGTGCTTTCAACACCATCCAACCGATGATCCTGAAGGACAAGCTGCTGCGCGCAGGGGTGGACCAGCACCTGTCATCATGGATCCTGGACTACCTCACGAACCGGCCTCAGTTTGTGAGAACCCGGGACTGTGTGTCCGACACGATCATCAGTAGCACGGGGGCCCCCCAGGGAACGGTGCTGGCTCCCTTCCTGTTCACTCTTTATACTGCGGACTTCTCACACAACACAACACACTGCCATCTACAGAAGTTCTCTGATGACTCTGCGATCGTTGGCCTCATCTCCAATGGAGATGAAGCTGAGTACAGAGGGCTTATCCAGGACTTCGTGGACTGGTGCCATCGGAACTGCCTCCAGATCAACGCGAGGAAAACTAAGGAGCTGGTGGTGGACTGCCGCAGGCATGGGCAGCCCCTCACAGTACCAGTAAATATACAGGGAACAGACATCGAGATGGTGACATCCTATAAGTACCTGGGTATTCATCTGAACAATAAACTAGACTGGTCACACAATACTGACGCACTCTACAAGAAGGGACAGCGCAGGCTGTTCCTGCTGAGGAGACTCAGGTCTTTTGGTGTACAAGGGGCGCTGCTGAAGTCATTCTATGACACGGTGGTGGCATCAGCCATCACTTTTGGAGTGGTCTGCTGGGGCAGTGGCATTACTGCAGCCGATAGGAAGAGACTGAACAAACTGATTAAGAAAGCTAGCTCTGTCCTGGGGCAGCGCCTTGATCCGATGGAGGAGATAGGAGAGAGAAGGACGGTGGCTAAACTGTCATCTCTGCTGGAGTCCAAGTTCCACCCTATGCAGGACATACTGAATGCACTGAGGAGCTCATTTAGCAGCAGACTACATCATCCCAGGTGCACAACCGAGAGGTTTCGTAGGTCCTTCCTACCAACGGCTGTCAGACTGTACAACCTAAGCAGGGCTGCTCGCAGAGATAGCAAAAAGACGTAACAAACTAATAGTTTTTTGAATGCAAAAGATGCAATAGACTTACACAATGGTCCCCTCCGGCATACAACTAGGAACATACCGGTCGCTATGGAGGGTGAGAATATGTATGGGCACATAATCATACCATGTAGGATAACTAAGTAAGATAAGCCTTTATTAGTCCCACAACGGGGAAATTCCAGGATTGCAACAGCACAGGGATAGCAACACTCAGAGCAACAATCAGAAGGCAAGAAAAAAAAAACAAGCAAGCAAGAGCAGCTAATAAACATATGTACGTATTACTATAAAATATATATATATACACACACACACAGACACACAGTGCAGAGCATTGTAGCTGGATGGAATAAATATATGAATATATGAACACACAGTGCAGAGCATTGTAGCTAGATGGAATAAATATGTAAATATATAAACACCCACAGTACGGAGCATTGCAGCTAGGTGGAATAAATATGCAAGTATATAAACACACACAGTGCGGAGCAATGTAGCTAGATGGAATAACATGTAGATATATAAATATATAAACACCCACAGTACGGAGCATTGCAGCTAGACGGAACAAATATGCAAATATATAAACACACACAGTGCAGAGCATTGCCGCTAGATGGAATGAAACAGCATAACCGTCTACCCAGCTATCCTGCATGGTATGATTATGTGCCCATACACACTCTCACCCTCCATAGCGACCGGCATGCTCCTAGTTGTATGCCGGAGAGGACCACTGTGTAAGTCTATTGCATCTTCTGCATTCAAAAAACTATTAGTTTGTTACGTCTTTTTTGCTATCTCTGCGAGCAGCCCTGCTTAGGTTGTACAGTCTGACAGCCGTTGGTAGGAAGGACCTACGAAACCTCTCGGTTGTGCACCTGGGATGATGTAGTCTGCTGCTAAATGAGCTCCTCAGTGCATTCAGTATGTCCTGCATAGGGTGGAACTCGGACTCCAGCAGAGATGACAGTTTAGCCACCGTCCTTCTCTCTCCTATCTCCTCCATCGGATCAAGGCGCTGCCCCAGGACAGAGCTAGCTTTCTTAATCAGTAAGTAGACGGTTATGCTGTTTCATTCCATCTAGCAACAATGCTCTGCACTGTGTGTGTTTATATATTTACATATTTATTCCATCTAGCTACAATGCTCAGCACTGGGTGTGTTTTTATATTTATATATCTACATATTATTCCATCTAGCTACATTGCTCCGCACTGTGTGTGTTTATATACTTGCATATTTATTCCACCTAGCTGCAATGCTCCGTACTGTGGGTGTTTATATATTTACATATTTATTCCATCTAGCTACAATGCTCTGCACTGTGTGTTCATATATTCATATATTTATTCCATCCAGCTACAATGCTCTGCACTGTGTGTCTGTGTGTGTGTGTGTGTATATATATATATATTTTATAGGAATACGTACATATGTATATTAGCTGCTCTTGCTTGCTTGTTTTTTTCTTGCCTTCTGATTGTTGCTCTGAGTGTTGCTATCCCTGTGCTGTTGCAATCCTTGAATTTCCCCGTTGTGGGACTAATAAAGGCTTATCTTATCTTAACAAGGTAGATGAACTGAGACTGCTGATGCGTTTTAAGGACCTCGCCTCCTCAGCTGTCCTCTGCTTTACTGAGACCTGGCTCCGGGAAAATATACCGGACAGCGCGCTGCGCCTCGACGGCTTCCAGCTCTTCCGTGCTGATCGTGACACAGAGCTTTCCGGCAAGACCACAGGAGGCGGTGTCTGCTTCTACATCAACTGCAGCTGGTGCTCTGATGTAACGGTAATTTCCAAACACTGTTCTCCTGCCTTGGAATTTCTTGTTATCAATTGCAAGCCTTTCTATTCCCCGCGGGAGTTTGCTTCTTTCATAATGATCGCTGTGTACGCCCCTCCCGACGCGGACACGCGCGAAGCTCAGCGCGTGCTCGCGGATCACATTCAACACACAGAGCGGAGTTTTCCAGACTCGCTGATTATTGTGGCTGGCGACTTTAATCAGTGCAATCTGAGCCACGATCTCCCCCGCTACAAACAGTTTATTAAATGCCCCACCAGAGGATTAAACACACTGGATCACTGTTACACCACAGTGAAAGACGCATATCGCGCTGTCCCTCGAGCTGCGCTGGGATTATCTGATCACGTGATGGTTCACCTCATTCCCACATACAGACAGAGATTGAAGCTCACTAAACCTGTTGTGAGCACTACGAAGATACGGACCAGTGATGCTGAGGAGAAGCTGGAAACGTGCATGGAAATATCTGACTGGGGCATGCTTAAAGGAGCCACGCATGATCTGGATGAGTACACGGACACTGTGAACTCATATATCCACTTTTGTGAAGAGAACATTCTTCCATCACGCACCAGGGTGAGTTACTCTAATGACAAACCCTGGTTCACAGCTAAGCTCAGACAGATCAGGAAGGAGAAGGAAGCAGCGCTGAAAAGTGGAGACAGGGACTGCTACAGGGAGGTTAAATACCGGTTTAACAGAGAGCTGAAGAGGGCTAAATCTCTATACTCAGAGAGACTCCAGCAGCAGTTCACTGCTAATGATTCGGCTTCCGTGTGGAGAGGACTGAGGCAAATCACCAACTATCGACCTAAGGCTCCTAAAGGTCAGGATGACAAAGCCCTTTGTCAAAGACTGTCCCAACACTATGCCCGTTTTGACACCTCGTCATCTGTGTCCAACTCCCCCCCTCCCTCCAGCTCCACAGTCTCCACATTCCCTACTTCATTTAAGGCACCACCCCCTCCTCCCCCCCTCCCCTTATCATCGGTGAGCAGGATGTGCTCAAACAGTTCTCCAGACTGAACCCGCGCAAGGCCCCCGGCCCAGACGGCGTGTCTCCCTCCACCCTGAGACTCTGTGCGAAACAGCTGGCTCCTGTATTCACAGACATTTTTAACACCTCCCTTAAGTTATGCCACGTGCCGTCCTGCCTCAAATCCTCCACCATCATCCCTGTCCCCAAGAAGCCACGGATCACTGGACTTAATGACTACAGACCTGTAGCGCTCACCTCTGTAGTCATGAAGTCCTTTGAGCGCCTGGTCCTGTCCCACCTCAAGTCCATCACCACCCCTCTCCTGGACCCGCTGCAGTTTGCCTACCGAGCCAACAGGTCTGTAGACGATGCAGTCAACCTGGCCCTCCACTCCATCCTGCAGCACCTGGACTCCCCGGGAACCTACGCCAGGATCCTGTTTGTGGACTTCAGCTCCGCATTCAACACCATCCGCCCCGCTCTGCTCCGGGACAAGCTGTCCCTGCTCAACGTGCCTGACTCCCTCTGCAGGTGGATCATCGACTTCCTGACGGACCGGAGGCAGCATGTGCGGCTGGGAAAGACTGTCTCAGACTATACTAGCATCAGCACCGGATCACCCCAGGGCTGTGTACTTTCCCCCCTACTCTTCTCCCTTTACACCAACTCCTGCACCTCCAGCCACCAGTCTGTCAAGTTGATCAAGTTTGCGGACGACACCACCCTCATCGGGCTCATCTCCAACGGCGACGAGTCCGCCTACAGGAGAGAGGTGGCCCAGCTGGCGTCCTGGTGCAGCAATAACAACCTGCAGCTGAACGCTCTGAAGACAGTGGAGATGATTGTAGACTTCAGGAAAGTCACTACTCCTCTGCCCCCCCTCACCCTCTCAGGCTCTCCCATCACCACTGCTGATTCCTTCCGCTTCCTAGGCACTACCATCACCAGGGACCTCAAATGGGAGCTGACCATCAGCTCACTCATCAAAAAAGCCCAGCAGAGGATGTTCTTCCTGCGGCAGCTGAGGAAGCTCAAGCTACCCACCAAGATGTTAGTGCAGTTCTACACAGCCATCATCGAGTCCATCCTCACCACCTCCATAACCGTGTGGTACGCAGGAGCCACTGCCAGGGACAGACTAAGGCTGCAGCGCGTCGTGCGCACTGCTGAGAAGGTGATCGGCTGCAAGCTCCCATCTCTCCAGGATCTGTACATCTCCAGGACCCGGAGGCGTGCTGGCCGGATCATAGCCGATCCCTCACACCCTGGTCACGTACTGTTTGCCCCCCTCCCCTCTGGTAGAAGACTTCGGTCCATCCAGACTAAAACCTCCCGTCACATGAACAGCTTCTTCCCCTCTGCCATTAGACTGCTGAACACTAAGTGACTTATTGACTCTCGTGCACCATGTACAGCAGCTCAACCAGACTCATGTCAATCATCACTGTTTTCTTCCTGCATTACCGACTGCACTATATAGTTCTCCACAGTATCTGCTGCTGGCTAATATACTGTATATTTTAACTGTTGACCAGTATCACTTAATCTTATCCTACACTTTATTACATGTATAGTTTATTTCTCTTATCTTATCATGTTTAATGTTGCAGCATTGTACCGAGACAAATTCCTAGTTTGTGTACTACATGAACAATGGCAATAAACCTGATTCTGAATATGCAATCAGTCACACAGCAATATCTTTGACACAAAAGCATTAATCTTGGCCTGTATACCCACTGAACTTACTAAGAACCCCCAAAATCCTCTTATATACCTTCAAAAACATTCAGTTTATACTTGACATTTGACCTCTACATACTGTACATGCTCCTACAGAAAGCTGCATCGCTGCACAACAAAATACAGTGGCTGCAGTTTGGTTCATCTCGATACACAGTGGTGTGAAAAAGTGCTTGCCCCCTTCCTGATTTCTCATTTTTTTGTATGTTTGTCACACTTAAATGTTTCAGATCATCAAACAAATTTAAATATTAGACAAAGATAACAAGTAAACACAAAATGCAGTTTTACAATGAAGGTGTTTATTATTAAGGGGAAAAAAATCCAAACCAAGCCATTCAGAGGTGGACTTGCTGGTGTATTTTGGATCATTGTCCTGCTGCAGAACCCAAGTGCGCTGGTTGGGGCGGCCTTTGTGGCGCCTTCTGTGGATACTGGCTGTGTGGTGTGGGGGGCTCCACAGGATGGTTGTGCCTTCACGTGGCGCCTCAGTGCAGAGCAATGTCTCTTATTTTATATGTCTGTAAGAGAAGTAGGGGGTGATGTATGTGCCTGTGTATGTTGTGTTTGTGGGTATGTTTATGGGAGGGTTGGAAGAGGTGGGGATGTATCATGTAAAATATGTAACTAAAAGTGTCTACTGTTTTTATCTATGTAAAACACTTTGCGCAGCATCTAATGTTTAAAAAGTGCTACACAAAAAAGTTTGATTGATTCAGCTTGAGGTTATGAACAGATGACCAGACATTCTCCTTCAGGATTTTTTGGTAGACAGCAGAATTCATGGTTCCATTTACCACACCAAGTCTTCCAGGTACTGAAGCGGCAAAACAGCCCCAGACCATCACACTACCACCACCATATTTTACTGCTGGTATGATGTTCCTTTTCTGAAATGTTGTGTTACTTCCGTTACTTACATCTGTAAGCTGCCCATCCAGCGCCTGGTGAGGGAGATCGCTCAGGACTTCAAGACCGACCTGCGCTTCCTGAGCTTCGCCATCATGGCTCGGCAGGAGGCCAGCAAGGCCTACCTGGTGGGTCTCTTCTTCGCTAAGAGGGTCACCATCATGCCCAAAGACTTCCAGCTGGCCCGCCGCATCCGCGGAGAGAGAGCTTAGACTTTCTGCTGCACATTCACCAACCATAATGCTCCGCACTGTGTGTCTATATATATATATATATATATATATTATTTATAGTAATATGTACATATGTTTACTAGCTGTTCTTGTTTTTTTCTTGCCTTCTGATTGTTGCTCTGAGTGTTGCTATCCCTGTGCTGTTGCAATCCTGGAATTTCCCCATTGTGGGACCAATAAAGGCATATCTTATCTTACCTTACTTTTACGCCAGATGTAATGGGACAACCACCTTCCAAAAAGATCCTCAAAAGCTAGACATCATGCTGCGATCTAAATAAATTCAGGAACAAATGAGAAACAAAGTAATTGAAATCTATCAGTCTGGAAAAGGTTATAAAGCCATTAAAGCTTTGGGACTCCAGCGAACCACAGTGAGAGCCATTATCCACAAATGGCGAAAACATGGAACAGTGTTGAACCTTCCCAGAAGTGGCCAGCCGACCAAAATTACCCCAAGAGCATAGTGACAACTCATCCAAGAGGTCACAAAAGACCCCACAACAACATCCAAAGAACTGCAGGCCTCACTTGCCTCAGTTAAGGTCAGTGTTCATGACTCCACCATAAGCAAGAGACTTGGCAAAAATGGCCTGCATGGCAGAGTTCCAAGATGAAAACCACTGCTGAGCAAAAAGAACATAAAGGTTCGTCTCAGTTTTTCCAGCAAACATCTTGATGATCCCCAAGACTTTGGGGAAAATACTCTGTGGACTGACGAGACAAAAGTTGAACATTTCGGAAGGTGTGTGTCCCATTAAAATCTGGTGTAAAAGTAACAGCATTTCAGAAAAGGAACATCATACCAACAGTAAAATATGGTGGTAGTGTGATGGTCATGGGCTGTTTTGCTGCTTCACGACCTGGAAGACTTGCTGTGGTAAATGGAACCATGAATTCTGCTGTCTACCAAAAAATCCTGAAGGAGAATGTCCGGCCATCTGTTCATGACTTCAAGCTGAAGCGTACTTGGTTTCTGCAGCAGGACAATAATCCAAAACACACCAGCAAGTCCACCTCTGAATGGCTTAAGAAAAACAAAATGAAGACTTTGGAGTGACCTAGTCAAAGTCCCGACCTGAATCCCATTGAGATGCTGTGGCATGATCTTAAAAAGGTAGTTCATGCTCGAAAACCCTCCAATGTGGCTGAATTACAACAATTATGCAAAGATGAGTGAGCTGAAATTCCTCCACAGCGCTGTAAAAGACTCATTGCCAGTTATCGCGAATGCCTGATTGCAGTTGTTGCTGCTAAGGGTGGCCCAACCAGTTATTGGGTTTAGGGAGCAATCACTTTTTCCACACAGGGCCATGTAGGTTTGGATTTTTTTCCCCTTAATAATAAACACCTTAATTTAAAAACTGCATTTTGTGTTTACTTGTGTTATCTTTGTCTAATATTTAAATTTGTTTGATGATCTGAAACACTTGTGACAAACACAAAAAAAAAAAGAGAAATCAGGAAGGGGCAAACACTTTTTCACACCACTGTACACATAGCTCAATGGGAATTTGTGAAATATTTAATATGTGCACCAGTGTTGTTTTTCCCCATACTAATTTGAATACTGTAAAACCACAGAAATCAGTAATACTGTATATCCCGAGACTGTCATGAACTGGGGTGGACTTCCAGTCCAGTTCCATGGCATGGTGGCTGCCCTGTCTTTTGGGTTTTTCTGCATCCTCTATTTGCCATCAGGCACCTCCTTGGGAGCCTTGAGGTTCTCTCAGTTCCCTGACAGCTCGCGGCCACGCCCCCTTCTCTGCCAGTTAACTCCAGCTGTTTGTCATTATTATTTGTGATCCAATAACCACATGGTTGGCAGTTCGAATCCCACTCTCCCCAGGTATCCTGCCGTTGTGTCCCTGGGCAAGACACTTCACCCCAATTGCTCCTGGTGGGTCTGGAAGCGCCATGTTAGGTAGCATGCCGCCATCAGTGTGTGAATGTGTGTGTGAATGGGTGGATAGCAGGATCTGTAAAGCGCTTTGGTCATCAAGAGATGAAATTAAAAGCGCTATATAAGTGAATGCCATTTACCATTTTACTGTTCTGTTCATTCACACACACACACTCACGTTTCCCCTCATTACGCGCACTGGCGTTCACTCCCATCATTATGTGTGGCATTATTTTAGGCCTGTGGCCACGGGAGCGAATTGCTGGATTATTGTTTGGACCTGTGTATTCTCCACAGTGTTTCTTGTTGTTTGATGCATGCATGACTAGACGCCCTGCCTGTTTTTGGTACCGCTTCACTCTGCATGACATCTTGTCTAGTGATGGGCAAATGAGGCTTTCTGGAGGACTTGAGGAATTTCCTCAAAATGGTTCACATAGACAAGGCCTCATGTGGGACTTCATTTTCTCTACCAGGCCATCTAGTGGACAAAACGTATACAACATGCTGATTTTTACAAGGGTATTTTGGGTTTAATGTGTATTTTTTTCCATTTCAATAAATGCACTCTTAAGAAATATCAATGATCATAAGGGAAAAAAATGATAAAACTGAGATGAATACAGTGACTGTGCTTGTGCTACTTATCCATTTTTTTAAGAAATAATAACTTTTCAACAGTCGTACTGTCTTTCTCAGTACATTCATCTCTGTCCTTATTGTCATGCAGGGCATAATATGGCCTCAGCATAACGATGTTATTGTTGTATCCAAACTCTTTAAAATACAACACTTCACTGTGCAAATAAAATTAAAGTATTAGAATAACTCAACCGGGACTTGAACCCCAGCTTCCCATTTGCAAGACAGATATTTCACTTCTGAGCTATTACTTAATCATGAGTAGCTGAGGCTATCTTGAATACTTGAGCCTTTCATCAAAATGGTTAAACGAGGCCTCATGTGGAACTTCATTTGCTCTACTAGGCCATGTAGTCAACAAAGTATACAGCATGCAGATTTTTACAATGTGTATTTTTCAATTTCAATAAATGTGCTGTCTTTTAAGAAATATTAATGATTGTAAGGGAAAAAACAAATAAAACTCGGGTGACTCCAGTGAATGTGTCAGTGTTCCTTGGTGTGCTTGTACTACTTATCCATTTTTATTAAGAAATAAGTATATTCAACTCTGGCCTCATTCTCATGCAGGGCACAATGGCAATAGTGTCTCAGCATAATGATGTGTAATAATGATCCAAGCTCTTTGAAACACAACAGAAACTTCACCTTGTGCAAATAAAAATGAAATTAAAAGAATGACACAGCTGGGATTCAAACCCAGGTCTCCCATTTGCAAAACAGATACACTACCGCTAAGCTATCACCTCAGTTGCAATAAACAGCCACTATTTGTCAAAAATACATCAATTGGAGAAACAAGCTCAACCTGTTTCCAAACGGGAGAAGTCCGTGTTTTTGGTGCTGGCTCCATCTGAAAGTTGGCTGTGTAGTCATGTTTGACTGTGTAAGGCTTACACAGTCAAACATGACTACACAAAATGTGAGGGACAAGGATTTCCACTGGGTAGCGCTGCTCAGTTTATTTCCCTGACCCAATCACGTGGTCCGACGTCAACACATACAAGTCACGCCTCTAAACACGCCTCACCAAATATTTCCTGGATAAGATCGTATCACCGTTCGGAGCACCGGTGCCTGCCTGCCCATCACTAATCTTGTCCTTTTCTTCTTTTTTTGCAGGTTGGCTCTGGGGTTCCTTCCACAGACGACTGTCTCCGGCTCCAGTGAGTATTCCTGTGCCCACCCTTCCAGTTCTGCCGTGGAAGCGCTCGGGTGTCCAGGCTGCCTTCCTCCACTGTCAGTTCTGCCTGAAGCACTTTGGGTCCCCTGGGCTTACTCACTGTCAAGCTGAGGAGCATCTCGTGAGCTCCCCAGAGCCTCCTCACCATTTTGGTATTTTCTGTTGTTGCTGGACTGTTTGCCTTTTCGTTTTCTTCAATAAATTGCGCACGTCTCCTGCGTGTGAATTTGTCTCCTTCCTCCATGCGCTGCGTAAAAGCGCACGGGGAATCATAACAGACTAGTATCAATCTAAAATAAAAGCAATCAAAAAGTATGCTAGCTTTGGCTAAGATTGAACTGCATAGTTTGCAGAACACATTTGGCATATTTGAAAGGGAAAAATTGAAAAGCTGGGTGATAAAAGTCACAAAAATGTCTGTTTTGAGAAAAATACCAAAAATGTGATTGTGCAGTGGCTCGACATCCTGGCCAACTTCAGACCTCTTAAAACTGGACTTGAGTACTTTTAGCGCTGAGCTCCTCAATTTTTACAGAATATTGGCCAACAAATAGTGACTGGGTATCATTAATGATATTCAGAATAAATTCAAACCTGATTCATTTGATACTCTATTTCAGTGGTGTCCAATCATGTGCCATGGAGGGCCAAGACCCTGCAGGTTTTTTTCTTCTCCCCAGTCTCTTCAGCAGGTGTTTTCACTGATCAGCAATCAGAGGGAAGAAGTTCAGTGAAACCTGCTGTTGAAGACAATGGTTGGAGGTAAAGCCTGCAGGGTCTTGGCCCTCCGTGGCACATGATTGGACACCCCTGCTCTATTTGATTTGGGGGAGACGACCACGGAGGTCTCCTTCCGTCCCCCCGGGGTCTGTGGTGCAACAGCCGGGGCGAGCTGGTGAGGTTGTGCACACTGCAGTTGTGATTCCACGGCGGCAAGTGGGCTCAATGGACCGCTGCCCCCCAGCGAGCTGCTCTGTGGTCCCCGTCAGCTCGCTTCGGCAGCAGACAGGCGCAGTGCGGCTCACCTCCTTCACTCCCAAGTAGGAGAGACTCTGAGTGAGCCGGGAAGACCCCTCAGCAAGTGGGCAACCAGACACTGGTGGGAAGCCCTCCAGCCTCCACATGGGGCTGGGCAGCGACTCCCCGCTCCATCGAGAATGATCCTTCCTCAGGTTCACCTACAACTTTTACTTACTCAAGTTGGATCGCCTTCTCGGAGGCCAATGTCCTCTTCTTCCCACTACTGGTGGGCGGGAGTATGGGTGGAGCTAATTAGAATATTCATAGATCTGTGCATACTTAAGTAGGTGGAAGATGTAAAAGCTCTTTCCAAGCAATTCTAAGGCAATGAAAGTTTTTTGTGGATAAAAAGCCACAGTATACTATTTTGGGCAATACACACTTGTTTTTGAGGTGGTTTTAGAGCCGCTGGAGTGGGTCTTTAAATGGATTCTAGGATTTTTGTCAATTAAAACTCTAAATCGAATTCATCAGCATTTTAAACCCACACCTACCCATAACTGATATGACTGTCAGTTCAAGAGATTTCCCCATAACCCATAAGGATGTTAATGCCTGAGAAGTAAAGAAATGTCACTCTGCCACCACTACTGTTTCTGCTCCTTTCATCACTCATTCAAGACGCTTCCTCACAGACTGCTGCTCAGACAACAATGCACATTTGTCTCTGGGAGAGTAAGTCCTATAGGGCATGCCTGTGTGAGCAACTTGAATATATTCTAATGCATAAACCCTGCACATGTAGCAGCATGACCTGACCAACGGGCTGCCAGCTGATGTGGAGCAGAGGGGTGACCGGGTTCAGATCCCAGTCAAAGCTGGCAGATGAGGTGGAGATGGTGGTGATGGGGAGGGAGGCTGCTGCCTGCGGGGATAAACACCAATACGGCCACAGTTTCGAAATGTGGAGCACAGGTGCTAACGGTGGACCTGCCGGGACCGCGGCGGAGGCGCCGTGTTTCCGTCTTACCTCCGGTGTTGGTCCGCTTGGTACATCCGGCCTCCTCGCACGGAGTTTCCAGCGGCCGCTTGCGTGAGTCCGGGCTGTCGGCGTCCTGCTGCAGGCTGGAGTAGAGCCCGTTATGGTCCACGGCTGCTCCGTTACCGCCACCGGCCATCATCATCTTCTTCTCTCCCCCGGAGCTGTGGATATATGCGCGCTGTCGCCCCTCTTTTTAACCCCCCCTCCCCTCTCTCTCTCTCAGCGCCTCATCGTGCCCCGCACCGCCGCGGTGTCACTGACCAAGTTTTTCTGGGTCCTCCGAACCGCCGGAACCGGGATCTGTCCTCGTCCCGCTGCTCCTGCCTCATGGGGGCTGAATCTAAAAAAAGGTCGGAGTGAAGCGGCCGCTCCACCACCACCACGCTCCGTTACTGTTGACGCGCAAAAGAAAAGCGTTTATCAAAGCTAATTAAAAGCAGCTGCAGATCTGCGACTCAGAAACAAGTGCAGCGGCACGGCTGCTTTTTCTTTAACTTATCTCCACGCCATGTTCCCTATTAAGTGGGCTGTGATAGTGCAGCTGTTGTTATTGTTGCCTTTGTAGTGCCGGAGGGTGAACAGTGGAGGGTCCAGGGAGGACCACAGTGCCACTGACCGGCCAAAACAAGGGGCCAACACGGCACGAGGCTGCTTTCTGCTTCACCACGAGCACGATGGGCATTTCTAGCCTCTTTTCCCCTCCATCCTCCCATCACCGTGCCATGCTGCAGCCCACATAAGCTGAACTGAAAAACTACTACACTTTACAGTTCAAGTATTCAATCAAAAGCCAATAAACAATCCCAATTTATTTATTATTTTTGCCTCATTTTTTTTCTTTAAACCACTCAATCATACATCTCGGTTATTGTTTTAAAGCTATTTCTTTTTAAATTATTGAATAGTTACATTGCTTTATTAATTATAAGCTACATATTGTGACGTTGCAAGGGTTCAAACAATAAGGAGATGACGAAACAGGCTTTATCAACACACACACACACACACACACAACACAGAACAGAGGGCAGGTCATTTACATAGACCAGGGGTCACCAACCTTTTTGAAACCAAGAGCTACTTCATGGGTATCGAGTCATGTGAAGGGCACCAGCTCCTCTAAAATAGTTGGGCACCAACTCCTCTAAAATAACAAATTGTGTGTGTGTGTGTGTATATATATATACAGTATATATACAGTATATATATATATATACATACACACACATAAATAAATAATCAATAACTTAGAGTGGGTAACAGACAAGATCAATATTCAACACTTTATTTTTATTAATCTCAGCAATTGTTCAGATGATCCCTTCTACATTTCATAAAAAAATGTCGTTTTCACCAGTCCCTTTTAACCATAAAAAACTAAACCCTTTTAATTCATGAACTATGTTGAACCATGTTTGAAAAAGTTATGCAACATTTAAGAAAAATCAACTTTCATATTAAATAAATCTTATCACATTTTTAACTGAACAAATCTGCTGCAATTCTGCTCAAAATCTGTTACATTTAATAAACACACTTTTGTGTGTTCTTCTTCACTGGAATTATATCCATACAGTTCTTGCCAAGAATCATGCTTGAGCAACCAGCACTGTCCTTTCATGAGAAACTAAACAGCACTGAGAGAGCTTATATGCACGGTGGCGCAGTGGTTAGCACCGCGGCAGCAGTTTACCCTCGGCCGGGGGATCACGGGTTCGATCCCGGTCAACAGTGATCTGTGTGGAGTTTGCATGTTCTGGTGGTGCATGTTCTCGTTTTTCATGCAAAAAACATGCAGGTTAGGAGTTAAGGGGCGCTTGCGCACGCAGCGGTTGGTGGCTTGTCACCGGACTGCAGAACAAATCTACCTACGGGTACAAGATAAGTCCAAAAAAAAAAAAAGAGTGGGTAGTGAAGTGGCGCTTCGCCATCGCCCCGCAAATGAAATACACGCAGCTTCCTTTCACGGTAGTAAAAAAGAACTCTTCCTCCCGCTCACTTTGAAAATGATAAATTTTCTGTCTTTTTTTTGCCATGTTTTTGGGCTTGGAAACCGCACTGCGTTCACCATCTTAACTGCCCGCTAGCTTACGCTCCACAAGCGCGAAGGTTTTGTCATGCGCACAATACTGACCTTTGAACTAGGTCAGAGTTCACCTTAACTTTACATATAATAAACATATTTTCATTTTTTTATTTTTAAGGCGTTGTCATTTTAAAATCTATATAAATGCAAGTGTGATTTTAAAAAATATAAAAAATATAAAATAAAAAATAGCGGCAGAAAAAATTACATCTTAGACGCAGCTCACTTGCGAGTTGTGCTATTTTTAGAACAGGCCTGCGGGCGACACATGTGGTCCCTGCGGGCGACATGGTGCCCGTGGGCACCGCGTTGGTGACCCCTGACATAGACCCTCATTTGGCCCATGGTGGCACAGACACATGATTTGGCACATACACTACCGTTCAAAAGTTTGGGGTCACCCAGACAATTATTTTGTGTTTTCCATTAAAAGTCACACTTATTTACCACCATGAGTTGTAAAATGAATAGAAAATATAGTCAAGACATTGACAAAGTTAGAAATAATGATTTGTATTTGAAATAATAATTTTTTCCTTCAAACTTTGCTTTCGTCAAAGAATCCTCCATTTGCAGCAATTACAGCATTGCAGACCTAACATGATTGCACAAGGGTTTTCTAATCATCCATTAGCCTTCTGACGCAATGAGCAAACACATTGTACCATTACAACACTGGAGTGATAGTTGCTGGAAATGGGCCTCTACACACCTATGTAGATATTGCACCAAAAACCAGACATTTGCAGCTAGAATAGTCATTTACCACATTAGCAATGTATAGAGTGTATTTCTGATTAGTTTAAAGTTATCTTCATTGAAAAAAAGTGTT
Source organism: Pholidichthys leucotaenia (assembly GCA_020510985.1). Lineage (NCBI taxonomy): Eukaryota > Metazoa > Chordata > Actinopteri > Cichliformes > Pholidichthyidae > Pholidichthys > Pholidichthys leucotaenia. The sequence continues at coordinate 237,943,974 of CM035839.1, forward strand.
TTTCTTTCAAAAATAAGGAAATTTCTAAGTGACCCCAAACTTTTGAACGGTAGTGTATATGGAAACAACGCTGTCACAACTGGTCTTATTACACACGAATAACGCTTCGAACACACAGACACAGTGTTTGAATCCTCCAGGGCGCAAACATGCCGGGAGACTCCCGCCCTCTTATCACAGCCCCGACGTTACACTGTCCCCCCCCATACTGGTTTCTGTCCCAGAATAATAAGTCCAACACAAAATCCGTCCAGGTGTCAGGGCTGGCCGCCATTATTGGCGACCAGCACGCACAGGCCTGTTATTGTCCATTCGCGCCTTGGCCGGGGTATCCGGTCGGGATGAAGCCTCCGGCTCGACCACCCACAGGGCAGATGGCTGGTACAGGGCGAGACGGTCACGGTGAAGCACCACGACCCGGTTCCTTTTCAGGCCTCACCCTGTACACTACATCTGACAGTCTCTGTAGGACCACACACGTTCCGACCAATGGCTCGCCAGTTTTGGTGACAGTCCCTTTTTGTGCACCGGGCAGAAAACCCAGACTCGATCCCCTGGTGCAAAGTCCCTCCCCTGGCAGCAGGAGTTGTATGCCCACTTCTGCCAACTCCCCGCCGCTGTCAGGGCCTCCCGGGCCAGTTTGTGCACCGTGTGGAGATGTTCTCTCAAGCAAAACAAATAATCCAACCCTGGTTTGCCCTCCACCTCCCGGGGGGAGGGGGGGCACCAAATCCACCAGTGTGCGCAGCTTGCGTCCAAACCTCAGTGCTGCAGGGGTGCACCGGGTGGATTCCTGAGCTGCTGTCCGGTACGCCCACAGAACAAAGGGCAGATGCAGATCCCAGTCTTGCTGTCACTGGTCCACTAGGACGGCTAGGGTCCGACTGAAACATTCAGCCATGCCGTCGCTCTGTGGATGCAGCCGTGGTGGTCGGGTCTTCACAGGATGCCCAGCCGCCTGCAGACCTCCCCAAAGACCTCTGCCTCGAAGTTCCATCCCTGATGGCCTGTGCAGCTCCTCCAGTCACAAACCGACAAAACATCTCGTCTACCAGCTTTGACTCTGTGGTGGTGCCGCTCTGATCAGGGACCACATACACCTCTGGTCATTTGGTGAAGTAGTCCATTGTGACCAGCACGTAGCGGTTCCCCCGATCTGTGGTCAGGAAAGGGCCCAGAATATCCACTCCTACCCGCTCCATGGGTGCTCCCACCCAGTACTGCTGCAAGGGGGCGTGGGATTGTTGAGCCGGCCCTTTCTGAGCTGTGCAGGTATCACAGCAGTGGACATGGAGCTCTACATCCTGGCGACATCCGGGCCAGTAGAACCGGGCCTGAAGACGCTGCAGAGTCTTTGTCACCCCAAAGTGGCCCACCCACACCGCCCCATGGACCAACTGGAGCCGTTGGGGCCAGAGCCGCCGGGGAACCAGCAGCTGCCAGACATGACGCTGCCCAGCTGGAGCCTGCCACTGCCGATACACAACACCCTCGTGACAGCGGAGAGTGGCCCACTGGGAATGTAGGGCCTTGGTCTCTGGGTCCAGCGCGGACACAGCCTCCCAGGCGGGATACTGGCCCGCGTCCAGCCACTGCTGAACCTGGGAGATGACCAGATCTCTATCCTGCTCACTCTGCAGCTGCTGCGTGCCGAGGGCCTCTGTGATATCATCACTGGGGAGAGCTGCCTGATTATCCAAGGAGGAGCTGTGCACCGCTGTTATTCCTGCTCACAGCGGTCCGGAGAGCAGCAGCCCATGGGATGGCTTGGTCTCAATCCTCTGCCCGCTGGCAGTGCCAACAGTCCTCCGCAGCACAGGGACACCGAGACACCGCATCAGCTTTGGCATGGAGGCGGCCTGCCCGACACACAATCTGAAAATCATAATCCTGCAGTCCTTCCAGCCATCTCGCCAACTGTCCATCCTGCTCTTTAAAATTCAGTAGCCAGGTCAGGGAAGCATGATCCGTCCTGAGCTGGAACCTCCCCCCGTACACATACAGGCGAAAATGACGAAGCCCCTGGATGACAGCCAACAGCTCTCGGTGAGTAATACAATAATTCCTTTCGGCTCTGCTGAGAGTGCGGCTGAAAAAAGCAACTGTCTGCTCTCCGTGTTCTCCCTCCTGGGATAACAACGCCCCAATGCCCTAGTTGCTGGCGTCCATGTCCACGATGAAAGGGCGGTTGGGTCGGGATACTGCAGGACAGGGGCTCCGATGAGCGCCGAGCGAAGCCGTGAAAAAGCAGCAGCACAGTTCTCACTCCACTCAAACGTACAGCCCTTCTGTGTCAGCTGATGCAGCGGGATGGCGATGGTGGCAAAGTCCTTCACAAATCTCCTATAATAGGAGGCCAGTCCAAGAAAACTCCGTAACTCTCCCACGTCTCGTGGCACCGGCCAGTGGGAGCCGGTGATGTAATCCAGCGTGTCATTGATGCGGGGCAGAGCGTAGGAATCCTTGTGGGTGATGTCATTCAGGCGCCGGTAATCCACACAGAACTGCCATGAACCGTCTTTCTTCTTAACCAGAACCACCAGTGCTGCCCAGGGGCTTTTGGAGGGCTCAATAGTATCCGCCTCCAGCATCTCTCATATTTTTTGTTCTGCCGCCGCCCGCCTTAAAAAAGGCAGACGGCGGGAGCGGAGCCGGATTGGCCTGGTCTCACTGGTGTCAATCTGGGGCTGCACCAAGCTGGTTCGGGTGCACTCCTCATCCTTGGCAGTGAAGACGTCAATGTAGCAGTCCAACAGCTCCCACAGCTGGCGTCTCTGTCCCGATTCTAGTCTGCTGCAGCTCTGTTGGAACAATTCCTTGACCGCCTGCTGTGTTTCTGCTGATACACTGACCCGCTCCGCTGTCACCCCACCCCCCCTTGCTGTCTCTGTCGGCGACTGCGCTCCCTCGTGCTGATGGAGCTGCTGTGTTCAGTTCTTGTGGCGACCCACCTGGTTTGGTCCGTTCTGGTGGCCCCTCAATCACGCAGGCCCCTGGGTTCCTCCTCTGGGTCCCGCTGCAGAGCGTTATGGTCCGAGCCCCTAGCAGGAGAGACGATCTGACGGTGTCAATTGTTACGCCCCATGCTGCGAGCAAATTGAGTCCAATGATGCCAGAGATCTTGAATGTCAGCCAGCCAGAACGGGTGGTTTGTATTCTGGCCTGCCACCCCACCACAAAGAATCACCGCCCTCCCAGTCTGGCGTGCTCACCGGTGGCTGTGGTGATGCAGCACCCAGTGCGTTCCCACCTCTACGGTTCTGCCTCGTCCGTTCCGGGCAGCACTCCAGGTCAGACCAGGGAGATGGTAGAACCGGTGTCAATCAAGGCCCAGATCAGCGTGCTGTCCAGGCTGCACTGTAGGTACATCCCTAGCGAGTGTCCAGTTCGGCCCAAATGTGGTGACAGTTCACTAGGGAAAATGTCTGTGGGAGGCGGCAGGTCCCCGTCCATACCACCTCGCTCTAGTTTAAAGTCGGCAAGGGGGTGGTTTGTCGCGGGGTGAGTGCCGGGCAGTACCACGCGATGTGTCCTGGCTCCCCGCAGTGGAAGCACCCTTCCTTGCACTGCTGTTGTCGTCTTCTCACTGGCCACGCTGCTGTGATCCGGCACAGTTCCTCCTCCTCCTCACTCTCAGCTGTGGCCTGGAAAGCTTTCTGCCTCGGCGACAACACATCAGTTGCATCATCCATCAATGGTCCCACCCGCTCCGCTTCTGCCACAGTGGTCTCCCAGCTGCTCGCGCCGTGAATCCAGATGTGGTCCTGGAGCCAGGCCGGGCGGAGTCCCCGGATGGACTGCTGGAGGGCAAGCTTCTCCACCGCCCCCGGCTCGAAATCCGGGTAGCTACGCTGCGTCAGCAGCCATATGTCTGCTGCGTAGGCTCCCAGGCTCTCTCGGCTGCCTCGCTGGCGGTTGGCCAGCTGTTCTTGGGTGTGCTCAGCGTTGGCTGCTCTCCCAAACCGCCTCCAGAGCGCTCCTTGTAGTGCTAGCTAGCTGCGACGTTCCTCAGGCTGGAGGTCAGACAGCATGCGGAGAGCCCCGTCCTCCAGGGCCAGCGTGACCTGCATGGTGGTCTCTTCGGGTGTCCAGCCATTCAGCACCACAGCCAACTCGACCTGGACCAGATAGTCGTCCAGCAGGGTTTCGCCACCAAAGCAGGGGAGTTTGGCTCATTGGCGGATTGGTGGGACAGTCGCCTCTTGGTCGATCGCCACCCCTGGTTGCAGTGGAATCGCCGGCCCGTCCTGCCCTGAAAAGGGTGGGAAGCGGGGCCAGTTTGCTTTGCTTGGCCCGCTCTGCCTTGAGAAAGGCAGAAGGCTGGGTATGCTGGCCCTGTCGGGTCCACTGCTCCATTCATCCCGGTGAGCAGCTCCGGGGGTCGGTGTGTCGGCTCTGTTGTCCATCTCCAGCTGAGCGATGAGCTGCTCGAGCCGTCAAATCTCCGTCCTAATTCTGGCTTCCATCTTCTCCGTGATCCCACTCTTGACACCAGTGTGACATTGCAAGGGTTCACACAATAAGGAGAGATGACTTTGACGAAACAGGCTTTATTTTTACACACACTTACAACACAGAATGGAGGGGAGGTCATTTACACAGGCCCTCGTTTCGCTCATGGTGGCACAGACACATGATTTGGCACAAACAGGGAAACAATGCTATCACAACCGGTCATATTACACAGTTATAATGGTACACACAATTAACGCTTAGAACACACAGATACAATATTTGGGTCCTCCAGGGCGCAAGCATGCCGGGAGACTCCCACCCCTTATCACAGCCCCGAGGTTACAATATAAAGTGGCTAAAAGTGAAAACAAGTAAGTAACTTATTGTTTCTTTTTTAGAAGTTCGTACTGCGTTTGCAGACATATAAAACCATACAACTATCCCCTATTATCTTAAAAAATTGATCTTACCCTAATATATAATAGAATATTACGTTCTTAGAACGCAGGACTATTAATCCTTAGGATCTCTAAAAGTACCATGGGGATAGGGCTTACTGACATGTTTTAAGACCCAGTAAGCAGACACAGACCCAGAAATCAACTCAATTATCTTTATTGTGTAATGTGTGCTTGAGTGTATGCGTGTGTGTGTGAATATAGCAGCCGGGGCGAGCAGAGCACCGTACAGCCTGGCAACCCTATGGAGAAGCAGAGACATGGGAATTAGTAACCACACACTAGCGGAGCTGTGCTGCGTTGTTAGCCTTACTGTTGGCGAGTTGGAGATCAGCTCAGGTTTGGTCCCGAAGGCTCCGGCCAGGAAGACAGCGTCTTCAGCCCCGGTTGCAAAGGGACAGGTAGAAGGAGTGATGAGGTGTAGGGAGTATATGGTCCGCCACCAGGTGGAGGAGGTCCACCGCCACAGATTTCCACCTGTGCACAGGGGAGCAAGAGTGGAGAGGTGAAAGCAATGAGAGTAGCTTACTTGGCGTTGGGGAGTAGCACTCCCGGGAGGACAAGGAGATGGAGGTGGTTCTCTTTGGGAAGATGAAGAAGGAGAAGAGTAGCCTCCGGAGAATGGTGAGGTTGAGAGTAATCTCGGCGATGACGAAGTGTAGAGATGGTCTCATCAGACCAGGGAGAAAGACGACTCCGTGCAGACCTGAGGGCAGCACGGCTTAAATAGTCTTGCTGATGAGGAGGGCAGGTGTGCGCGCAGCTGTGGAGAATCAGTCAACAGGCAGGCAGAGCGAATCACCACACTTTCAGTTATCATGCTCCTCTCTTATTGAACTAATTACCAGCCTACATCCCTGAGGCAGGTCTATATCAATGGGGCCCGCTGCGCATGCATTTGTGCGTATAAGTTATGTGACAGCTGGCTAGCTAGATACTGACAGCATGTTTTAATTGAACGTCATTCACAAGTTTAGATTGGATTTCGCATGTCATAGTTTTGAATTATACTATTACTATATGTCCACTAAAAACACTGCTAATTATGCATAGTGTTTGGACATTACACCACTAGGTCCAGCTACGCATGTGTCTGCTTGTAGTACTACCTATGAGATTTGCTAGCTAGCTTAAGAACCCTGAAAAAGGCTATAAAAATGATGTAACCCTATGTTAACCTAGCTTTGACACAACACTACATGGCGTATCTGCATGAACATTGTTCTACCTGTTGTTATCTGTATGAATGGTAGTGATGTTACGCTCAACACCACCCACTCGACACTGATTCGAACAATATAACGCGGAAGTGTCATGAACAGTGCATTGAGCACCATTTCAGCACGCCCACAGTCACGTGACCGTAGCAAGCAAGGCCTCATTATGTCGGTCACATCACGTGACTTGAGGGCTCGCAGGAAGTTTGAGAGGAAATTTGTTATTTTTGTTGTTTGCTTTGTATTGTTTGTTCCTGCCTTCCAATTTTGAATAGACCTCGGATGGCCAAATGCTCAAAAAAAAAAAAGTATTGAGATTTTTTTCAGGTCTTCCACTATGATGCAGTTCTGACACTCACTCAGCAGATGGCACTCTTTATTAAATGTTTCATAACACTGTGTTGATCATGAAGCAGTTGTCTCAAAGTTGCTCATTGTTTCATAAGGCCTCAGTTTCACCATCACTAATGAATGGTATGTCTCCTTGTCTGCCCCCCCCGCCCCCCAACCAGTCATGGTAGAAGACAGCCCCTCCCTGAAACTGGTTCTACCAGAGGTTTCTTCCTATAAGGGAGTTTTTCCTTCCCACTGTTACCTAGAACTTGCTCATATAGGGATCGTTCGATCATTGGGGGCTTTCTCTGAATTATTTATCATTTGTATTTGTGCTTATGTATCACGCCTTGAGATGACTTCTGTTGATTAGGCGCGATACAAATAAAGTTGAATTGAACTAAAAAAATTAATTTTGCGTGTTACATCATTTTAAATTTTGAATTTCAGTTTATGCTCAAAAATTTTATCGAATATTTGTACCTTATCCCTTACATTTGTGATATTTCCCCCAAAGAGTGTCCCCAAACTCTCTACTGGAGTAAAAAGAGACTTTATTTTGTAGCAGCTGCTACCACTACCGTTCAAAAGTTTGGGGTCAACCCAGACAATTATTTTGTGTTTTCCATGAATAGTCACACTTATTTACCACCATGAGTTGTTAAATGAATAGAAAATATAGTCAAGACATTGACAAGGTAGAAATAATGATTTGTATTTGAAATAATAATTTTTTCCAGATACTCAGCCTGCTCAAAGGAAGGTCAGTTTTATAGCTTCTCTAACCAGCCTAAACTGTTTTCAGCTGTGCTAACATGATTGCACAAGGGGTTTTCCAATCATCCATTAGCCTTCTGACGCAAAGAGCCAAACACATTGTACCATTAGAACACTGGAGTGATAGTTGCTGGGAAATGGGCCTCTATACACCTATGTAGATATTGCACAAATAACCAGACATTTGCAGCTAGAATCGTCATTTACCCACATTAGCAATGTAAATTAGATATTAGAGTGTATTTCTGATTAGTTTAAAGTCTATCTTCATTGAAAAAAACAGTGCTTTTCTTTCTAAAATAAGGAACATTTCTAAGTGGCCCCCAAACTTTTGAACGGTAGTGTATATTTCACTCCATTTTAAAATGTGGTTACCAAAAGAGCATCGGAGGTGATATACAGTGGGGTAAAAAAGTATTTAGTCAGCCACCAATTGTGCGAGTTCTCCCACTTAAAAGATGAGAGAGGTCTCCAATTTTCATCATAGGTATACCTCAACTATGACAGACAAAATAAGAAAAAAAAAATCCAGAAAATCACATTGAAGGATTTTTAATGAATTAATTGGTAAATTCATCGGTAAAATAAGTATTTGGTCAATAGCAAAAGTTCATCTCAATACTTTGTTAGATACCCTTTGTTGGCAATGACAGAGGTCAAACGTTTTCTGTAAATTTTCACAAGGTTTTCACACACTGTTGCTGGTATTTTGGCCCATTCCTCCATGCAGATCTCCTCTAGAGCAGTGATGTTTTGGGGCTGTCGCTGGGCAACACAGACTTTCAACTCCCTCCAAAGATTTTCTATGGGGTTGAGATCTGGAGACTGGCTAGGCCACTCCAGGACCTTGAAATGCTTCTTACGAAGACACTCCTTCATTGCCCAGGTGGTGTGTTTGGGATCATTGTCATGCTGAAAGACCCAGCCATGTTTCATCTTCAATGCCCTTGCTGATGGAAGGAGGTTTTCACTCAAAATCTCACGATACATGGCCCCATTCATTCTTTCCTTTACACCGATCAGTCGTCCTGGTCCCTTTGCAGAAAAACAGCCCCAAAGTATGATGTTTCCACCCCCATGCTTCACAGTAGGTATGGTGTTCTTTCTCCTCCAAACACGACAAGTTGAGTTTTTATCAAAAAGTTCTATTTTGGTTTCATCTGACCATATGACATTCTCCCAATCCTCTTCTGGATCATCCAAATGCTCTCTAGCAAACTTCAGATGGGCCTGGACATATACTGGCTTAAGCAGGGGGACACATCTGGCACTGCAGGATTTGAGTCCCTGGCAGTGTAGTGTGTTACTGATGGTAGCCTTTTTTACTTTGATCCCAACTCTCTGCAGGTTATTCACTAGGTCCCCCCGTGTGGTTCTGGGATTTTTGCTCACCGTTCTTGTGATCATTTTGACCCCACGGGGTGAGATCTTGCGTGGAGCCCCAGATCAAGGGAGATTATCAGTAGTCTTGTATGTCTTCGATTTTCTAATAATTGCTCCCACAGTTGATTTCTTCACACCAAGCTGCTTACCTATTGCAGATTCAGTCTTCCCTGCCTGGTGCAGGTCTACAATTTTGTTTCTGGTGTCCTTTGACAGCTCTTTGGTCTTGGCCATAGTGGAGTTTGGAGTCTGACTGTTTGAGGTTGTGGACAGGTGTCTTTTATACTGATAACGAGTTCAAACAGGTGCCATTAAAACAGGTAATGAGTGGAGGACAGAGGAGCCTCTTAAAGAAAAAGTTACAGGTCTGTGAGAGCCAGAAATCTTGCTTGTTTGTAGGTGACCAAATACTTATTTTACCGAGGAATTTACCAATTAATTCATTAAAAATCCTTCAATGTGATTTTCTGGATTTTTTTTTCTCATTTTGTCTCTCATAGTTGAGGTATACCTATGATGAAAATTGGAGACCTCTCTCATCTTTTAAGTGGGAGAACCTGCACAATTGGTGGCTGACTAAATACTTTTTTGCCCCACTGTAGATGCTTGACTGTGGTCTGCAGTTTAAAATTTAAAGGTCCCATTCACGTGTTTGTGGTTTTAAACCTTCTAAAATGCTACCTAGAGCCATATGATTACAGTAAAAATATTAAAATTCCCCTTCACTTTGAAATATTCATCCATCCATCCTCTACTGCTTATCCAGAGGTTCAGGTAGTGGAGGCAGCAGTCCAAGAAGAGTAGCCCAGACTGCTGCCCGGCTCACAGAGCACCATGATCCCTCCTGCAGGCACTGAGTTCACTGAAGTGTGGACTCATGTGGCTCCTACACCGAGTCCCTGCTGTAACTTTTTTCCCGTAGGGGCTTACTGGACCACTCCAGTCACCACACTCCCTGTTCCCACCTGGCCCACAGTGGATACTGGCTTATTTTATTATTTTTCCCGTGATAGTTAGTAATTTAATTGCTATATTGACTTGGCTAGGGGATCAGAATCAGCCTCCCCTTGGTGGGGAGAGGCTGACAGATCAAGCCACCTAGTAGTACTACTAGCTTAACTGTCAGATCATGGCTGATTTTGATTGCTATGTTCTATCAACTCTATCCACCCCCACTGGACATCCTTGTTCATCTACACTTGATCACATACAGGCGTATCTCAATGAATTAGAATATCATCAAAAAGTTAATTTCATTTATTCAATTCAAAAAGTGAAACTCATATACAGACTCATTACACAGAGTGATACTGTATATTTCAAGTGTTTATTTCTTTTAATTTTGATGGTTATGGCTTACAGCTCATGAAAACCCAAAATTCAGTTTCTCAAAAAAATTAGATTACGTATAATTCATTTAAAAAATGTATTTTTAATTGAAATATTGGCTGACTGAAAAGTATGTGTACACACTCAATACTTGGTCGAGGCTTCTTTTGCATGAATTACTGCATCAATGCGGCATAGCATGGAGGCGTCAGCCTGTGATACTGATGAGGTGTTATGGAGGCCCAGGTTGCTTTGATAGCCGCCTTCATCTCAAAGCAGTTTAATGGTAAAGCCCATCTTAATTTGGGTCAACTTTTCAAAGCAGCTCTCCAAAACCAGGTAGCAATGGATTTCTCATTTTTTTGTATGTTTGTCACACTTAAATGTTTCAGATCAAACAAATTTAAATTTTAGACAAAGATAACACAAGTAAACACAAAATGCAGTTTTAAAATGAAGGTGTTCATTATTAAGGGGAAAAAAAAATCCAAACCTACATGGCCCTATGTGAAAAAGTGCTTGCCCCCTAAACTTAATAACTGGTTGGGCCACCGTTAGCAGCAACAACTGCAATCAAGCATTTGTGATAACTGGCAATGAGTCTTTTACAGCGCTGTGGAGGAATTTTGGCCCACTCATCTTTGCAGAATTGTTGTAATTCAGCCACATTGGAGGGTTTTCGAGCATGAACCGCCTTTTTAAGCTCATGCCACAGTATTTCAATCAGATTCAGGTCCTTTGATTAGGCCACTCCAAAGTCTTCATTTTGCTTTTCTTAAGCCATTCAGAGGTGGACATGCTGGTGTGTTTTGGATCACTGTCCTGCTGCAGAACCCAAGCATGCTTCAGCTTGAGGTCACAAACAGATGGCCGGATATTCTCCTTCAGGATTTTTTGGTAGACAGCAGAATTCATGGTTCCATTTACCACAGCAAGTCTTCCAGGTTCTGAAGCAGCAAAACAGCCCCAGACCATCACACTACCACCACCATATTTTACTGTTGGTATGATGTTCCTTTTCTGAAATGCTGTTACTTTTACGCCAGATGTTAATGGGACACACACCTTCCAAAATGTTCAACTTTTGTCTCGTCAGTTCACAGAGTATTTTCCCAAAAGTCTTGGGGATTATCAAGATATTTTCTGGCAAAACTGAGATGACCCTTTATATTCTTTTTGCTCAGCAGTGGTTTTCGTCTTGGAACTGCGCCATGCAGGCCATTTTTGCCCAGTTTCTTTCTTGTGCTGGAGTAATGAACACTGACCTTAACTGAGGCAAGTGAGGCCTGCAGTTCTTTGGATGTTATTGTGGGGTCTTTTGTGACCTCTTGGATGAGTTGTCACTGCGCTCTTGGGGTAATTTTGATAGGCCGTCCACCCCTGGGAAGGTTCACCACTGTTCCATGTTTTCGCCATTTGTGGACAGTGGCTCTCACTGTGGTTCGCTGCAGTCCCAAAGCTTTAGAAATGGCATTATAACCTTTTCCCAGACTGATAGATCTCAATTACTTGGTTTCTCATTTGTTCTGGAATTTCTTGGATTGTAGCAAGATGTCTAGCTTTTGAGGATCTTTTGGTCTACTTCACTTTGTCAGGCAGGCCCTATTTAAGTGATTTCTTGATTGTGAGCAGGTGTGGCAGTAATCAGGCCTGGGTGTGGCTAGAGAAATTGAACTCAATTTTCCAAAGATGTGATAAGCCACAGTTAATTTATGTTTTAATGGGGGGGGGGGGGGAGATCACTTTTTCACACAGGGCCATGTAGGTTTGGATTTTTTTTTACCCTTAATAATTCATTTAAAAACTGCATTTTGTGTTTTTCTTGAGTTATCTTTGTCTAATATTTAAATTTGTTTGATGATCTAAAACATTTAAGTGTGACAACATACAAAAAAGAGAAATCAGGAAGGGGGCAAACACTTTTTCACACCACCGTATGCATCTGGGTACTTTGTGACACAGCAAGAATTAAACTGACTGATTGCCAGATACGTCGTTACAGACTGAAGACATGATATAAACAGTGACTTTCCATCAGACAGCTGAGACTGTGATCCACTGAAGTTAAAACACATTTACTTGCTACCTATATAAAGATTATTCAAAATGGATTTTGATCTCCAAAAGGAATTGAGGGACTGGATCATGTCTCTGTCACAGCAGACTTTTCGGCTGTGGATAATGGACATATTTCTCTGAATCACTGCACATCGGATTAAATCCATATCATAAAAGGTAAGATAAAACATGGACAGCTTTATGCAGTGTTGCCAACCTCTCACTGTTTTGGAGTGAGTCTCACTCTTTTTCCCTCTCTTTCACTCCACGAACCCCATTTCTCACTCCAAAATGAGGAAATTACTGGCAATTCTGTGTTGATTTTCTTCAGATTTTTCCCACAATAAAGTCTCCAAAGCAATCTGTTTTCAGCCTGACATTAATAAGCCTGTAATGTAATCCATTAATTGCACTGCTCACATAAAGTTAGGGATATTTGGCTTTTGGGTGAAATTTATGGAAAATGTAAAAAGTCACACCACAGTGATATAAATATCATTAAAGTAGGGCATTTAAATAGAAGCATGCAATGATGATTTCTTCATCTCAAACAATTTATTGAAACAAAAGCCGACAACAGTGGTGGGTATACCACAACAAAAAATGTCAGTGTCTCAATAACTTGTCATGTGCTCTTGAGCATTGACAACAATGTCTCATGCTGTTCACAAATGACTTATTGCTGCTGAGGCATGGCATACCATTCTTCTTGAAGGGCGGCCCTCAGGTCATTGAAGTTGTGGGGTGCAAGGTTACGAACCTCTACACGGTGACTCAGCTGATCCCGTAAGTTTTCTATGGGATTCAGGTCTGGAGAAAGTGCAGGCCACTCCATTTGAGGTACCCCCAGCCTCCAGCAGCCATTCCCTAATGATGTGGCTTCGATGAGCTGGAGCATTGTTGTCCATGAAGACGAAATTAGGCCTGTATTGTTCATGCAGGGGCACAATGACTAGATTAATGATGTTATTCAGGTAGTATTGGCTTGTCACTGTACCATTCACAAGGTGTAGGGCAGTTCTGTATTGAGTAGGCACACCTGCTCAGACTGTAACACCACCACCACAAAAAGGCTTGTCTGGTGACAACAGGGACTGATGCATATCGCTCTCCTTGACGTCTCCAACATCGATGGCCATCATTTCTGCTCAACATGAATTGACAGCATTGAGGCAGACTGCTCCCTTGTCCAGCGTAAATGCTCCCTGGCCCAGGCAAGATGAGGATGCTTGTGGCTGATGGTGTGGCCAGGTACCCTTGCAGGTTGTCTAGCATGCAGACCATGCTGATGTAAATGGTTTCGAATGGTCTGACGTGACACTTGGGTGCCTCTCACCTTCCTCAAATGTGCCTGGAGTTGAGTGGCATTCATCATCTGGTTTTGCAGAGCACTGTTCACAATGAAGCGGTCATCAGTGTGGGATGTGGCCAAAGGACGTCCACTTCTATACCTTTCTTTGACTCTTCCAGTCTCTCTGTTGCAACCTGCTGATGACACTCTGTGACACTCTAAGCTCAGTGGCCACTTGCCTCTGAGAACATCCTGTTTGAAGCCTCGAAATGGAGAGGTACTGTTGATCATTTGTTAGGTATCGTCTTGGTCTCATGATGTCAAAAATGTGAACAGCATGATGCAGAGGACTGTTTAAATACCAATTCCAATTGAACAAGAAATTTTTGTGGTTGATTCATGAATCAAACACCTGTTGTGAATTTTGCCATTAAGCACCTTGTTAGAGAATATCAAGTTATGCAAAGAGTACTGAAACATTGAACAGTTGGAAATGCATATTCAAAAGGTTAGAGGTCAAATTAAGTTCACTTGTAAAGGTTATAGTGCATTTTAGGTGCATCCTGAAATTTCACCAGAAAGCTGAATATCACTAACTTTTTGTGAGTAGTGTAAATTATCTTGCTATGTGTGTAAGATGATTTAAGTATGCATTTAAAGGTAATGTTTAAGTTACTTTTACAAGTAACTAATTATTTTAATCATGCAGTAATTGGTAAAGTAACTCAATTACTTTTGAAAAGAAGTAGTAAAATTACTTCTTGTTACTACTTCTACCATTAGTAGAACTAGTAACTGTAATTAGTTACTATTTTTTAGTAACCTGCCCAACACTGTACATTAATAATATTAAAATGAAGGCGTGATCACGTTCTCAGCAAGTGTCACTGGAGTCTGTCTGTGGAACTCTCTATGCCATAGAGAGTACCATACCATAGAGTCTATGGTATGTCTGTTGTGTGGTACCAGTAGGGTTTCCACCCGTCATGTAAAATACAGCATCATCAGGTTTTTTTACACTAAAATAATGCGTCCTGTATTCAATCAATACAGGATGCAGTTTGTCCTGTAGGTGCCTTTAACACAGCATCATCTCATCTGCATTCTGCCCTCCTACTCAGTAGTTGTTGATTTGTTTACTTTTATGCACCGCACATGAAGTCATCGCTCAACAGTGATTGGGCGAGAGATACCTGGGTGGGCTCAGCAGCAGCCGCAGCGCCTTGCCAGCTTCTCCAGACCAACATGTCTATGGCTGTGCCGTATTCCGGTAGTCCGCCCCATGCATCAGTCAAACAGAAACGTTTGCAAAAGTACCAATGTGAATGGGAAGAACCCAATAATTGGCTTGACAGCATAAAATACAATGAGTACAGGGAAAACTGCAAAGTACAGTGGGGCAAAAAAGTATTTAGTCAGCCACCAATTGTGCAAGTTCTCCCAGTTAAAAGATGAGAGAGTTCTCCAATTTTCATCATAGGTATACCTCAACTATGAGAGACAAAATGAGAAAAAAAAATCCAGAAAATCACATTGAATGATTTTTAATGAATTAATTGGTAAATTCCTTGGTAAAATAAGTATTTGGTCACCTACAAACAAGCAAGATTTCTGGCTCTCACAGACCTGTAACTTCTTCTTTAAGAGGCTCCTCTGTCCTCCACTCGTTACCTGTATTAATGGCACCTGTTTGAACTCATTATCAGTATAAAAGACACCTGTCCACAACCTCAAACAGTCAGACTCCAAACTCCACTATGGCCAAAACCAAAGAGCTGTCAAAGGACACCAGAAACAAAATTGTAGACCTGCACCAGGCAGGGAAGACTGAATCTGCAATAGGTAAGCAGCTTGGTGTGAAGAAATCAGCTGTGGGAGCAATTATTAGAAAATGGAAGACATACAAGACCACTGATAATTTCCCTCAATCTGGGGCTCCACACAAGATCTCACCCCGTGAGGTCAAAATGATCACAAGAACGGTGAGCAAAAATCCCAGAACCACATGGGGGGACTTAGTGAATGACCTGCAGAAAGCTGGGACCAAAGTAACAAAGGTTACATCAGTAACACACTACGCCGTCAGGGACTCAAATCCTGCAGTGCCAGACGTGTCCCCCTGCTTAAGCCAGTCACTGTCCAGGCCCATCTGACGTTGCTAGAGAGCCATTTGGATGATCCCGCAAGAGGATTGGGAGATGTCTATATGGTCAGATGAAACCAAAATAGAACTTTTTGGTAACAAATCCAATTGTTGTGTTTGGAGGAGCAAGAACACCATACCTACAGTGAAGATGGGGGTAGAAAAACATCATACCTTTGGGGCTGGTTTATCTGCAAAGGGACCAGGCGATGATCCGGTTGTCAAGGAAAGAATGATGGGGCCATGTGTCGTGAGATTTTGAGTGAAAACCTCCTTCCATCAGCAAGGACATTGAAGATGAAACGTGGCTGGGTCTTTCAGCATGGCAATGATCCCAAACACACCGCCCGGGCAACGAAGGAGTGGCTTCGTAAGAAGCATTTCAAGGTCCTGGAGTGGCCTAGCCAGTCTCCAGATCTCAACCCCATAGAAAATCTTTGGAGGGAGTTGAAAGTCTGTGTTGCCCAGCGACAGCCCCAAAACATCACTGCTCTAGAGGAGATCTGCATGGAGGAATGGGCCAAAATACCAGCAACAGTGTGTGAAAACCTTGCGAAGATTTACAGAAAACGTTTGACCTCTGTCATTGCCAACAAAGGGTATATAACAAAGTATTGAGATGAACTTTTGTTATTGACCAAATACTTATTTTACGGAGGAATTTACCAATTAATTCTTTAAAAATCATTCAATGTGATATTCTGGATTTTTTTTTTCTCATTTTGTCTCTCATAGTTGAGGTATACCTATGATGAAAATTGAGACCTCTCTCATCTTTTAAGTGGGAGAACTTGCACAATTGGTGACTGACTAAATACTTTTTTTCCCCACTGTATGCCGGTGGGTGTTTTCCGTATGGTGGCTTGGGAGATGTGCGGCAGAATGCTGCAGAACAGCATTCTCGTAATACCAGGAGGCAGACAAACTCATATTGCCAGTCTCCTACAATTCTTTGTTCCCTAAGAATCTCCTGAGACTGATGTGGGTACAGCAGCTGAGCGTTAACCCCGGTATACGTCGTCTGCACCACCTGATGATGATGATGATGATGATGATGATGGTGGTGATGATAAGAAGAGCAGTATTTCAATCAAATGTTTTTAAAGTCGTATCAGTTGGTCTGCAATCAGTGTTGGTACACATTTTACAAGGTCGTATTCAAGCACTTTTTAAGGGTCATTTTCAATTATTTTCAACACCTTATAGCTGAGGTACATTACATATTTACACAGTCCAAGGACGGATAATTTTTTCACACGAGTTGTTTAGAATTCCTTATAAGAACTCCTTATACAAAGATACAGAGTGACGATAATCAAGTCAGTGGCGGTAATGCACCTGTAAGCTGGTTGCCAACCGCTAATCAAATCTAAAAGAAGGAGGACTACATACACTATTCAGTCAATTCAGTCGTAACTATAGAGTCTGATCCCAATTTTGTGAAAGACTTATAATTTCAAGCACTTTCAAGCATTTTAAACTAAAAATCATATGCATTAATATGTACTGTATATGTATATAATAATATGATTTTATATTTTCAAAACACAAATTACTGTTCTCAATTACTGTAGGTAATTAAAATCCATAATTATTTTCAGGAAGGCTATTTGTGCCACATTTCTCCCCGCAGGTATTACCACATGGTCAAATGCAACTCGGCTATAATAGACTGGACATAAACTCAATCAGAAGATTTTGCATGATTCCAGAATTGGAAATAAGATGTCTTAGGGAGAACAACGGCCGAAACATTGGTAAATTCCCTGTCACACCTTGAGGATTTAGGCAGTGTAGGGCAACATATCAAAATTTCTCATCATTCGCATATCCATACTGAGTTGGACATAACATAATGAATTAGTAACCTTATATAGAAAGTTATGATAACTATACCAATGCATGCTTAGCGTACTTGCCTACCGTTCACAACTTGTGCCCAACGATAGTCTAACTTATGCATACCCACAGTCATGCCCAACCTGCTGTCGCCTCCCAAACCCTGAATCCTAGGTATGTGAGAGCATGAAGGCTCCACTGAGATGATTCTCTCCTCCAGAGACCATCACACGGTGGGGGGGCAAGACCAACCTGGCAAATCTGTCACATCTGTCAGGTCGGTCAACACTACAGAAAGGATAAAACAGCTGATGTGACCCACCGCACCAATGTCAGATGAATCGTCCAAAACAAGTCAAGGTATGAAACATCTCTTTACTTTGTCTTAATAGAAGCAAAAGACCAGTTTGACAGGGCACATCTGCTCACCAAGGCGACTTCTTGCCGATTTCCCTCCTGTGAACCAATGCTGCCAATACGCCATTCTACGGTAGCTGAAAATTAGAACCCTCATCAGTACGTTACACGTAGGTTCAACGCACCGTTACTCGTAGGTAAGCAATGCGTTTTGAGTACGCTAGCCATTATCTCACTGTATTTCGACTTATGAGCAACTACAAGTAACGTGTGTCAATGATCGCCTAACTACCTACAACTTATGGGCCATGTACCGACGTGGACCACAACTTGTTGGTACCCCTCTGTTACTGAAAAGAAAAAACCCACATGGTCACAGAAAATAACTTGATTCTGACAAACGTGGTAATAAATAAAAATTCTATCAAAATTAACCAATGACAATCAGACAATGCTTTTGAATTCTGGTTCAAACAGAATTATTTAAAAACACAAACTCATGAAACAGGCCTGAACAAAAATGATGGTACTATGGGACCTTGGGGGAGTCAGATTATTTAGATCTCAGACAGAGACAGTGAATAAGCATAGGAGAACAATGCCCAGGGAGTTCCTGGCGAGATGGCAGGAAGGAGTCAAGGACATAGGGGGTTGAATGCAGTGTAATATAAATGTCATGCTGTGTGTTTAGAAGTGCCATGAAACTTGTGAAGAGTGATTGGGGTAAAAGCAGAGAGCTTGTGGAAATGATTCATTCTGTTCTGTGCTTGAGAGATGTGAAGTATGTAATAAACCGTCTGCCATGAATCTGCTTCTTATTTGACACACTCCGCACTGGTGACCCAAGACGTATTATGGAACACGAGGCAAGAACCCCGGAGCCGGCCCGGTCGGGAAGCCCCCGCAACGCTGTGTGCGGTTTCAGTCAAGCTACCAGACTTCTGGCAGCACAACCCGCACTCTTGGTTCCACCACACCGAGGCCCAGTTCCGCCCTCCGGGGAGTAACGGCAGACGACACCAGATTTCTACCATGTGGTCGCAGCGCTGGACGCCCGCACAGCTCAGCAGGTAGCGAGCCTGCTCGATCAGCCACCAGCCCGCAACAAATACGAGGCGCTCAAGGCTGAGCTCACCCGGCGCTACACGCTCTCGGAATGTGAGAGAGCGGAGCGGCTCCTGGGACGGACCGAGTTAGGAGATGGTTCGGCCATCGACCTGATGGAGAAGATGCTGGCGTTAATGGGCACGGACGACGGGCACTTTCTGTTTGCCCACCCTTTCCTCCGGAACCTTCCAACAGAGGCGAGAGCGGTTCTGGCCAATTCGCCGTTGCTGGCCGCGCGTGACTACCGTGCGCTAGCCCAGGAGGCAGACAAGATCATCCTCACCACCAGGGCGATCACAGTCAACGCGGCGGCAGTGGAGCCCAGCGAGACGACCAGAGGAGGCGAGAAGCCACCGAGGGGGCTCTCGTGTCTCTCTGGCCAAGGAGCGCCAGAGAGACACGCTCTGTTTCTACCACCGCCGCTTCTGAGAGAACGCACGCAGATGTGCGCCACCGTGCCAATTCAAGCGCTCAAGAAAACGCCAAGGCCGGCAGTCGGCAACAGCTGCGACCCTCGGTGAAGAGAACAAGCTGCTCTACATGACGGACGCGCGCTCAGGGAGGCGTTTCCCCCTCGTGGACACCGGAGCCCAGAGGAGCACATCACATCTGCTGACCTACGCTGACCGGGTGGGCAGGACCTAGCGGCCCCGGGAGATGTGGCAGCAAACGGCTCGGCAATTAAGACCTTTGGTGAGAGGACACTGATCTTATCTCTACACGGCCGTACATATGAGTGGACTTTTGTCGTAGCAACACTGAATTACCATATCCTGGGGGCTGATTTTCTGTGTGCACATGGTTTAATTCAATTCAATTCAATTCAATTCAACTTTATTTATATAGCGCCATTTCACAACAACAGTCATCTCATAGCACTATCAACTGTAGGGGGAACCCCCACAGTTGCAGAAAGACCCCAGCAATCAGGCGATCCCCTGTGAGCAAGCATTTGGTGACGGTGGAGAGGAAAAACTCCCTTTTAACAGGAAGAAACCTCCAGCAGAACCAGGCTCAGGGAGGGGCAGTCATCTGCTGCGACTGGCTGGGGGGTGAGGGGATAGAGAAGATGAAAAGAACAGACATGTAGAGAGCAAACAGCACAGGAGAGGAGCTTGATAACTGAAGGCTCTGCCTCCCATTGTATTTTTGGAGATTCTAGGTATTACAAGTAATCCTGCATTTTGGGAGCGTAGTGCTCTGTTAGGATAATACGGTAGTATCAGATCTTTTAAATAAAAAGGAGCCTGATTGTTTAGAGCTTTGTAAGTAAGAAGAAGGATTTTAAACTTAATTCTAAACTCTATGGGAAGCCAATGAAGGGAGCCCAGAACCAGAGAGATATGATCTCTCTTTCTAATACCTGTTAAGACTCTTGCTGCAGCATTTTGGATCAGCTGAAGACTTTTTAAAGATGTTTTAGGACAGCCTGATAATAAAGAATTACAATAATCTAATCTCGAGCTAACAAAAGCGTGGATCAGTTTCTCAGCATCACTCTAAGACAAGATGCTCCTAATCTTGGCAATATTACGCAAATGATAGAAGGCAGTCTTAGAAACAAATTTAATATGTGAATTGAAGGACAGATCTTGATCAAAAATAATTCCAAGGTTCCTCACAGAGCTATTAAGAGAAAGAGTAACCACATCCAAACTGAAAGTTTGATTTGGAAAGGTATTTCTAAGGTTTTTTGGACCAACAAGAATGACTTCAGTCTTATCTGAATTTAATAGCAGGAAATTACAAGTCATCCAAGCTTTGATTTCCTTAAGACAGGCTTCTAACTTGCCTAATTGATTACTATCATCTGGCTTCATTAACAGGTATAATTGTGTGTCATCTGCATAACAATGAAAACGTATACAGTGCTTTCTAATAATGTTGCCTAACGGAAGCATATATAAACTAAAAAGAGTAGGGCCTAGCACAGATCCCTGTGGAACTCCATGACTAAGCTTTGAGTTGAAAGAAAACTCATTATTTACATGAACAAACTGGAACCTATCAGATAAATAAGATCTAAACCACTGTAACGAAGTTCCATTAAGTCCAATATAATGTTCTAATCTATCAAGTAGAATATTATGATCGATAGTATCAAAAGCTGCAGAAACCAGTCCATTATCAGATGCGATGAGGAGGTCATTAGTGACCTTCGCTAAGGCTGTTTCAGTACTATGATGGATTCTAAACCCAGATTGAAACTCTTCAAGTAAACCATTTCCCTGCAGGTGGTCAAATAATTGTGTAGCAACAACTCTTTCTAAGATTTTTGAAATGAAAGGGAGATTAGAGATTGGTCTATAGTTAGCTAAAGCTCCTGGATCTAGCGTTGGCTTTTTGAGTAAGGGTTTAATTACAGCCGTTTTAAAAGCCTGCGGTATATGGCCTAAAGTTAATGAAGAATTGATTATATGAAGAATAAAGCTACCAATAAGTGGGAAGACTTCTTTAAATAACCTGGCAGGAATAGGGTCTAAAAGACAAGTTGAAGGTTTGGATGAGGAAACTATTTTGTCTAACTCACAAAGGTCGATTGGAGTAAACTCATCAAGACAGACGTCAATTGAAGGAGTTGTAGTGGTTACAGTACTTAAGTTAACTGTGGGAAGAATCTGATTGATTTTATCTCTGATGGATGAAATTTTATTATTGAAAAAGTTCATAAAGTCCTGACTAGTAAGCTCTAAGGGAATGCTAGGATTAACAGAGTCCTGACTCTTTGTCAACCTGGCTCCAGTGCTGAAAAGAAACCTGGGATTATTCTTGTTCTCTTTTATTAATGCAGAATAATAACTCGTTCTAGCTTTTCTAAGAGATTTTTATAGATTAAAAGATGATTTCTCCAAGCTAAATAGATTTCATCTAAATTAGTGGAGCGCCATTTTCTTTCTAATTGACGAGTCTTCTGTTTTAAGCTACGAGTTTCTGTGTTGAACCAAGGAGTTAGAAATCTCTGATTAGACTTTTTCTTTTTTAAGGGGGCCACCAAGTCTAGAGTCTGATGCAGAGAAGCTGTAACACTATCCACCATGTTATCAATTACAGTAGGAGCAAGCTGGCTATAGCTTATTTCCGTTGTGTTGACACATGGCATAGAGGAAACAATCTGCATAAATTTTGTAACAGCATCATCTGAGAGGCATCGACTGTAATAACATTTTTCTTTAGGGGCCAAATAAGTCAGAAATAGTAAAATCAAAGGTTAACAGACAATGGTCTGACAGTACAGGGTTATGAGGAGACACTACAAGATTTTCTATTTCTATGCCATATGTCAGAACAAGGTCCAATGTATGGTGGAGGTTATGAGTAGAATTTCCTACTTTCTGAGAAAACCCAATCGAGTCTAATATTGAATTGGCGCCTAACCTACTGGCGCCTAGCGGCTGCCCCAGCCTTGGATGCGCTCTGCAGAGCGTGCCCAAATGCCAAGTCACGTTTCGTTACCTTGTATTCATACATGTGTAATGACAATAAAGTTGAATCTCAATCTCAATTAAATGCTACATTAAGGCAGTCACTATCTACATCCACATGTATATTAAAGTCCCCTACTATAACTATTCTATCAGATTTCAGCACTAAATCAGCTAAGAAATCAGCAAATTCGGATAAAAATTCTGAGTAGGTTGATGGGGGACGATAAACTATGGCAAATAAAATTGGGTTTAACCTAAAATTGCTAAAGTGCCCAATACTGAGGACCAGGCCCTCAAAGGAATTATAACATGTTTTTTGCTTTACATTAACTAGTAATTTGGAATGGTAAATTGTTGCTACTCCTCCTCCACAACTAGAACTTCTGGGATTTTGACAGTTTAAATAACCAGAGGGAGTTGATTCATTTAAACCAACATAATCCTCTTGCCCTAACCAAGTCTCTGTAAGGGATATTAAATCAATCTGATGATCAATTAACAGATCATGGACTAACAGAGACTTGGGAGTTCGAGACCTAATATTTAATAAACCACATTTAATTTTTAAATTATGAGGAGGAACAGAGGCCAAATCATTCAATTTAGAGGCTTTATGTTTAATTTGAGTTTTACCAATATTTTGCTTAATCACTTTGGGATGCTTATATATTATATTTTTATTTACTTTGGAGGGAGCAGATAATGATTCTCTGATGGGGAAGACAGGGGCTAAGTTGAGGGGTGGCGGATGAAGAGGAGCTGCAGAGAGGCGTGTAAGACTGCGACTCTGCTTCCTGGTCCCAACTCTGAGTAGTCAAGGTTTTGGAAATTTGGATAAAAAAGATGCCAGATTGTTAGATAACTGAGAAGCACCATCCAAAGTGGGATGAATGCTGTCTCGTCTCATAAGACCAGGTTTTCCCCAAAATGAGCTCCAATTGTCAATGTAGCCCACGTCATTTGCAGGACACCACACAGAAAGCCAGCGGTTCAAGGATGACGAGCGGCTAAACATGTCATCACTGGTCAGATTGGGGAGGGGCCCAGAGAATACTATACTTTTACTAGATGATGTTGCTAACAGGCGCCTGGTTAATGCACTGTCCTTTGACTCTCTCCCCTGTATAGCTCGAGCGACCCAGCCAACAGCGCAAGCCAACGTCACAGCTCCAGGCGGTAAGTTCCACACACCGCTCACTCAGTTCCCAGCACTCACAGTCCCGGCGTTGTCGGCGGCCATTGCTAAACACGGGGTGGAGCACTTTATCACCACCACCGGGCCGCCCGTTTTTGCCAAACCTCGGCGCTTGGACGCAGCTAAACTGGCCATAGCGCGCGAGGAGTTCGCCAACCTGGAAAGGTTGGGCATCATCAGGCGTTCAAACAGCCCATGGGCATCCCCGCTACACATGGTCCCTAAGGCTGAGGGGTCGTGGCGACTGTGCGGTGATTTCCGCAGATTGAACAACGCCACAGCACACGACCACTACCCGATTCCCCACATACAGGATTTTTCTGTCCACCTCGCCGGAGCACGCATTTTTTCCAAAATAGATCTGGTCCGTGGTTACCACCAAGTCCCAGTGTGCGCGGAGGACGTACCCAAAACAGCGGTAATAACTCCGTTCGGTTTATTTGAGTTCCTGCGCATGCCATTCGGGTTAAAAGGCGCGGCACAGACGTTCCAGCGCATGATGGATGCGGTGCTGCGCGATCTCCCATTTGTGTTCGTCTATCTGGACGATATCCTGGTAGCCAGTGCGTCCGAAGACCAACACAAAACCCACCTCAGGACGGTTTTCTGGAGGTTTGAGGAGCACGGGTTAATAATCAACCCCGCAAAATGCCAGCTCGGCGTGACGGAGATTGATTTTTTGGGGCACCGCGTCTCTCCGGAAGGAGCAATCCCGTTGCCCAACAAAGTGCGTGCCGTGGCGGATTTTCCCTGGCCTCAGACGGTCAGGGCGCTGCAGGAATTTTTGGGGATGGTGAACTTTTATAACCATTTCCTTCCCCGCGCGGCGCAGCTCATGCAACCATTGTATGCCGCGCTCAAGAAACAGAAACCCGCGGATAGGGTCGAATGGACCCCGGAGCGGGAGCGGGCGTTCTCGGAGGTTAAAGCAGCCTTGGCAAACGCCGCACTGCTGGCGCATCCGGACCTGGCGGCCTGGATAGCGCTCACCACCGACGCTTCAGACGTGGCCATAGGGGCTGTCGTAGAGCAGCGCGTCGCCGGTTCTTGGCAGCCGCTCGCTTTTTTCAGCAGAACCTTGCGCGACAGCGAACATAAATACAGCGCGTTCGACAGAGAGTTGCTGGCTCTCCACCTGGCCATATGCCACTTCCAGTTCTGGCTGGAAGGGCACAGCTTCACCGCATTCGTGGACCACAAGCCACTAACGTTCGCGATGGCCAAGGTTTCAGAACCGTGGTCGGGCTGGCAGCAGAGACAGCTGGCTGCAATCTCAGAGTTTACTACCGATATTCAGCATGTGTCGGGTAAACTGAATGTGGTGGCGGACTGCCTCTCGCGCGCCGTGGTGGCCCCGGTCTACGTGGGGATAGATTACGCAGACATGGCCGCAGAGCAGATTAGCGATGCAGAGGTGCACGCGCTCCAGTCTGGACTAACAGGGTTAAGGCTGGAGAGCAGGGTGCTGCAAGATGGCGCCCCCCCCCCCCAATCTGCGATGTCTCCACGGGATGCCCACGTCCGGTGGTCCTGGTCGCGTGGCTCCGCCGCATGTTTGAGTCGGTTCACACTCTGGCGCACCCAGGAGTGCGTGCGTCAGTCAAAATGGTGGGAGATAAGTTTGTGTGGCAGAGCCTACACAAACAAGTAAAAGAGTGGGCTGCAGCCTGCGTGGCGTGCCAACGAGCCGAGGTACACAGACACACGAAGGCTCCCTTGGAGCCGTTTCGGGTACCAGCTAAGAGGTTCGACCATGTTCACGTGGACCTCGTGGGCCCCCCTCCCGCCATCACAGGGGTGCACGCACCTCCTGACAGTGGTGGACCACACCACGCGCTGGCCAGAAGCAGTCCCGCTGGCGGCAACCACGTCCGCAGACATAGCACATGCTTTTTTGACAGCATGGGTGGCGCGTTTTGGAGTCCTGTCGGACATTACGTCCGACAGGGGCCCTCAATTTGTTTCCGAACTCTGGTCCGCGATGGCCCGCAGCCTGGGTGTTACAATTCATCGCACAACCGCGTACAACCCACAGGGCAATGGGTTATGCAAGCGTTTTCATAGATCACTGAAAGCAGCACTCAGGGCTTCACTGACAGATGCAAATTGGGTGGACAGGTTGCCGTGGGTTTTATTGGGGTTGCGCTCCGCTCCAAAAGAGGATCTGGAAGCTTCCCTGGCAGAGCTGGTTTTTGCGCCGCCTCTACGGCTGCCCAGGGAATTTCTGCCAGATAATCCCATGCCGGACAGCTGCCCGTCTCAGCTTTTGCAGCGTAGCGCAAACACAGGCACGCTGCCAGGCCCTGCCCACCACTGTTTTCCGCGTGTTTTTGTGCCTAAAACTTTGAAGAACGCGGAATTCGTGTTTGTCAGACACAATGCCCACCGTCCTCCATTGCGCCCACCCTATGATGGACTGTTCAGAGTGTTCTAAACAGGGGATAAGCATTTTTTGCTAGACTTGGGGGGTAGACGGGAGAAATTTGGCATAGACAGACTCAAACCCACTTTCGTAGTGGCGGACGAGCAAGTGCTGTTGGCTAGGGTTCCTCGGCGTGGAAGACCCCCACGGAGAGCTCCCCAGGGAAACGACTCACCAGGGCAGCCTCACGGACAGAGCGAGGTTCCCCCCACCCCCCCGCCACGGCCCACCCGCAGTCAGACACACTCCCAACAGCCCCCCACCGGCACAGCAGCGCCGCGGAGGCGGTAAACCCCAGTTGCAGCAGATATGGGAGGAGTCTGAAACCAAAACAGCATGTGGACTGATGTTCTATTGTTCTATCTAAGATGCTGGGGGGGGGGCGTATGGGACCTTGGGGGAGTCAGATTATTTAGCATCTCAGACAGAGACAGTGAATAAGCATAGGAGAACAATGCCCAGGGAGTTCCTGGCGAGATGGCAGGAAGGAGTCAAGGACATAGGGGGTTGAATGCAGAGTAATGTAAATGTCATGCTGTGTGTTCAGAAGTGCCATGAAACTTGTGAAGAGTGATTGGGGTAAAAGCAGAGAGCTTGTGGAAATGATTCATTTTGTTCTGTGCTTGAGAGATGTGAAGTGTGTAATAAACCGTCTGCCATGAATCTGCCTCTTATTTGACACACTCCACAGTACCCTTATATTTTGTTGCACAACCTTTTGAGGCAATCACTGCAATCAAACGATTTCTGTAACTGTCAATGAGACTTCTGCACCTCTTAGCAGCTATTTTGGCCCACTCCTCATGAGCAAACTGCTCCAGTTGTCTCAGGTTTGAAGGGTACCTTCTCCAGATGGCATGTTTCAGCTCCTTCCACAGATGTTCAATAGGATTTAGATCAGGGCTCATAGAAGGCCACTTCAGAATAGTCCAATGTTTCACTCTTAGCCATTCTTGGGTGTTTATAGCTGTATGTTTTGGGTCATTATCCTGTTGCAAGACCCATGACCTGTGACTGAGACCAAGCTGTCTGACACTGGGCAGCACATTTCTCTCTAGAATACCTTGATACTCTTGAGATTTCATTTTACCCTGCACAGATTCAAGACACCCGTGCCAGATGCAGCAAAGCAGCCTCAGAACATAATAGAACCTCCTCCATGTTTCACAGTAGGGACAGTGTTCTTTTCTTGGTATGCTTCATTTTTGCGTCTGTGAACATAGAGCTGATGTGCCTTGCGAAAAAGTTCGTTTTGTCTCGTCTGTCCATAGGACATTCTCCCAGAAGCTTTGTGGCACGTCAACATAAAGTTTGGCAAATTCCAGTCTGGCTTTTTTATGATTTGTTTTCAACAGTTGTGTCCTCCTTGGTCGTCTCCCATGAAGTCCACTTTGGCTCAAACAACGACGGATGGTGCGATCTGACACTGATGTACCTTGACCTTGGAGTTCACCATGAATGTGTTTAGAGGATGTTCTGGGCTCTTTTGTTACCATTCGTATTATCTGTCTCTTCCATTTTTCATCAAGTTTCCTCCTGCGGCCATGTCCAGGGAGGTTGGCTACAGTCCCATGGATCTTAAATTTTTGAATATGTGCAACTATAGTCACAGGAACATCAAGCTGCTTGGAGATGGTCTTATAGCCTTTACCTTTAACATGCTTGTCTATAATTTTCTTTCTAATCTCCTGAGACAACCCTCTCCTTTGCTTCCTCTGGTCCATGTTTAGTGTGGTAAACACCATGTCACCAAACAGCACAGTGACTACTTGTCACCCTTTAAATAGGCCGACTGACTGATTACAAGTTTGTAGACACCTATGATGTTAATTAGAGGACACATCTTGGTTGAACATGTCCCCCTATGGTCACATTATTTTCAATCTTTTCTAGGGGTACCATCATTTTTATCCAGGCCTGTTTCATGAGTTTGTTTTTTAAAATAATTCTGTTGAACCACAATTCAAAAGCATTGTCTGATTTTCACTGGTTAATTTTCATTTATTACCACTTTTGTCATATTCAAGTTATTTCTGTGACCATTATGGGTTTTTCTTTCATTAACAGAGGGGTACCAACAATTTTGTCCACATCTGTATGTGGGACTTATGAGCCATACGCTGAATATGTCTAAAATTCTATCTAAATGTATACCAGCGTGTTTCAGCGTGCTAACTTATACAAAACTTACCCTTGACTTATTTGAAGTACACCAGCGTATTCGACAAATTTTTTTTAAACGTCGGCATACACTGCCTAAATCATCAAGATGTGACAGGGGCTTAAAAGATGTCCTCGGTCCAAAGGTGGGGGGTATCCCTATATTTTTCTGCATTCAAGGTGGCAACCCTAGG
Source organism: Pholidichthys leucotaenia (assembly GCA_020510985.1). Lineage (NCBI taxonomy): Eukaryota > Metazoa > Chordata > Actinopteri > Cichliformes > Pholidichthyidae > Pholidichthys > Pholidichthys leucotaenia. The sequence continues at coordinate 237,972,117 of CM035839.1, forward strand.
TACCAGCCTTTATAATTTTAAACACCACCAACTTGATAAAACACTTGCAAAAGTATCATGATAAAGGAGTATGCTGAATTCTGTCCAGAACTGAGCAGAAAGAAGTGCATCACGCATCAGCTGCTTTGCCAGCTCAGAGGCTGGAAGACGCTTAAAGTAAAACTAAAAGAACGAAAGTGAAAGTAAACCAGACAGGAGCTGGAAATGAACAGGAACAAAGACATAACATGGGCTTGACTTTCTGTGGAGAGTTACAGCTGATGAAAGGTAGGTTGTGGAGGCACGGAATAAGTGCAGGCAGGACACGGCGAACTGAAGTTTAAAAGGGTGTTTTATTCATCCTCCATCACGAGAGTTCACCCCAGCGCTGTGGCAGTGCGCTGGAGCGAGCCCTGTGTCTCTAGTAGCAGCAAGTAATGCGTGTGATCAAAAAGAGAAAAAGAGAGAGAGAGCAAGCGATATGCAGTTGACTTATATACCCAGCTAGACAATGCATGCATGGCATATTAGCATCACAGTAAACAGCAGGAAGGCATGGACATTTGCATTAGAGTCACACATATCAATAGCAGGATTATTGGCACCGGAATTCCTCTCTACCTATTGATATCAGTCCATACATCTCACTGTTGTGCTAATTGCTCCAGCTGAGCGCTCTGCTTGACCCGTAGGCTGTGGGGGTCACCCACACCACTCCCCCCCCAGAGGGCTCAGCAGGGGGCTGAGGCGTCGATCGTCTGGCTTTGGAAGCGAGCTGCGGGAAAAGCTCTGTGCAGGCGGAGGTGGAGGGAGGGGGGTGGGGGTAGCAAGTGCCGGCCCGGGACGGCGAAGTTGTCTGGGCCGCGCAAAAATTGCATGTGGATCCACGATGTTGAGGGGCTGTCCCGTTAAACGTGGCGGAGATCCACAGCGGCTGTGAGAAGAAACATTTGTCTCTGACTCCACTCGCGGTTCAGTCCTGCGAGGATGCGTAGCGGCCATGAAGAAAAACAGGAGTTGGAGCTGTGTGAGGGACTTGGCGTGTTGGCTTCAGGTGCGGGCGCAGCCCTAAAGCCCTCGGGGACAGCTGATGGCTGGATTCCCATTGTGCGCCGTGGCTGAGACCCATACAAAATCCTGTGTGCAGGCTGCGTGTGTGCTTCGGGTGTGTGAGCAGCCCTGAAGGTTCCGAGGATGGCGGTCGGCCATGTTTCTCGGGCGTGTGCAGCGACGGAGGACGATGGCGGTCTGTGGAGCCGGTATTATCCCGTGCGTGGTGCGCTGTTCTCGTAACCCCCAATGTGCGTGCGGGGGTTCGGTGCATGGCAGGACCGCTGTCGCGAGGTGAGTCAGGGTCAGGGAGCCGATGGTCTTCCCTGTTCGGGCTGTTGCTGTCGTTCGCTCGTGCTGGGTCATGGTGCGTTCTGGTCCACGCGCTGCGTTCTCCGTCCAGCCCTGGAGGTCGCCATCATGGAGAGAGGACGAGGTGCGTGCGCACTCGTGTGGATGCGGAGGAGCGGTGAGAGGGAGTAGACGTTGTGTGTCCCCTCGGCCGGTCCCAGCGTGGATGTCCAGATCTCAGGCGAGGGTCGCACCATGACGCTTTCTGCAGCTTTCCCGGTCGTGGATGATCTCCGGAGAGTTCGCCTGGTGTTGGCTCTGCATCGAGGTCTCCCGCGTGGCAGAAGGGAGGGCAGTCCATTTGCGTCAGGCAGCTGCGTTCATTCGTCGTCGGAGTCACCGCCAGGGGCTGCGTTCGTTCGTCGTCAGCGTGTTCTTGTCTTCGGGGTCACCAGTGTGGAGGCACGGAATAAGCGCAGGCAGGACACAGCGAACTGAAGTTTAAAAGGGTGTTTTATTCATCCTCCATCACGAGAGTTCACCCCAGCGCTGTGGCAGCGTGCTGGAGCGATCCCTCCGTCTCTAGTAGCAGCAAGTCATCAGAGTGGTCAAAAAGAGAGAATTTGTCCTTTTTTTTTTTTTTCTTTTGAAAGACAAAAGTAAAATAGAAAGATGTCTTTACCTTCTTTACATGTTTCAACTGCACTGCAGCCTTCATCAGAAGAGTCAGCTGATTGCTGCCAGGTGACATTTATCAGCTGATTTTCGTAGGCGGGGCCAGCTCAGCAGATCTGTCAGATCCGCTGAGCCGGCCCCGCCTCCCGCCGTCAGATGGTCTCTGGAGAATGTGGTCCCAGGTGTGAGAAAGCATAAAGGCCCCCCTCATCTCGGTTCATGGTGTCTTTTCCCCGCTTTCTGATCTCTATTGCCTCCTTGATCCAACGTTTGTGTCTGTTGCTCTCCGATCCAATAATTTTTGTGTTGTCCCAGTCCATGATGTGATTATTTCTTTTGCAGTGGTCCGATATAGCTGATTTTAATGTTTCTTGTTCTGCTTTTTCTTTTTGTGATCTTGTGAGTCGTCCTTGCGTTTCCTTCTCACATTCCTTTTGGTGTTCTTTTTTTCTTGTGGTGAATAATCTTCCGGTTTCTCCAATGTAGGTTTTGTTACATGATCTGCATGATATTTCATATAATACATTGCATTTATTGTCTTGTTCTATTCTGTCCTTGGGGTGTACTAATAACTGTCTTAATTTTTTGTGTGGTTTGACTGCTGTGTTTTATTTTGTATTTTTTCATGATCCTTTGAATTGGTTCAGTGATCCCTCGTATGTATGGTATAGTTATGGTTTCCTTGTTTTTGATTTCAGCTTTTGTTCTGTGTCTTGTGTCCTGTTTATTTTCTTTGTTTTTGACTTGCTGTTTCCCTTTGTTTATGGCCCATACTGGATATTGGCAGCGTATAAGTGCATGTTTTATGTGGTTTTCCTCTTCCTGTCTGTCTTCTTGTTCGTGATGATGGTGGCTCGTTCATATAATGTCCTGACGACTGATAGCTTGTGTGCTGTGGGGTGTTCCGATGTCCAAAGTAGGTATTGATCTGTGTGGGTTGGTTTCCTGTAGACTGTGATTTTTATGCTGCCATCCTCGTTGTGGTGGATTTTCATGTCCAGAAAGGCTATGGTGCCATTTTCCTCCTCTTCGTGTGTGAATTTTATGTTCCCCGTACTGTCTGTACTGTTCAGATGGTCAGTGAGTTCTTGTGTATGTCCTTTCCTTATTTTTTCCAGAATGTCATCTGCGTATCTCTTCCAAAGGGTGGGTTTGCATATTGTGGGTGCTGTGTTGATGGCTTTATTTTCCAGATCCTCCATAAAAAAACTGCTCATGATGGCTGATAGTGGGTCTCCCATTGCAAATCCTTCTTTTTGTTTGTAGATTTTTCCTCTGAATTGAAAATAAGTGGATTTTGCAACAAACTGTAGTAATTTGGATATGTCATGGACTGTGAGGTTGGTGCGTCTTTTTAGGGTACTGTCCTTGTTGAGGCGTTCTTGCACTATATGTAGTGTGACGTCAATAGGAGTCTTTGTGAATAAAGAGATGACGTCATGTGAGATGAGGATCTCGTCTGATTCTATTTTTATGTCTTTGAGTTCTTGTGCCAGCTCTTTTGAATTTTTACAGTGAAAGTCTGATAGTCCAAGGAGGGGTTTGATGATTTCAGCTAGGGCTTTTGATAAGTTGTATGTGACTGATCCAATGCTGTCTATTATTGGCCGCAGTGGGATATCCTTTTTATGTATTTTCGGTGTTCCATAAATCCGAGGGGTGATGCTGGCTGTGGGGATCAGGTGATCATATGCGTCCTTTGTGATTTTATTGCTTTCTAATAGAGGTTTTAGAAGGGCTTTGAGCATTTTTTTCTTTTCTTCTGTTGGGTTTGTTTTAATGATTTCGTATGTGTTACTGTCTGCCAACATGGTTTCCATCTGTTTTTCGTATGTTTCCGTGTCCAAAATTACTGTTGTTCTGCCTTTATCTGCTGGGAGTATTGTGATCGTTTTATCTGTCTTGAGTGAGTTTAATGCTTTTTCTTCTTTTCTTGTAACGTTGCTTTGTGGTAATTTGGCCGTTTTGAGGATTCCTGCGACTGCGTTCCGGAGTGCTGCTTTTTCTCCTTGGTCCTGGATTTTTTCACATGCCAGTTCTGTTGCGAGGATGTATTCTTCATGGGGGATTCTGGCTGGTGTGATGGCGAAGTTCAGTCCTCTGTTCAGCACTGTTTTCTCCGTGTCCGTGAGTGTGCGTTGTGATAGGTTTTTGACCCACTTATCGTTCTTTTCCGTGTGTGTTTGTCTTCGTCCGTTCTTTCTTTCTGTGAGTTTTTTTAATTTTTTCAATTGGCGGTTTTTCGTTGTGATGAATTCTTGTTCGTGTGCGTGTTTCAGTTGTGCTTTTATCTGCTCCTGCGTTTTCTGGTCCGTCGGGTAGCGTTGCTTAAACATGTCCGTTTCCTCTTTGATTTGGTTGTTTATTTTGTCTACTTTATTTGCCGTTATTCTTATACGTTCTTTTATAAGGTCTTTCCGTGCTTTGTTGATGATTTTTTCTGCGTTCTTGGTCGGGATTGGATTTCTTATATTGAGGCTTTGGGGTGTGACCTCCTCATCTCTGCAACGGAGGTTGAATCGTAGGTGGTTTCTGAAGCGTGCCCGTGTTTTCTCCAATTTCTCCAGAAACATTAAAATCAGCTATATCGGACCACTGCAAAAGAAATAATCACATCATGGACTGGGACAACACAAAAATTATTGGATCGGAGAGCAACAGACACAAACGTTGGATCAAGGAGGCAATAGAGATCAGAAAGCGGGGAAAAGACACCATGAACCGAGATGAGGGGGCCTTTATGCTTTCTCACACCTGGGACCACATTCTCCAGAGACCATCTGACGGCGGGAGGCGGGGCCGGCTCAGCGGATCTGACAGATCTGCTGAGCTGGCCCCGCCTACGAAAATCAGCTGATAAATGTCACCTGGCAGCAATCAGCTGACTCTTCTGATGAAGGCTGCAGTGCAGTTGAAACATGTAAAGAAGGTAAAGACATCTTTCTATTTTACTTTTGTCTTTCAAAGGAAAAAAAAAAAAAAAGGACAAATAATTGAAAGAAGACAAAATGAACCTGTTTGACGTAAAAAGAGAGAATAAGAGAGCGCGCAAGCGATATGCAGTTGACTTATATACCCAGCTACAGACAATACATGCACAGCAGTAAAGCATGGACATTTGCATTAGAGTCACACATATCAATAGCAGGATTACTGGCGCCGGGATTAGACAAAGAGAGGCTGCCTACTGATATCAGTCCATACATCTCACTGTTCTGCTAATTGCTCCAGCTGAGCGCTCTGCTTGACCTGTAGGCTGTGGGGGTCACCCACAAGGTGACCAAAACATAAATAGCAAATCATAACATGAACTGGAAACAGGACTACAAGAATAAGGCTACATGAAATGGAACAGGAATGACTTCAAAATAAGAGCAAACCTAAAACTGAGAATGGAAAGCGAATAATATCAGAAACACTACTAAATAAACCGAGGACCAGGAGAATACTTATGATAATAATAATAATGGAGGACAAAAAACACAACTTAAAGGGTTAGTTCCTTTATTTTCAGATCTACAGCATTTTTTTAACCTCATACATGAAGTAGCAATTTGAATTTCACCTGAAAATTTACTTAAATACGCAACTTCAAAGTTTTGCATAAACATGTACTTAAAACTTCAGAATACATGTTTGTATGGTCCAGACCAGTGAAATGCTGCCAATGTTGCAAAGTTAAAATTAACCCTTTAACTGTCCACATTTTATGGACGGGTCAAGCGCCCCCAGTGGCACAGCGCAGCAACTGCACGTGTCAACTTATTGACGTCCCCCAGCTATACTGAGAATTTGTACTAATCTGTATTGACCTGACAGTTTAGAAGGTGGCAGACATGTGCCGAAAGAACCATGGCTGACATGGATTATAGCAAAGAAGAAGAAATCCTCATTATTCTTCTTTCTTTTTCCACTTTGAGCTCACACACCAACGTGGATGCTGCCATGTTTGGTCATTGCGGCAGCGATGATGACTGAAACTGCATGAAACGGGAAAAATAGCAGCGTAATGCAAATGAAATTCACGTGGGATAATCATAAGAGTTTGTAGATGTGGAAGCGGGTGTAAATTACTAAGTAAATGCGAAACTTCGGCCATGAAGGATGAAAAACTGAGCTCCCATTACCAAGATGGCGGCGCCCACGAGCGGCTGGATTCCCACAGGAAAATGCACCAAACAGAAAAAATAGCCACGCAATACAAACAAAATTCATGTGGGATAATCATAAGGGTTTGTAGATGTGTAAGCGGGTGTAAATTACTAAGTAAACGCGAAACATCAGCCACGATGGACGAAAACGGACCGGTCACGTGGACGAGTGAGCCCCCCCACCCGGCAACAGGTAAGAGAAATATATGGGGTTTTTTTTACATTTTATTGATTTTGTGGTTCATATACTTTGAAGATTAGATAAAAACATACCCCTGTAGACAAATCGGCGTCAAAAAAAACAGACCATTCTTTGTGTAAATGTGTCCAAAGTCCACTTTTGACTGAGTTATGTAATTTATATAGCTGTCGTGACATTATGCAAATTAGATGCATAAATTTATTTCTATCTGAAACTTTGGATCATATTCTACATCTTTCTAATTGACAGTAAGCTATTGTCTCTTGTAGCTTTCAAGTTATAGCCTTGGAAATCTGAACTATTTTATTGACAAATTTTTTTTTACCACTCTTGACCACTGGGGGGAGGCCTTGAGTTGCCTTATATTGCCCCAGGTGCCACACGCCGCCTAGGGCAATTAGAGGGTTAAAAAAAGCAGTAGCGTTGCTGAACTGAGTCAGATTTGTAATATATTCTTTGACTTTTAGATTTATGTTTTTATATGTGTTATTAACTAAGTAGGGGACCGGGTATGGTTGTAACACTTTTTGTTTAAGCACCTTCAACTCACTGAATTTTTGAGTTAGAGTTCTCAAACTTTAATACTAGGTACCTACATTTGTTTACTGCAAATGCCACCAATTCAAACCTCTGCAAGAATATCACAGACCTCATGAGGCAATGTCAAATACATGGTGATCCTTTGTTACAACCTACCCCACTACCGGGGTAGGTTGTAACACATGCTGGGGTAAGTTGTAACAATTAGACAAAAAAAGCAAAAACAGAGACTACACCATGTGATATGTTTCAAAAAGAGGTTTACTGAAATAAAAGAACAAGCCAGAACAATGTCTCTCTCTCCACTTTCAAATCCACTTTGTCTCAGGAGGGTGTGTGTGTATGTGTGTGTGTGTAGCCTATATATATATATTTTTTTTAATCAGTCAAAATGCTGACAAAAGAATGTTTGTAACCCTGGAGTGCAGGCTTGGTGGGCCCAGAGACTGCATAGGGCACATTTTACCCATACTTCCTTTGGCTTCGACCTTCCAAATGCCTCCATTCAGACAACACAAAAGGTTTCCTCATCTGAGGCCTCAGAATCCTCAACGTTGGCTTTCAACATTTTCTTGGTGGGCTGTCTCCCCTTTTTTCTTTTTCTTGCCTTTATTCTTGCCTAAGATAGGCCTACTCTTTCCTACATTTTTGCTTCTCTGTTCTTCTTCCATCAATGCTTGCTTCACTGGTGTATCAGTGAGTATTTCAGACTGCCTCTTCTTCCTGATCCTGCCAGTTGTTTTCCTTGGCCCTGCTTTTGGAAACAGTCGTACAGCCAAAGGACTGAACGCCTGACTTGGAGACAAGTGAGTTGAAGTAGAGGAGGAAGTCGCCAGGTGAGTTGGTGGAGAGGAGGAAGTCGCCAGGTGAGTTGGTGGAGAGGCGGTACCTGGGTCTGGACAGTCAGTGACTTGGGAGGGTGCATAGTCACAGAGTAATACCCTAACCCTACCCCTAACCCTTTGCATGTGCCTTTGCAACTGATCTGACTGACTTGCCCTTCTTTGTGACCTCATCAGATGCTTTTTTTAAAACACCTGCAGGCACACCTCTGTCTGTCTTTATTTTCCAATGCCTAAACATTCTGTAACAATATTAAAATCAAGAAAGTGTTGTTAGTTGTATGGAAGGGGATGGTTGTAACACTTTTAAAAGATGTGTTACAACCTACCCCACCCCAGTCTGCCATTGTTTAGCTAGCTGTATTAGCTTAGCGGTTTGAAATTAGCAGGGGAAAAATGCATCACATTTTGCCTGAGAAACTACAGTTTATTTCTATACAGTGGGGCAAAAAAGTATTTAGTCAGCCACCAATTGTGCAAGTTCTCCACTTAAAAGATGAGAGAGGTCTCCAATTTTCATCATAGGTATACCTCAACTATGAGAGGACAAAATGAGAAAAAAAAAATCCAGAAAAAATCACATAGAAGGATTTTTAATGAATTAATTGGTAAATTCCTTGGTAAATAAGTATTTGGTCACCTACAACCAAGCAAGATTTCTGGCTTCACAGACCTGTAACTTCTTCTTTAAGAGGCTCCTCTGTCCTCCACTCGTTACCCTGTTTTAATGGCACCTGTTTGAACTCATTAGCAGTATAAAAGACACCTGTCCACAACCTCAAACAGTCAGACTCCAAACTCCACTATGGCCAAGACGAAAGAGCTGTCAAAGGACACCAGAAACAAAATTGTAGACCTGCACCGGCTGGGAAGACTGAATCTGCAATAGGTAAGCAGCTTGGTGTGAAGAAATCAGCTGTGGGAGCAATTATTTGAAAAGGGAAGACATACAAGACCACTGAGTATCTCCCTCGATCTGGGTGCCTCCCAGCAAAGCGTCACCCTGTGGGGGTCAAAATGATCACGAGAACGGTGAGCAAAATCCCCAAGAACCACACGGGGGGGACCTAAGGTGAATGACATGCAGAGAGCTGGGACCAAAGTAACAAAGGCTACCATCAGTAACACACGACGCCGTCAGGGACTCAAAATCCTGCAGTGCCAGACGTGTCCCCCTGCTTAAGCCAGTACATGTCCAGGCCCGTCTGAAGTCGGCTAGAGAGCATTTGGATGAGCCAGAAGAGGATTGGGAGAATGTCATATGGTCAGATGAAACCAAAATAGAACTTTATTGTAAAAACTCAACTTGTGTTTGGAGGAGAAAGAACACCATACCTACTGTGAAGCATCGGGGTGGAAACATCATGCTTTGGGGCTGTTTTTCTGCAAAGGGACCAAGACGACTGATCCGTGTAAAGGAAAGAATGAATGGGGCCATGTATTGTGAGATTTTGAGTGAAAACCTCCTTCCATCAGCAAGGGCATTGAAGCTGAAACGTGGCTGGGTCTTTCAGCATGACAGTGATCCCAAACACACCGCCCGGGCAACAAAGGAGTGGCTTCGTAAGAAGCATTTCAAGGTCCTGGAGTGGCCTAGCTAGTCTCCAGATCTCAACCCCATAGAAAATCTTTGGAGGAAATTGAAAGTCCGTGTTGCCCAGCGACAGCCCCAAAACACCACTGCTCTAGAGGAGATCTGCATGGAGGAATGGAGCAAAATACCAGCAACAGTGTGTGAAAACCTTGTGAAGACTTACAGAAAACGTTTGACCTCTGTCATTGCCAACAAAGGGTATATAACAAAGTACTGAGATGAACTTTTGTTACTGACCAAATACTTATTTTACCGAGGAATTTACCAATTAATTCATTAAAAATCCTTCAATGTGATTTTCTGGATGTTTTTTTTTCTCATTTTGTCTCTCATAGTTGAGGTATACCTATGATGAAAATTGGAGACCTCTCTCATCTTTTAAGTGGGAGAACTTGCACAATTGGTGGCTGACTAAATACTTTTTTGCCCCACTGTATGAGTCACATGGCTTTATCTGCAATAGTATAGGTACTAAACAAAATATAGTCTTGGTAAAATAATTTACTTTCTTACCTCAAAATCATTTTTTTCTTGATAGAATCTGCATGCATCCGTTTCCAACCTTGACAATCAGCATGAGTGATCGGGGAGGAAGTGGGTAAATACTGAAATGATCATATGACTCCTATCTTATCCCTGATTGGTGGAATTGGTGATGTTCAGAAGTGATGAACTTCTGCCCTTCAGAGAGAACAGTCGCTTTTTCTTCTGCTCCCTCTTTCACCCTCCTTCCCTCCCTAACTGAGAATCCCAGCTTGCTGTCTTGTCTGTGTCGCTGTTCTTCTGGCTGAATCTTGTTCCAAACGAAAAAAATGGATTTGGTGAGCGGCTTTAATAAAATTAACAACATTTTACATAAATTCGCGCCAGGGGGAGCCCCTATGGAGAGACCCATGGATTGGAACACATGTGTCTGCATGATTCGACTGATGATGTGGAAACATCTTTCTGGTTTGGCTTCACGATCACAGGATTTTCTGCTGATTGGCTCTGGAGTTTTCCTGGTGTATCGAAAATTTAACTGGAAGAGCTAATCAAAAGCAGTCCCGGCGTAGCTGCTTCTTCAACAATTCGACCAGACGGGGGAGAGCACTAACTAACGGCAATGACTAACATGGAAATTACCATCTGGCATGCACTGTAGAGGGATGGACTCTACCGGACATGTTTACCCATGTTTAGAAGGGAAACATCTGGAGTCGTTTTGGTGCCCTCCAAAGAATGGATTTAAAGCCTATGTATGGAAATTATGAACACAGGATTGCAAGAGATGAAAAATTCTATGCTCTGAGTGACCTGTGTCTATCAGACCTTGAATTCGGCGCCCTGTTGACTATTTTCCTCCTGGATTAAGACAAAACAGAAGATTGTGCTTCTCTTCATAAACATTCTGGTGTGCTGCATCTGAACTCTCAAGGACATGTGACTGGCTCAGGAAATTTCCATCTGCCATGCCTCAAGGACATGCTTCCGAGTTTTCAGACACTAAGACATAACATCTCGGCTGGGAGAGATTTGTTGCCTCCAGTAACTGATAAACACCCACCTGCATTCAACATACACGAACACACTGATTCACATATACTGAATTACACCCATCCATTCACTGATCCTCTCTGACTTTTGGTTTTTTGTGGTTGAATTGTTGTCTGCTAAATGTGCATTGAGGGTTTTTTTTCTTGCAATCATAATCCCGCTCACTCACTGAGCGCTATTCTGATAAACATGTTTTTTTCTCTCGCCTACTGTGTCATCCCATATCCCCCCCTTTTTCTTTCTTTATCCCCACTATGACTGGCGCCTAGCGGCTGCCCCGGCCTTGGATGCGCTCTGTAGAGCGTGCCCAAATGCCAAGTCACATTTCGTTACCTTGTATTCATACATGTGTAATGACAATAAAGTTGAATCTCATCTCATCTCATCTCATGTTACAACTCTCCCCATGTTACAACCATACCCGGTCTCCCCTATGTTCTGTACTTTCATTGTTTTATATAAGAGAGACAGTATCAGGTTGCGATCGGTATCGGCCGATACTCAAAATCACAGTATTGGTATCGGACTTGAAAAACGGTATCGGCTCATCCCTAAAAACTACTGGCACTGCCAATACCATATTTGCTAATAGCCAATACCAGTCAATAAGGGAAATATCTGCCAATGCCAATGTTAAGCCTATATATGGGTGCATCCCTACCAAAAATGCAGCGTAATGCCAGGTGTAAATGGGTTCTATAAGAATAAATCAAGAGGAAATAACAATTTCACAAAGACATTACGGTAAGAAGTGTGCGCGCGCGCACACACACACACACACACACACACACACGCACACAGAGCTGTGCAAGAAATAAGCAGTAAAATAAACAGTTAAACCTGAGAAAACACTTTAATACTTATTTCGGTGGAAACTTCGGTCCAAGTAACTGGCACTTAAGACATGTAAACAAAACTCATTGATTTTGTTAAGTTGGTGTTGCCTGAGCTGAAGCATCGTCCTCCTCAGAGCTCAGAGCTTTGGCCGACTCCAGCTCATAGCTCACTGCCAGTTCTGACACCTTCTGAGCAAGCCGCTCAAGGACCAGATCAGCTGTGCTGGTGAGGCTGTGCTGAAAAGACAAAGAAGAGTGAAATCAGACACTGTCAAAGAAGCTGTACTCATGACAGCAGTGTTGAGAGTGACAATGCTGAAAAAGTGATATTTAGTGTTAGAGCACATTATAGTCCAGTTTCCACAACAGGAACTTGGAACCAATTTTACAGGAATTTCCCTTGTGGTGGGCACTTTCAGAAACTCGGAGGAGCTGAAAAAAGGCCCTAGATACTTTTGAGATACTCTAGATACCCCAAAAACTGCTGGGTGGCGTTTAAGTTTGACTTGGTGCTGAATGGATAGAACTTAGCATCACAATGTAGACAAAACAGAAGGAAACAAGAAGCACCAAAAGTGCCCAGAAAAAAAAGATCGTAGTGAAGATGTAAGGCCAAAAAAATAAGTCTAATGCTGTCATGATTGTGGAAGGACATTAACAATTATTCAACATATGTGGCCATGCAGCCTAAGCATCCAGACGACATGAGCACAGTGAAGTGGGACAGCACATAACAGTGGCCCATCCTGCTCTCCTCAGCAAGGATGCTGACCCACACAACCAGCCAATGGGAGACAGAGTCCCCACTGATGCCACTTCCACTGTGTTTGCACTGCTATGCTGTGTAATGCCTAAAACTTAAAAAGCTAATGTCACCACTCGCCGCTCACGGGCATCCACCTCAGCTGCGCGCACACCTGCACCTCGTTAGTGCACAACTATTTATTCCACCTTGCCCTGAGCATCGGCCTGGAGCCGTCTGTCTTCCTTCGTGCTCTAACCCTCAGCAGATTCCTTCCTCCAGGCCTGCTGATCATCACAACGACACATAAGCTGTCTATTTGTCTCACCTGTCCTCTCAGCCTTCCCCTGTGCACAGGTGGATTCCACGGCGGCGGACATCCTCTCCTTCGTCTTCATCGTTCCCCTGCAACACTGCTCCTCCTAGGACGCACAGCAGGACGCTGTCTCCCAGGCTTGGGATCTTGCCAACACCAGCCACCTCTGTTACTGCAAGTAAGCACATTGCTGTGTTACTCTCCTGTGTGGTTTGCCCAGCTAACCCCCTGCTCTCGTCTCTTTCATAGGGTTGCCTGGCTGCACGGTGTGCTGCTCTGTCCCTGCCTTCATCCTCCACCCACAACACATTCACATATCACGTTATGTACATATCATACATGTACATACATATCATACATATGTTCACATATCATATCAAACACGTTACATTGGTTGAAATAAAGCTTTCAAATCTACCTGAGCCTGCGTGCGTGTTTCCTGGGCCGAATATTATGTCAGTATGGCTCCAGCAGAGCAGCCCAGCGGACAGCGGGCTCGCACGCTGTTTTTCCACCCTCGAGGCTCGGGTGGATATGATTGCGCACCAACAGCAGGTTATTTTCAATCAATTAACCATAATTACTCACCGGTTAGACCGCCTGGATCCCCAGCAGGCGTTCCCCAGCAGGCGTTCCCCCGGGGTCCTCAAGGTGCCTCGGCTCCGGTCGCTTCCACGGCTGGCCAGCCTAGCTCGGGAACGCCGACCCGGCTCACACCTATTCCGACCCCCGCTCCCTTCAACGGGAAACTCGGTGGAGCGAGGGGGTTTATCTTGCAGTGTGAGTCAGTGTTCCTGCGCGTTCCCGGGGATTTCCCCTCAGACCATAGCCGAATCGGGTACATGGCTAATCTCTTAGAGGGGCGAGCGCTAGCTTGGGCTTACGCCGTTATGACGAAGCCCAGCTACGCAACCCTCTCTTATGACCGGTTCGTGCAAGACTTTTTAGAGGTGTTTGACCACTTGCGTCATGACAGCGTCCTCGCCGATCGGCTCCTTAGTCTCCAACAGGGAAGCCGGTCGGCGGCGGAGCACGCTGTTGACTTCCGGGTGGCAGCGGAGGAGGTGGGCTGGGGAGAGGCATCTCTCTGCAGTATCTTCCTCCGTAGCCTCAGTTCTGGTCTGAGGGACGAGCTAGCCAGTCGGGATCTCCCAGGATGGCTGTCCGAGCTGATCTCTCTCACAATTAGCCTGGACAATAGGCTGCGAGAGCGGGCCGCGGAGCGGAAGTCAGTCAGCCGCTCGCGCGGAGCTTCCATCCGCTCTCCTCAGTCTCGCCCCCTGGCGTTACCTGCTCCGGAGTCCGCTGATGAGCCAAAGGCCATGGCAATCGGGCGCACCAGGCTCCCTCTTGCGGAGAGACAACGCCGGCGGGAACGGGGTCTCTGCATGTATTGCGGAGATGACCAGCATCCCGTGGAGCTGTGCCCGGTTAAGCCAAACGGGGAGGTCCGCGAGTCACTGTAGGGGCCCTCGCGGACTCTAACCGGTCAAATCCCCTATCCTGTTGCACACTGCCCATACGATTCTGCCACAACTCCATCGGGCATTTCACGCATGCACTGGTGGATTCAGGGGCAGAGCAAAGTTTTATTTCCAAGAGCCTGGCAGCCCGTTTGGGCATACCCTGTCTGCCACTGTCAACTTCCCTCAACTTAGTCACTCTCTCTCGCTCTCCCCTGGGGGTAGTGACGCATCGCACCAAGCCGGTTCCCATTATCATCTTTGGCAACCACCGTGAGGATCTGACCCTGTTTGTCCTGCCCTCCTCTTCGGACTGTGTCATCCTGGGCTACCCATGGCTGCGTTTGCACAACCCTGTCCTTGATTGGAGATCTGGCAGTGTCCTTTCATGGAGCTCCTTTTGCCTGGGCACCTGCCTCCAGTCCGCAGCTTGTGCTCCGTCCTCTCCTCCGCCGGCGCCGGTCTCCGAGCCTCCGGACCTTACCCTGGTGCCGCAGGAGTTCCACGACTTGGGAGTAGCTTTTAGTAAGTCCAGGGCTATGTCTCTTCCCCCGCACCGACCATATGACTGCGCGATCAACCTCCGTCCAGGGGCCCCCTTGCCATCTGGCCGCCTGTACAGCCTCTCCACTCCTGAACGTGAGGCGATGGACACTTACATCAAGAAATCGCTCAGCGCTGGGATTATCCGCCCCTCCTCGTCTCCGCTCGGCGCGGGCTTCTTCTTCGTGTCCAAGAAGGATGGGTCCCTGCGTCCCTGCATTGACTTCAGAGCGCTGAATGATATTACTATCAAGGATCGCTACACCTTGCCACTAATGGACACCGCCTTCCACTCCCTCCAGGGGGCGACCTGGTTCACGAAGCTAGATCTCCGCAGCGCTTACCATCTCGTTCGGATCCGGGAGGGAGACGAGTGGAAGACAGCCTTCAGGATGCCCAACGGTCACTTCGAGTACCTTGTGATGCCGTTTGGGCTCACCAACGCACCGGCCGTCTTCCAGCGGCTCATAAATGACGTCCTACGAGATTTTCTGGGGGTCTTTGTCTTCGTGTATTTGGACGACATACTCATCTTCTCCAAGTCACGGGAGGAACACCAGGCTCACGTGAGGCGGGTCCTGCAACGGCTGCTGGAGGATAGACTTTACATCAAGGCGGAGAAGTGCAAGTTCTACGCCCGGACCACCTCCTTCCTGGGGTTTGTCATCTCGCACAATCAGATTCTCCCCGACCCCGCTAAGGTCAAAGCGGTGGTCGAGTGGCCCACGCCTACCTCCAGGATGCAGGTGCAGCAGTTTATTGGCTTCGCTAATTTCTACTGGCGCTTTGTCCCCAACTTCGGCGCCATTGTCACCCCCCTGACTCGCCTCACTTCATCGAAGGTGCCCTTCCAGTGGTCTGAGGAGGCAGCTGCCGCCTTCAAGACCCTCCAGGCGGAGTTCTCGTCCTCCCGGGTCCTGACCCAGGTCGACCCCGCGCTGCAGTGCTTGGTGGAGGTCGACGCTTCCGACACGGGGGTGGGGGCGGTGCTCTCTCAGCACTCGCCAGTGGACGGAGTCAAGCGACCCTGCGCCTTCTTCTCCCGACGATTATCTGCGGCGGAGCATAACTATGACGTCGGCGACAGGGAGCTCCTTGCTGTCAAGCTCGCGCTGCAGGAGTGGCGTTACTGGTTGGAGGGGGCAGCTCAGCCTTTTGTGGTCTGGACGGACCACAAGAACCTTGAGTATTTGAGGTCAGCGCGGCGCCTGAATGCCCATTTTGTGCCTTTTCGGGGTCTCCCTTCGGCACGTGAGACGGATGACCTCCTTGTCCAACATGTTGTCAGACTGCACGGGATCCCATTGGACGTGGTATCGGATCGGGGCCCTCAGTTTGTCTCCCAGGTATGGAGGTGCTTCTGCAACGCCTTGGGGGCCACGGTTAGTCTCTCCTCTGGTCACCACCCCCAGTCCAATGGACAATGTGAGCGCACGAACCAGGAGTTGGAGGCTGCCCTGTGCTGCATGACCTCCTCCAATCCATCTTCCTGGAGCTCCTACTTGGCCTGGGTGGAGTATGCCCACAACACGGCGCGGTCTTCAGCTACTGGTGTGTCTCCCTTCAAGGCGTCCTTGGGGTATGATCCCCCCTTGTTCCCCGAGCAGGAGGGTGAGTTGGCTGTTCCATCTGTCCAGGCACACATGAGACACTGCCGGAGTGTGTGGACCAAGACGAGGGGTGCACTTTTACGCACGGCGGCGCGCAACAGCTCCACCGCTAATCGCCACAGGAGGCCAGCTCCTGATTACCAGGTAGGTCAACGGGTTTGGCTCTCGTCCCAAGACATCAACCTCAAGGCTGAGAAGAGGAAGCTGGCTCCGCGGTTTCTCGGTCCGTATGTGATCACCAAGATTGTCAACCCGGTGGCTGTGCGTTTGGCCCTCCCTCCCTCCCTACGTGTGTGTCCCACCTTCCACGTGTCTAAGGTTAAACCTGTTCTCTCCAATCCACTCTGCCCTCCTCCTAGGTCGCCTCCTGCTCCTAGGATGATCGACGGTGACCCGGTGTGGGGTGTTACCTCCATCTTGGACTCCCGGCGTCGAGGTCGTGGGCTACAATACCTGGTGGATTGGGAAGGTTATGGGCCGGAGTGGAGCTCCTGGGTGCGCTCTTCGTGGGTGCTGGATCAGGATCTCATCGCGGAGTTTCACCAGGCGCACCCAGGTAAGCCAGCGCCAGGAGGCGCTGCTGGGGGGGGGGGGGAGTACTGTCACCACTCGCCGCTCACGGGCATCCACCTCAGCTGCGCGCACACCTGCACCTCGTTAGTGCACAACTATTTATTCCACCTTGCCCTGAGCATCGGCCTGGAGCCGTCTGTCTTCCTTCGTGCGCTAACCCTCAGCGGATTCCTTCCTCCAGGCCTGCTGATCATCACAACGACACATAAGCTGTCTATTTGTCTCACCTGTCCTCTCAGCCTTCCCCTGTGCACAGGTGGATTCCCCGGCAGCGGACATCCTCTCCTTCATCTTCATCGTTCCCCTGCAACACTGCTCCTCCTAGGACGCACAGCAGGACGCTGTCTCCCAGGCTTGGGATCTTGCCAACGCCAGCCACCTCTGTTACTGCAAGTAAGCACATTGCTGTGTTACTCTCCTGTGTGGTTTGCCCAGCTAACCCCCTGCTTTCGTCTCTTTCAATTCAATTCAATTCAACTTTATTTATATAGCGCCATTTCACAACAACAGTCATCTCATAGCACTATCAACTGTAGGGAGGACCCCCACAGTTGCAGAAAGACCTCAGCAATCAGCAATCTTTCATAGGGTTGCCTGGCTGCACGGCGTGCTGCTCTGTCCCTGCCTTCATCCTCCACCCACAACACATTCACATATGTTGATGTGAATGTGACGATGGTGACATCCTATAAGTACCTGGGTATTCATCTGAACAATAAACTAGACTGGTCACACAATACTGATGCACTCTACAAGAAGGGACAGCGCAGGCTGTTCCTGCTGAGGAGACTCAGGTCTTTTGGTGTACAAGGGGCGCTGCTGAAGTCATTCTATGACACGGTGGTGGCATCAGCCATCACTTTTGGAGTGGTCTGCTGGGGCAGTGGCATTACTGCAGCCGATAGGAAGAGACTGAACAAACTGATTAAGAAAGCTAGCTCTGTCCTGGGGCAGCGCCTTGATCCGATGGAGGAGATAGGAGAGAGAAGGACGGTGGCTAAACTGTCATCTCTGCTGGAGTCCGAGTTCCACCCTATGCAGGACATACTGAATGCACTGAGGAGCTCATTTAGCAGCAGACTACATCATCCCAGGTGCACAACCGAGAGGTTTCGTAGGTCCTTCCTACCAACGGCTGTCAGACTGTACAACCTAAGCAGGGCTGCTCGCAGAGATAGCAAAAAGACGTAACAAACTAATAGTTTTTTGAATGCAAAAGATGCAATAGACTTACACAATGGTCCCCTCCGGCATACAACTAGGAACATACCGGTCGCTATGGAGGGTGAGAATATGTATGGGCACATAATCATACCATGTAGGATAACTAAGTAGACGGTTATGCTGTTTCATTCCATCTAGCAACAATGCTCTGCACTGTGTGTGTTTATATATTTACATATTTATTCCATCTAGCTACAATGCTCAGCACTGGGTGTGTTTATATATTTATATATCTACATATTATTCCATCTAGCTACATTGCTCCGCACTGTGTGTGTTTATATACTTGCATATTTATTCCACCTAGCTGCAATGCTCCGTACTGTGGGTGTTTATATATTTACATATTTATTCCATCTAGCTACAATGCTCTGCACTGTGTGTTCATATATTCATATATTTATTCCATCCAGCTACAATGCTCTGCACTGTGTGTCTGTGTGTGTGTGTATATATATATATTTTATAGTAATACGTACATATGTATATTAGCTGCTCTTGCTTGCTTGTTTTTTTTTTTCTTGCCTTCTGATTGTTGCTCTGAGTGTTGCTATCCCTGTGCTGTTGCAATCCTGGAATTTCCCCGTTGTGGGACTAATAAAGGCTTATCTTATCTTATCTTATCACACACACGCATCCAAACACGTTACATTGGTTGAAATAAAGCTTTCAAATCTACCTGAGCCTGCGTGCGTGTTTCCTGGGCCGAATATTATGTCAGCTAACACCACCATGATTGTGAAATGAAAGGCTAGATTGATTATAAATCATGTGGCCACACATGAGTACAGCGACACAAGACCAGCAGCTCGCGCTGTATGTAGCAGGGAAGCGGATACACACCACTGGCCAGATGGGGCAGGTGTCCCTGCTGGCCGGCAATGGCTGCTCGTGCAGCGATACCATATAATTGATCTGTTCCTCTCCACAAATATTAAACAACAACGGCGGCAAGAATGGCCCTTACTAGGGCTAGGCAATTAACCAAAATAAAACCAAAACCAACGTTAGGGATGTAAGACCAACATAATCTTGCTTGAGTCTTTTTATTTGGGGGGGGGGGGTTCTTCCCTTCTTCCTGTTGTGTGCTTGTGTATCAATGTGTATAAGAGAACTTTCATGTACTGCCTATTTACTTTAAAATGTGTCCTGCATGTGTGGTTGCGTGACTCTGCAACCTGTAGTAGGAAAATATGAATCTTTATTTCTTCTGAAGATGCCAAGAAAAAACGAGTGAAGTGCATGGAAACAAATACGGAAATGCACCGAAGCGAAATCATTGTTAGCCTCTGACTGCTAGCCCCGTCAGCTTGACTGTTTTACAGTTGGAATGGACGCAAGTCATCACTGACTGTGGAAACTTCACACTGGACCTCAAGCAACTTGGATTCTGTTCCTCTTCTCTTCCTCCAGACTCTGGGACCGTGATTTCCACATGACAGGACTTGGCACCTGATTTGGGGAGCCATGTCATCTGCTGCTGGTCCACTGTGTTTTATCAAGTCCAGAGTCAGTGCAGTCATGTACCCGGAAATTTTAGAGCACTTCATGCTTCCCTCTGACAAACTTTATGAGAGATGCTGATTTCATTTTCCAGCAGGACATGGCACCTGCCCACACCGTCAAAAGTACCAAAACCTGGTTTAATCACCATGGCATCACTGTGCTTGACTGGCCAGCAAACTCTCCTGACCTAAACCCCATAGAGATTCTATGGAGTATTGTCAAGAGGAAGATGAGACACCAGACCCAACAATGCAGACGAGCTGAAGGTCACTATCAAAGCAACCTGGACCTTCATAACACCTCAGCAGTGCCACAGGCTGATCACCTCCATGCCACGTCACATTGATACAGTAATTAATCCAAAAGGAGCCCCGACCAAGTATTGAGTGTGTACATGGACATACTTTTCAGTCAGTCCACATTTGTATTAAAAAAATTTTTTTTAATTAATTTTATTTAATATTCTATTTTTTTGAGAAACTGAATTTGGGGTTTTCATGGGCTGTAAGCCATAATCATCAAAATTAAAATAAATAAACACTTGAAATATATCACTCTCTGTGTAATGAATCTATATAATATATGGGTTTCACTTTCTGAAATGAGTGACAAAAATATTGAACTTTTTTTTACGATATTCTAATTTTTTGAGATGTACCTGTAATGAAATATGGACAGACGGACAGACAGATGCCACGTCATCATATTAGCTCCTTTCAGCTTTGCTGGAATGAGCTAATAAACAAATCAACAAGGTGTGACATCTAAATACATCCAGGCTTATTTGGATATATGTGGATCATTTTCTGTCTAGCATATTACGTATTTGACACAAGGCTTTGACATTTACTGGACGTAAAATCGTACCATGAGTAGGCTATCGTATCAGGCATATTACAGGCGAATGGTGGCTAGTGCTACATTAAACAGAATAAATCCTGTGATAAAAAGACTTACTGGTTAAAGGACATGCCCAGTTGTATGCACGGTGGCCCAGGATAATGACTGAACCTGCATTAGTCCTTAACAAGAGCAATCTGAGGCGATTACAATATCCCCCACCTCCGTTTTCTTTAAGACGATCCCAATACTTACTGACAGAGAGAAGTTTTCAACTTTTCAATATAATTACTGTGGCAGAATCAAATTACGATAAGCTCATCATCCATGAATATACAACAAAGTATACAATCCATAGTTGTAGGGCAGGATCCAGAGGTGAACCTGTGTAGCAAGTATGGTGACCCCAGAGAGATTTACATGTTCTATCGTAAGAGATCATAGAAAATGCCAACCTTTGACCTTTTGACCCCAAACCTGTAGTCAGAGTTCATGGTCTCAGAGTGAGCCTGTGTACCAGGTTTGGTGGTCCTAGCTTTCTTTATTGTTGAGATATACAGTAGTTTATAAGGCATTTTGATGTTGCCCTTTGACCTTGTGATCCCAAAACCACAGTCACACTTCAGAGTCACAAGGTGAACCTGTGTACCAAGTTTGGTGGCCCTAGCTTTACTCGTTGCACAGTAATAAGGCATAAGGAATGTTAACCTTGACCTTTGGACTCCAAACCCATAGTCAGAGGTCAGGATTCCAAGGTGAATCTGTGTGCCAGGTTTGGGGGTCATAGCTTTACTCATTTTATAGTAATATTAAAGGTAGCACTTACCTAGTGCAACTGCAGTGTTTACTTTGAACTTTGACCCCAAACCCATAGTTAGGTGAGGGTGTAAGTCATTCAAGATGTGTATTAGATACAACTACTGCATCAATTTGAAAAGCCTACAGTGCATCTGGAAAGTATTCACAGCACTTCACTTTTTCCATTTTTTGTTATGTTACAGCCTTATTCCAAAATAGTTTAAATTCATTTTTTCCGTCAAAATTCTATACACAATACCCCATAATGACAACGTGAAAAAAGTTTTTTGAGATTTTTTCAAATTTATTCAAAATTAAAACTAAGAAATTACATGTACATAAGTATTTACAGCCTTTGCTCAATACTTTGTTGATGCACCTTTGGCAGCAATTACAGCCTCAAGTCTTTTTGAATATGATGCCACAAGCTTGGCACACCTATCTTTGGGCAGTTTGGCCCATTCCTCTTTGCAGCACCTCTCAAGCTCCATCAGGTTGTGGGAAGCATTGGTGTACAGCCATTTTCAGATCTCTCCAGAAATGTTCAAATGGATTCAAGTCTGGACTCTGGCTGGGCCACTCAAGGACATTCACAGAGTTGTCCTGAAGCCACTCCTTTGATATCTTGGCTGTGTGCTTACGGTCGTTGTTAAAGATGAACCGTCACCCCAGTCTGAGGTCAAGAGCTCTCTGGAGCAGGTTTTCATCTAGGATGTCTTTGTACATTGCTGCATTCATCTTTCTCTCTATCCTGACTAGTCTCCCAGTTCCTGCCGCTGAAAAACATTCCCACAGCATGATGCTGCCACCACCATACTTCACTGTAGGGATGGTATTGGCCTGGTGATGAGCGGTGCCTGGTTTCCTCCAAACATGACGCCTGGCATTCACTCCAAAGAGTTCAAGCTTTGTCTCATCAGACCAGAGAATTTTGTTTCTTATGGTCTGAGAGTCCTTCAGGTGCCTTTTGGCAAACTCCAGGTGAGCTGCCATGCGCTTTTTACTAAGGAGTGGCTTCCGCCTGGCCACTCTACCATACAGGCCTAATTGGTGGATTGCTGCAGAGATGGTTGTCCTTCTGGAAGGTTCTCCTCTCTCCTCAGAGGAACACTAGAGCTCTGACAGAGTGGCCATTGGGTTCTTGGTCACCTCCCTGACTAAGGCCCTTCTCCCCTGATCGGTCAGTTTAGATGGTCGGCCAGTTCTAGAAAGAGTCCTGGTGGTTCCGAACTTCTTCCATTTACAGATAACGGAGGCTACTGTATTGGGACCTTCAAAGCAGCAGAAATTTTTCTGCACCCTTCCCCAGATTTGTGCCTCGAGACAATCCTGTCTCGGAGGTCTACAGACAATTCCTCTGACTTTATGCTTGGTTTGTGCTCTGACATGCACTGTCAACTGTGGGACCTTACATAGACAGGTGTGTGTCTTTCCAAATCATGTCCAATCAACTGACTTTACCACAGGTGGACTCCAGTTAAGCTGTAGAAACATCTCAAGGATGATCAGTGGAAACAGGATGTACCTGAGCTCAATTTTGAGCTTCATGGTAAAGGTTGTGAATACTTATGTACACGTGATTTCTTAGTTTTTATTTTTAATAAATTTGCAAAAATCTCAAAAAATACTTTTTTCACATTGTCATTATGGGGTATTGTGTGCAGAATTTTGAGGAAAAAATTAATTTAATCCATTTTGCAATAAGGTAACATAACAAAATGTGGAAAAAGTGAAGCGCTGTGAATACTTCCCGGATGCACTGTACATCATTTCTTTCAGTCGTTACTGTGTTTAGAAGATTTAGGGAAAAATCTGACCTTTGACCTTTAACCTCAAGGTCACCCAATGAGAGTGAAATTGCAATATGCGCATTATGAGAGTATCTCAAACCATGGTACCAAGTTTCATAACAATCGAAACAAAACTGTTTGTTGACTTCACCAGACAGTGACTGTCTATGAAGTGAGGTGAAACAGGAGGTCATAGGTCAGGGGCTACAATTCCCGCAAAAATCATCCGATCAGAACCAGATTGCAATATGCATATCCTCAGTGTATATCAAACCATGGTACCAAGTTTCAAAACAATCAGACCAAAACTGTAGGACGAGTTGATTTCACAAAAGTGCGACAGACGAATGGTCTGACCCAGAACATAATCCCCCCTCGGTCTTCGCCCAAAGTTAGGGCCTGAGCACGAAGGGGTGAGCACCACCCCATTGGGCAAAGACCAGTGGAGGATAAAAAAACAGTTTAATGGTAAAACCCACCTTAATTTGGGTCCAGTGTTCAAAGCAGCTGTTCAAAAATGTTAACTGGCACTGGAGGCTAAGTTCACTCATTAGTTCTGCCCTCTTCCTCCAAGGCCATAGACAGTGCTTAGTTCTGATTGGTTCATCTGTTATAGTGATGTAACTAAAACAGTTCGTCTACACTTGCCTGTTCAAAGGTTCAGAGCTTAACTGAAATTTTACAGCAGAAAAACACAGAAATGACACACAAGTGATTTCTTTCTTGATATGTCTTGTAAATCATAAGGAAAAAAAATGTTGCAGACATGTTAACAAGAAAAAAAGCTTGATTTCCACCAGTGCGTCACTTGAAAAATTCCCATATTGTGAAAAATAGTGATTTTTAAATATTAAAACAATCACTCTTAGGTTTTGGGGTCTTATGTCACAAACTAATAAGCCCTACCTTCAGTTCTCGAAGTCAGCAAAACAAACGCATCCCAACCGTCTCTTTACTTGTGACTGGCCCACTTGAAAAACCTCTTTCCCAATCAGATTAGGAGCTTATTAATAATAATGAGCAGGCTCAAAACTGATTGAGCATGAAAGACAATTTTTTAATTAGCTGTAAAACACTGAGTTTTTGTTTAGTTTTTGTCTTTAAAACTACAGATCAATGTTCTTGAGGAAGTAAAAACTTAAAATTAATCTCTGCAAGATGCACAGTATAGGATGTTTAAAGTGTGCTTTCCTCTAATCTGCAGCTCAATACTGACCCTTAGAGGAAGATGTGCTGTAGCTTAGATTCCCATCAATGTCACACAGATACCTGTAGGATGTGTAGTCCCTTCAAAGTGAGGACAGCCAGTTCTCTCAAACCATCCCCTGTCAGGTCTAAATAGATGAGGGACAGCAAAGGACTTTTGAAGCTCCGCCTCCACTGCAGCTGAAACTGTCCGTCTTGTCCACTTTCTGCTGGCTGGAATTTGTAACACAAAAGTTCCTACATTAACAAAAAGATAAAGAATATGATTAATCACCAAGATCTCGCCACATCAGGTCATTCATATCTGTTGAGTCAAGCATTCTGTTGCATTGTGTGGTACTGCACATGCTGTAACGCTGGGTTTACGCTCCACCTCCGTTCTGCACATCTGCTTGAGACCGAGGATTGTGTGACAAAATTGTCATTGTCTCCAAAATAACTTGATACATCATCTCCATATAAACATAACCAACGGCTGATTTTGCAGTAGATAATTAAATGTACATGACACATGACACCAATAGTGACTTCGTTTTTACTTTGAAACATTTTTGCTTCCTCTAATGTAACCTATATGGACCTCGTACACAATGTAGGATGCAGTGTCCACATTCCAGTCCTCCCGCAGCTCTGGTTCCACTTCCATTGTATTTTCCCATTCCCAGTTGCTGGTGTGTTATTTACCTGGACATCAAACTGTAAAATATACATCAAATTAAACGGATCACCTGAAGAAGCCAAGGTCATTAACATCCGTAATATTATGGAACTGGACAATTATCAATGAATATTATGAACTGGAGTCACAGCAACAATTCAGACAACTGTAGGACACTGAAGGATTATATTCATCTGCAAAAAACATTCAACAACATGAATCAAGACTTCCGGTTATGGCTGCCACGTAAGAAGGACACGTCTCACTCTGCTCTGCTTCTGGAGAAAAAAAATCGGCAAATAACTCTCTCATTTGGGACAGAACGTATCCCAGCGTTTGAGCGAGGATATGTCGGTGAAGCCTAAGGCTGGAAAACCAAGTAGAGGAAAAAGCGAGCCGCAGAAACAGTCCAAATTAACGGACTTTCAGGTCTGTGACGCAGCAGAGAAAGCACCAAATATGGCGAAGGAAGCTAACAACGGCGCGGGAGCTGCGGGAAGCGACACAGGTGCGTTGCTGGCGGCTATGAGTTCAATGAGAGCGGACTTTTCCTCTAGATTTGATGGGATTATGGCAGCGTTGGAAGGAATGAGAAAGGAATTGGGTGACTGTGT
The DNA here is from genome assembly GCA_020510985.1 of Pholidichthys leucotaenia. Taxonomy (NCBI): domain Eukaryota; kingdom Metazoa; phylum Chordata; class Actinopteri; order Cichliformes; family Pholidichthyidae; genus Pholidichthys; species Pholidichthys leucotaenia. The sequence continues at coordinate 237,997,696 of CM035839.1, forward strand.
GGAACGAATGGCGCAGATGGAGCTTCGTATTTCCAGTGCTGAAGATGAAGTCAATTGTCTCCAATTAAAGGTGCGCACTTTGGAAAAAAAAAATAAATGTCTGGAAGAAAACATTCTGGATTTGGAATCCCGGTCGAGACAGAACAACTTGAGGCTGGTGGGTCTACCGGAAGAATCCGAAGGTCGGGACCCGTGTTCCTTTCTGGAAAAGTGGATTCCGGAGGCGCTGGGCAGTGCGGAGCTGCGGCCGGCGGTGGTTTTTGGAGGGCGCGCATCGTATTGGCCCACGGAGAGATAAGGGACCACCGAGGACCTTAATTATGAAGTTTGTCAGCAACAGAGACAGGATGAAGATCTTCAACGCAGCACGAGCTAAAGGAGAGATTAAACACCAGGATCAGCAGGTGCGGTTCTACCCAGATTGGGCCACAGGAATCCAATAATTGAGGAAGCAGTATGATCCCGTACGTAAGGAGCTGCGCAACCTTGGGATTCGTCATGGTGTAATCTATCCTGCGAGACTGCTGACCACGTATGGGGGCAGAACCCACATCTTCAAGACCCCAGAGGAGGCGCAGGAGTTTATCAAGAAGATCCAAGAAGAAGAGACTGGTGGGAGCTAAGCATGAACAAAATATAAGGTAGAATAATTAAGCATTTGCACAGGCATCTGACTGACTTGAAGCAAATAGCAAGTTTACAAAATATAGATTGCATTATATAATTTAAAAAAACAAACAAACAAAAAAAAAACTATGATGTACAAAGTTGCTAAAAATTTTGGAGTTAAGTTGGAAAACTACAGAGGAGAGTTAATGTTACGTCATTAAAAGCAGTAGAGTTAGGGTGATTGGGAGGATGAAGAAGGAGTGGCTTAGGCTGATCCTCGTGGATGTGGAGCAGTCGATGGCTATATCGGGAGACGGAATTTTTCTTTTGATTTTGGGGGGTTTGCCACAAGTGTGGGAAGGGGGAATTTGTTTGTGTGTAGTTTGTAGGATGAATGTTCAACCACTCATTTTTTTGCTTCTCTGTATGAGCATGTTTACACTGCAAGGTAATCCCAAACTCCCTATTGATCATAAACCAAAGCGTTAATCTTAATTTAACTTCATGGAATTGCAGAGGTCTACAAAATTTAAAAAAAATTAAACAAGTTATGAATAAAATAAAAGACATGGGTTCAAAAATTGTGTTTTTACAAGAAACTCATCTAATAGAGGAGGATGTAAAAAGAATTAGGAGTAGATGGCAAGGAAGTGTTTTCACCTCATCATTTTCATCCCGAGCCAGGGGAGTTATGACTCTCATACATAAATCAGTCCCTTTTCAAGTGAAAAATGTAATTGGAGACAAATTTGGAAGATATGTAATCATTCAAGGATCTTTGCTATTAGAAAATATAAATTTGGTGAACCTATATGGTCCCAATATAGATGATCAAAAGTTCTTTGCTAATTTATTTCTTATCTTATCATCACTTACAGGGCAACATATAATAGCAGGGGATTTTAATTGTACATTGAATCCCGGTATAGATAGATCAACAGGACTGGACTGTACGCACAATGGATGTAGGATGACCATTAATCATTTATGAAAGAATTGAGATTGCTAGATATATGGAGAGAAATGAAACCACAAGTCAAAGCCTACTCTTATTATTCCAGTACCTACAAGACATTCTCACGTATTGATTATTTTTTGATTTCCACAGAATTAAGGTCCAAGATTCAAAACTGCTTTTATGATAACATCGTGATCTCTGATCATGCACCCTGCTGTATAGTATATGTAGATAAGAAATTGACAAAGGAATCAGGTAGATGGCAATTTCAGCATAAATGGCTTCAGGATGAGGAATTTGTCAAGTACACAGAAAAACAGATAGATGAGTTCTTTGATATCAATACTACACAAACATCAGCATGTGTAAAGTGGGAGGCTTTCAAAGCTTTTATTAGGGGACATATTATTAGTTATACAGGTTCAAAATCTAAGAAGACTCGAGAGGAGAGAGCCCAATTGGAACATAAAATAAAAAATCTTCAGGAAAAAGTGTATGCAGGAAGTGATCCGAGGTTGGAGAATGAATTACTGATTTTGAGAGCTGAATACGACAAAAAATCTGCGAATAGAGCTGCCTCGAGTCTTCTAAGATTGAAACAATCTTTTTATGAACAAGGTGAAAAATCAGGAAAATTATTGGCATGGCAGATTAAACAATTAGAAATTAAAACACCAATTACCAGTATTATAAGTAACGGACAGGTAGTTATAGATCCTTTAGAAATTAACAGAGCCTTTAGAGATTACTATGAAAAATTATATGATACCAAAAATGAATCTGATTTAACAAAACTAAATGGGTTTTTGAACGAACTATCTATACCGTGTATTCCAAATAAAAACAGGGAGATATTGGAGTCTAAAATTAGTCAAGAAGAAGTTGGGCTAGCCATTGATAATATGAAATCAGGAAAAAGTGCAGGACCAGATGGTCTTCCAGTTGACCTTTATAAAAAATTTAAGAATAAATTAATAAAACCTTTTTTGAAAATGGTTTTAGAAGCATTTCAAAATACAGTGGTACCTCTACTTACGAACGTCTCTACATACGGAATTTTCAGGTTACGAGACGCCTCAACGGGAAAATATTGCCTCTAGTTACGAACGAAATTTCAGGATACGAAAGGCAAAAAAGTACGCGCTCCTCGCAGCTTCCGTAGTTTACCGAACGTAAACATACCTGTAGCTGCTCTGCCATTGGCTATCGCCTAGCATCTTCCTGGTATCCCATTGGCCACGAAGTTGTTTTTTTTTTTCAAAACTTTATTAAGAACAAGGTGAAAGTTTTACGTGTGTGTACAGTACAGAATTAACATTTATTCGCTATGGGCCCCAAGAAAGTGACGGAGATAAGTGGAAAAGGAGAAAAGAAGAGAGTTTTTTTGTCCATACAAACAAAGAAAGGAGATAATCGAAAGGTATGAAAAGGGGATGCATCTTGCGTTTGGATGCGTTTGGTTGATCTCGCCAAAGAATATGGCCGTAATACATCAACGATCAGCACGGTATTAAAACAAAACGAAGCACTTACAAGCCGACAAAAGCAAACGTCCTTGGATCAGAACATGAACCAAAGAAGGCAAAGGGTGACGACGTCGATAGCAGTTAAAGGGTAAATGAACATAATTTTTATTATTCTTTCTCTTTTATTATTCTCTTTTATTATTCTTTCTCTCATTTTAAACTCTCATTTTATGTTTATTGTGCAGTAATCTAATGGTAACATGTATTTGTTACATGTTTTGATGCGTTTTTACGATTTATAAAAAATTTATGCCCGAATTTTGGGGGGTTGGAACAGATTACGGCATTTACATGTAAAACGCGCCTCTACTTAGGAATTTTTCACGTTACGAGAATTCTTCCGGAACGAATTAAATTCGTAAGTAGAGGTACCACTGTAATAATTTACCATCATACATAAATAATGCCTTAATTATACTGTTGCCAAAACCAGGTAAGCCCTCTAATAAATGTGAAAATATGAGACCAATAAGCCTATTAAATGCCGACCTTAAGATAACCTGTAAAATTTTAGCAAGACGAATACAAGAAATTTTACCAAATATTATTAATCGAGATCAGAATGGCTTTATAAAGGGAAGACAAGGCTTCCATAATGTAAGAAGACTATTTAATATTATTTATTTTAATAAAGAAGCACCGGATACAGCTCTCCTATCACTGGACGCCGAAAAGGCCTTTGATAGAGTCGAATGGCCCTTTCTTTTTGAAGTCTTACAAAGGTTTGGACTTGGAAATAATTTCATAAAATGGGTTCAGATAATATACAATAATGCTACAGCAGAAATCCTAACAAATAACAATATTTCAAAATCAATAAAAATCAATAGAGGATGTCGACAAGGCTGTCCACTTTCACCTTTACTGTTTACTATGGCAATTGAACCTTTAGCGATGGCGATACGTTTACATTCACAAATATATGAAATTAAAGTTGGACCAACAGAAGATAAAATCTCCCTGTACGCCGATGACATAATTTTGTTTATGTCGAATCTAAAAAAATCAATTCCGACCTTGTTGAATTTAATAAAGAATTTTGGGGAAATATCAGGATATAAAATAAATAAAACTAAATCTTCAATATTAATGCTAAATGAGACCCAGAGAAATTACCCAGACCCTGAGGTAAATCAATTCAACGTTGTAAATCAGTTTAAATATTTAGGAATCCAAATTGTGCCTAAGCTAGAATCAGTCGCCAGTGTCAACTATGAAGCCTTAATGACAGATATCAATGAGTCAATTCAGAGATGGATGTCACTACCAATGTCGATGATCGGGAGAATCAATATACTTAAAAGTAATATTTTACCTAAAATACTTTATTTCAATACATTCCCTTACCACCACCTTTAGATTTATTCTCAAGAATTAAAAAAAAGTTAGTGGAATTTATATGGAACAACAGGAGGGCTAGATTACGTCTGTCTTTATTATATTTACCATTTGATCGTGGAGGTCTGAAATGTCCAAATTTTATGTTGTATTATTGGTCGGCACAACTGAGGTCTACGACATATTATTTTTCATTAAATGATCTCCCTCACTGGACTGAAATGGAATCATACAATTTACCTTTACCTCTTCCCATATTCATATACTCAGATTCGGCAAAAAAATTACAAAAATAAGTTAAAAATCCATTTGTAAAGCATATGATCAAAATATGGTGTGAAGCTAAAAATTATTTAAAAGAACCACAGTTATTGTCACCATTTAGCCCAATATGGGGTAATCAATATTTTAAACCAGGAAGAGCGGACGCTGTATTTAAAGTATGGAATTTAAAAGGGATTCAAAAGATTCAAGATTTATATTTGCCATGTGCAGATAACATAATGTCTTTTGAAGAGCTGAGGGTCAAATTTAATCTTAATAGAACACATTTTTTAAAATATCTTCAACTTAGAAACTTTATTCGATCAAATCAAAATAAAGCTCTCACTCGACCTATTTATTCATCCTTGGAAAAAATGTTGATGAAAGATAGTAAAAGAAAGGGTATTATTTCAGAGTTTTATAACTCATTGACACTATCCTCAAGTGAAAATTCACAGAAAAGATTAAACTACTGGAAAGAAGATCTGCAAATTGAAATTTCAGAGGAACAATGGGAATTGGCTTGTACAGAAGCCCAAACCAAATCAATAAATGTACGTCTTAAATTGATACATTTCAAATGGTTAATGCGGATGTATGTTACACCGGAGGAGTTAAATAGATATAACAAAAATATACCAGATACATGCACAAAATGCATGGAAAGTAAAGGAACCCTATTGCATTGTGTATGGGAATGTAGAATAATAAGAATGTTTTGGGAAGAGGTGAGGGTAACAATTGAAAAAATAATCTCAAAACAAATCATTTTGAATCCTAAACTGTTTTTGTTGGGTCTGTACCCAGAAAAGCATAACTTTAATAAAAGTGAAAGAACATTCATAGACCTCAGTTTGCTTAATGCCAAAAAATGTATTGCACTACTGTGGAAAAAGACTCATAGACCAGATGTGACTCAGTGGTTAAGACAGATGTTAACAAACCTTCCATTAGAAAGAATAACATATATACTGAAATCAAAGGAAATTGTGTTTGAGAATATATGGAGAACTTTTATTGATCATGTAAAAAATTTAAACATAACTCTTGAAGAAGAAGGTGAATGATGTGTGTGGACCTTGTAAATTCCAAACTGGTGAACATAATATGTATACTTAAGTAATGGATTGTCTAGACTAAACAGAGGAGCATTGTTGAAGACTTGATTTTGTTGGTGGTTGTTGGTGTTTTTAGTGCATTTTTTTTTTTTTTTGTAGTACTTTAGTGTTAGTGTTTGATTGTTTGGGTCATGTTTGTTTAAAAAAAAAAAAGGTTCAATAAAGATATTGTGGAAAAAAAAACAACATGAATCAAAAACTCAACAAACGGGGACAACAGGAACTGAAAGTTTTTGAATACACAGATCACAACCCACAGGACATAGAATATGACATAGACCCTGATAATAATTTATTTAGCTCCATCAATAATGACTGTAATTACTACACAGATGAACAGGTTAACACAATGGTCACATCTGATTTCAATATTTCTATGATCCACTTCAACAGCAGGAGTCTCTATGCAAACTTTAATAACATTAAAGATTATTTACACCAGTTTAAAGAGCCCTTCAATATTGTGGCAATATCAGAGACGTGGCTCAGTGAAGTGAAAGGAGTGGATTTTACCATGGATGGCTATGAACTAAATTATATAAATAGAAAAGTGAAAAAAGGAGGAGGAGTTGCAATTTTTGTTGACAAGAGCTTGAAATACAAGGTTGTTGAAAATCTGTCAGTAACTGTGGATGATTTATTTGAATGTATTACAATAGAAATCTGTCTGGACAATGTGAAGAATGTAGTAGTGAGCTGTGTATATAGAACACCTGGATCAAACATTGACTTATTTAAGGACTGGATGGAAAAAATGTATGCAAAACTAACTCATAAAGTTATGTTCATCTGTGGGGATTTCAATATAGATCTGATGAACTCAAAACAACATAGTTTGACAGAAGAATTTATCAACACAATGTACAGTATGGGTTTACATCCAACAATTACCGGACCTAGCAGAATAACGTCACACAGTGCCACACTAATAGATAACATATTCACAAATATTATGGAAAATAATATCAGGAGTGGGCTTTTATTGAATGATATCAGTGACCACCTGCCGATTTTTGTTGTCTATCAATGTGATTATAGGAAGAAAAAGTATACCAAAAATATTAAATATAAAAGAATAAGAACCGAAGATCAATGCATTTACTGACAAAGGAATTATTAATACAAGATTGGAAGATAGTTTATGATGAAAATGACATAAATAGAGCATATGATAAATTTTTACAAATATTTCAATCATTGTACAATAAATACTGTCCTATAAAACAATACAGTGACAGACAACAAAAAAAAAATATTCCTTGGGTCACCAAGGGGTTAATAAATGCATGTAAAAAGAAGAATACATTATATAAACAATTCAAGGAAGCTGAGATCAAATATAAAAGATACAAAAATAAGCTTACTACTATAATGAGGACCTGTAAGAAAGAATATTACAACAGAATACTAGAGGATAACAAAAATAACATAAAAGGAATATGGCAAGTACTCAATGGGATTATTAGTAATCGTCCTAAGAATGCAAATTATCCAGAATATTTTATCGAAAATGGCAATATGATAAATAATATGGAAGATGTGGTCAGTGGTTTCAATAAATTTTTTGTAAACGTTGGTCCTGAATTAGCAAAATCAATAGTGACACCAGAAACAAACTACAGTGGTTCTGTGAATGAAATAGAAGATAGAAATCCAAACACAATCTTTTTGAGTGCAGTTACTGAAAAGGAAATTATCGAGACTGTGAGTAAATTTAAGAACAAAAAATCAACGGACTGGAATGAAATTGACATGACAATAGTGAAAAAAGTAATTGAGGGAATTGTTAAGCCACTCACCCACATCTGTAACCTGTCATTTCAAACTAGTACATTTCCAGACAAAATGAAAATAGCAAAAGTATTACCTCTATACAAAACAGGAGACAGTCATCGCTTCACAAATTACAGGCCAGTCTCTTTACTCTCACAATTCTCCAAAATACTTGAAAAAATCTTCACTAAGAGACTGGATGATTTCACTGAAAAACACAACCTCCTTACAGATAGCCAGTATGGTTTTAGAGCAGATAAATCTACATCTTTGGCACTGATCGAACTTATAGAAGAAATTACTAGTTGTATAGATAAAAAAAATGTTGCTGTAGGAGTATTCATAGATTTAAAGAAAGCTTTTGACACCATTGACCACAGAATACTACTAAGGAAACTGGAAAGGTATGGGATAAGAGGGGTTGGACTGAGTTGGGTGGAAAGTTATTTAAGTAACAGACAACAATTTGTACAAATTGGAGAGCACAAATCACCCTTCATGGACATCACTTGTGGTGTGCCCCAGGGGTCAGTTTTGGGACCCAAACTCTTTATTTTATATATAAATGACATATGCCAAGTATCAAAAATTTTGAAATTTATTTTGTTTGCGGATGACACAAATATCCTCTGCACTGGTGAGAATTTGCAGCAGGTTTTAGAGGTGGTCACAACTGAAATGAAAAAATTAACGCAGTGGTTCAACAAAAATAAATTATCTCTAAATCTAAAAAAAACAAAGATTATGTTGTTTGGAAATTATAAAATAAATCATGAAATAATGGTAACAATAGATGATACCAGAATAGAAACAGTACAGGAAAATAAGTTCCTGGGGGTGACGCTTGACAATAAAATCTGCTGGAAACCTCACATCAGTCACATCCGGGCCAAATTAGCAAAATGTATAGGCATACTGGGGAAGACAAGACACTTCTTGGACTATAAATCATTGGTCTTATTGTACAATTCACTGTTTTTACCTTATCTTAACTACTGTGTAGAAGTCTGGGGAAACACCTACAAAACCAACCTACAGTCAATATGCACATTACAAAAAAGAGCTATAAGGATAATAAACAATGCAGGATATAGAGACCATACCAATTCGTTGTTCTTAAAGTCACATGTCATAAAGTTCATCGATTTAGTTAAATTTAAGACAGCACAAGTAATGTACAGGGCAATTAATAATCAACTACCAACTAATATACAAAAAATATTTAAAAAAAGAGACAATGATCATAATTTGAGGGGAGACTTAAACTTTACAAAACCCAAGATACGTACTACCAAGAAAAGTATGTGCATATCTGTCTGTGGGGTGGATTTGTGGAACAGTCTAGAGCCGGAACTGAAACTATGTACAAACAGAAATCAATTCAAAAAGAGGTATAAGCATCATTTGCTGAAAGGGTATATATTAGAAGGGTAGTAGTTATATGTACGATTCATTATGTTCACTCTGGGATATTATGGGACACTATGGAATGGTGGGTAGGACAGCACTGTGTATATCTGTGTTGTTTGAGGCTGGTTTTGTTGTATGGACATCATTGTATGTTAGAATGGATGGATGTTAATGTTGATTTGTAAAAAATACAGTAAATTGTTTACTTGGGGTCTTAAAGGTGGTAATTTGTATAAAATTCACATGGGTGTATCTATGGAAAAGAGGAGGTGGAATTAATAAGTGTTCACTTCTTCCTTCTCCCTTTCGAACAGTGTATAATGTTACTTTATTGCATTTGCCATTTGCTTGTATTTGTTATATTTTTGTGTTCGAAATAAACTATCTATCTATCTATTCTTGTAATAAACTTTGACTCACTCCTAGTAACATTGCATGAACTCAAATGAATGTGAATAAGCTTGTGTAAAGACTTTGCACAATATGTGTCCATCACACAGGTACCCGGAACTGCGTGAGGACTGGAATGCAGAAGTACGTTACTCTACATTGTGCAAGAGGTCCACTGGCAGGTGCAGCTAAAAAAAATTAGACCATCGTGAAAAATGTGTTTTCTTCAAAATTTATTATATTCTCTATTCATCACACATGAAGTGAAACATTTAAAACCTTTTTGGTTTGAATTTTGATGTTCATGACTTACAGCTTTTCGACTCTTAATTTACTGTTTAATGCAGGTTAATAATCATGTTTAAAAAAAAAAAGGCAGGATACTGATTAAATATTTCTTGAGCCACAATAGAAAAATGATGATTTGAAAAACTATAAATTCACAGAATCACAAAAGAATCAATGATTTATATGATATATATATTCATTAAGCCCTTACATTCACAGCACAGAGTGATTAAAAAAAGCCTATATGACCACATTACATAATATTATGTTCAAATATTTGGACTAGAAGTACTGAAAAATAAAGGCTGAATCTAAATATCTGACGATGACTGTATTTAGTATTTATGGTGACAATTGTACAAATTGTTTTATTTATATGACATATAGTTTTCAATCAGCAGCAGCAGATTCAAATACCTTTTTAAAATCTGGAAATATCTATCTCTCATTTTGACCAGTGACCACAAAGCTTTAGCTCATGACATCTTAACAGAGATCACAGTTTAAATTCATTTAGAAGAAGCTACTTTTCATACCAATTTATTCTTTCTTCCAAAAACTCCTCTATATCCATTGATAATACACATTTATGTTCCTTGCCTATTCTCTAGGCTAAGTATTTAATTGGGAAAATATACACTGTACAGGTGAGCAGTGTGCAAATTTAGCAGCTGGTGTGTGAGTTCCTATATGCAAAGCTGTGTTGCGGAGTTTTGGGAGTTATTTGTTCAGGAGTCTGATGGCTGTGGGAAAGGAGGAGTTTTTCAGTCTGGTTGACCTGCATTTCACACTTTGTACCTCTGGCCTGAGGGTAGAAGTGTGAACAGTCTGTGCTGGGGCTGGGTGGGGTCCCGGAGGATTGCGTCAGCTCACCTTTGGACTCTGCGGTGGTAGATACTCTGCAAAGAGGGGAGTGGAGTCCTGATGATCGTCTCTGCTGTCTTCACCACTCTCTGCAGGCATTTGCGGTCCAGGGCAGTGGTGCTGCCGTACAATGCAGTGATGCAGTTGGTCAGGATGCTCTTGATGATGCAGCTGTAGAAATTGTTGAGAATCCTGGAGGATATACCAAACTTCTTCAGCCTCCTCAGTAAGTACAGTCACTGTTGAGCTCTCTTAACCAGCTCTGTGGTGTTGTGTGTCCACTTAAGGTCCTTGCTAATGTGGATGCCCAGGTATTTAAAGCTGCTCACCTTCTCCACCTCAAGCTTCTGATGAACAGCGATCGATGGCGTCTCCTCCTCCCTTTCCTCATGTCCACTATCATCTCCTTTGTCTTGTCCGTGTTGAGGGTGAGGTTGCTGTCCTCACACCATGACACCAAGTTGGCCACCTCCCTCCTGTAGGATGCTTCGTCATCACCAGTGATGCGTCCTATCACTGCTGTGTCATCCGCGAACTTTAGGATGATATTGTCCTTGTGGGAGGCAACACAATCATGGGTGAAGAGGCTGTAGAGGATGGGGCTGAGAACACAACCCTGTGGGACACCTGTGTTCGTGATGATGCTGGCTGAGGTCCTGTTACCCATCCTGACAGACTGGGGCCTGTCAGTTAGAAAGTCCAGTAGCCAATCACAGAGAGTGGGGTGCAGGCCAAGTGAAGACAGTTTGTCGGTGAGTTTGTGGGAGATGACCGTGTTGAAGGCGGAGCTGTAGTCGACAAAGAGCATCCTAATGTAGGAGTCTTTGTCTTCCAGGTGATAGAGAGAATAATGGAGTGCTGCAGCGATGGCATCCAAGGTGGACCTTTTGGGCCAGTAGGCGTACTGCAGGGGGTCCAGGATACCCGGTATGCTGTCCTGAATGAGGGGCAGCATCACTCTCTCGAAGCACTTCATGATGATTGGAGTGAATGCTACCGGTCTGTAATCATTCAGACAGGTTGGCGGCCTCCTTTTGGGGAGGGGGATGGTGGTTGTCGTTTTGAAGCAGGAGGGGACTATGTTCTGGTTGAGGGAGAGGTTGAAGATTGATGTGAAAATGGTGGTCAGCTTGGCAGCGCATGCTCTGAAGGCCCACCCAGGTATGATGTCTGGTCCTGCTGCCTTGCGGAGGTTGATATTCCTCAGTGCTTTGTTTACCTGGCCTGGTGAGACTCTTAGTGTGTGTGTGTGTGTGTGGGGGGGGGGTGAGTGTGTGTCTCTCTGTATTGTAGCTAGTGGTCTCAAAGCGGGTGTAAAAGATGTTGAGATTGTCCGGCAGGCTGTCTGTGGAGCTAGTGGTGCTGCTGTTGGTCCTCTTGCAGTCTGTGATGTGTTGCAGGCCTTGCCACATGCATTCCTGACCTGTATGGTGGGTACGATGGTATCAACGCACGTGCTGATGTACCCAGTCACATACTCAGCATAATCCTATATGTTCACAGAAGAGTCCTCTCGGGTGGCTGCAGCTTTAAACACATCCCAGTCTGTGCAGGCAGAACAGTCTTGTAGGGTGCTCTCAGTCTCTGGTGTCCAGCACTTAATTTGCTTAATAACAGTGTTTGTTTGTTTCAGGTTTTGTCTGTAGGCTGGGTACATAAACAGTGACATGTGATCTGACTATCTGAAGTGGGAGCGGGGTGCCGCTCTGGAGGCACCACGTATATTGGAATAAACATGATCCAGTGTGCTTTTGTCACTGGATCATATTTATTCCAACATACGTGGCACCACCAGAGCGGGTATATTGGAATAAACATGATTCTGTATAACGATAGTACAGTGACCTCAGGCTGCCTCTCCAGAGCAGGTGTTGATAATAATGCAGAACTGCAAATAATCCCAAATCAGACCATCAGTGATAGAGTAGTTTATTCTAGGATAATGGAATCACCCCAAGAATGCGCAGATGTACTGTCTTTTGACCCTTTTCCACTAGCACCTACTCAGTCCGACTTGCCTCGACTCTACTTTGTTTGTAGGGTTTTCCATTTCTACCTAGTACTAGGTACTTTTTTAGAACCTACTCAGCCGGGGTTCCAAACGAGCTGAGTCGAGCTGAAAATGTGACATCAACAGACTACTGGTAGGTATAACATCACTGCATGAGTCCTGAGAGCGACATCTTCACAAGAATCAAACCTGCCATTTGTAAATTCGGTAACAGCGATCATGAGTTTTTATTATTTCAGTGATAATCAATGAGATAAATGGCTACACACAAATCAATACTCTGGTCCAGTGATGAGGTGCAGACTCTTCTGTACTTGGTAGCTGATGAGAGAATTCAGAGGGGACTAGACAGAGTGACCTGAAATGAAAACGTATACGAGGAGATCTGCGAGCTGATGGCCGCTCACGGGTACCATTGGACATTAAAAGCTTACTACCAGACCATCAAGGACCATAACAGCGAAGTGGGTTGAACAGAAAAGGCTGGAAGTGGTTCAACCATTACAAGCACCAACCGGCGAGCAACGAGAGGGAGAGTGGCCTCAACTCGGCATCGTTGAAAACCTCAACCATGGCATCGTTGAAAACCATGATAGAGGATGGTGAGTGTTTTATGATTTTAAGTATCTTTTACGTTATTTATCCCATTGGTGGCAAGGTCACCTTGAACAACCAAGGATATCGTCGTTGTCTCCTGCATGCAGACAATGAGCTAGCTAGTTAGCTACCTACCTAGCTAACTATTTTTCACTACCTAGGTAGCTAGTTAGCTACCTAGCTAACTATTTTTCACCGAAGTCCAATCAATGGCTAGCTAGCTAGTTAGCCATTGATTGGAGCTAGCCATTGATTGGAGCTAGCTAGCCATCAACACAAACTCTGTGCTTTGTTTGTACTTTGTGCTTGCTGTCTCTTAAGTATTCGCTTCTGAGAGCAAAACATCAGCATAGCAACAACATAATGGGCCGCCTTCCTATAATGAACCCACCCACTCTGAGGAGGTACTCAGTTGTAATGGAAAACGACCAAACCCGTGTCGGGGTGAGTAGAGTCACTGTGAGTCGAGCTAAGTAGGTGCTAGTGGAAAAGGGTTATTTGAGCACCACCAGGATGCAGACCCACCTGAGGATCATTGTGTGCGAGTTTGGTAACCATTGGGGTAGTAGCGACTCCCGTGAAATGTGGACGGATGGATGCTGCACTGTCTCATTAGTTCCTTATGGCTTCACTGGAATGAGCTAAAAAAAAAGTACCATTTCTTGCTGTTTGAGGTGTTTATTAACCAGACTGTCAATGATGAAGTAGCTTATTCCGACCTGGCAAAATCAACCTTGACCTTAATAACAGCTTACATCAGGCATGGGCAAACTACAGTCCTTTGGGCTTTTTAATCCGGCCCATCAAACACTGATACATAGTTATTTATCTTTTGTTCTTATTAAAGACAAAAATAGAATAGAAAGGAGATGTCTTTACCTTCTTAACATGTTTCGACGGTACACTGCAGCCTTGACGAAGGCTGCAGTGTATGGATGGATGTCACCAGACTGCAAAACAAATCTACCTACGGGTACAAATAAAGTAACCTGAACCTGAACCTGAACCTGAACAGCTGCCCTGGTGCAGACTGACAGAAACGTGGCTGTCAATCCACACCAACGGCCTCTCCGACCACTACCGAACATTTATACACATTCATACCCAGTGTCATGGACACTGGAGGCAAGGCGGGTAAAGTCTCTTGCCTAGGAACACAACGGCAGGATGGCTGGGGAGAGCGGGATTCAAACCGCCAACTCTCTGGTTATTGGATGACCCGCTCTACCTCCTGAGCCACTGCCGTCCACATTTCCCTCCTCCGTTCCATTTTTGCTGAGCACCAAGCTGGATGACAGGAAGTTCCATTTTTATATGGTCTTTGGCATAACCCAGCCGGGACTTGAACCCCGACCTCCCAGTTGTGGGGCAGATGCTCTACCTCTAGTCCACTACTCCAATGATCCCACTAGATGGCGCACTCCAGACACAACTGACCTTTGTTGGAGTCTGGTCTAGCACATTTGCACCACCTATTGGACTGAGACATTAAGTATTTGGTCAAGCGGTAGACACTAATGAAGCATGCAGCCGCCTACATGCTGGCCTTGGAATAAGTAGATGCATCATAGACGTGAAAAGTATAAAGCCAACTTAACAATGAGTGGACCAAAGAAAAGTCGACAGTGAGTGCCAAGTGTTTAACAAGGAGTGGATAGTGAAATATTTTTTCACCGAAGTCCGATCAAAGGCTGTAAGTCTTATTTGCCAAGAATCTGTTGTGGTTTTCAAAGAATACAACCTCAGTTTCCACTTTTCCACCAAGCATGCTAACTACACTAGCAACCAATCAACACAAGGCCGGGCAGCTACTACTCGGAGGTTGGCAGCCAATTTACAGACTCAGCAAAATATTTTCTTTGACAAGCTACAATTCAAGAGTCAAGCACCCAAGGCAAGTTATTTGTTGACATACAATATAGCAAAAGCCAGCAAGCCTTTTGTCCTAAGTGAAATTTTTGAAAGAATGCATGGTAGAAACAGCAGGCCTCTTATGTCCAGAGAGCAAAAACAAATTTGAAAAAATTAGTTTGCCACGCAGGACAGTTACTCACCGTGTAGAACTGACGAAGACTTGGTCAACGAGTTAAACAAAAAAGCTGAGTCATTTAAGTTATATTCATTAGCACTGGATTAAAGTAACAGCATAAATCCCTAAAGGGGAAAACATGAAGCGAGGACTTGTACAGGGTGTCTGGTGTCATCGAGAGGCTGAAGCTATCTTGGACTAAACTTGCCAAAGTCACCACAGATGGATCGCCAAACTTAACAGGGAAAACTGTTGGACTGCTGAGAAGAATCCATGATAAGGTGAAAGAGGAAAACCCTGAGCTGGATGTAATTTTCCTATACTGCATAATTCATCAGGAAGTCCTGTGTTAGTCCGTGTCGAAGCCTGATCATGACACGAAACCAGTTGTAAAACTCGTTAACTCCGTCCGAGTGAGAGGCCTTCAGCATCGTCAGTTTATTAAGCTCATGAGGAAACTGAAGCTGATCACCAGGACTTGCTTTACCACTCTCATGTCCACTGGTTAAGTTTGGGGAAAGTATGCCAACGAGTGTGGAAACTCAATGGGGAGATTATCTCGTTTTTGGAGTTAAATGGGAAAGCCAACGATTTTCCTGAGCTGAGTGACACAAATTGACTTTGTGATTTTGCTTTTGCTGTGGACATATTGGCACACATGAATGAGCTGAACGTTAAGCTACAAGGGAAAGATCAGTTTGTGCATGACATGTACACGAATGTCAGAGCCTTCAAAGCCAAGCTGACTTTATTCTCAGGGCAAATGTCAAACAAATCATTTGCTCATTTTCCCACACTCAGGACACTGAAAGAGGCCCCTCAGCATGTGAAGAAATACAGCAGATCACTGGATGGCCTGCATGGAGAATTCTGCCGTTGGTTCCCTTATTTTGAAAAAATTGTCAAGTCCCTTCAGCTTGTGTCATGTCCCTTGTCACAAGACTCTGAAACAGCACCGCAGGATTTACAATTGAACTGATCGGTCTTCAGTGTGACTGTCATAAAGAAGAAGCTTAACTCCTTTAAACTGGATGAGTTTTATGCTTCATTTAGTGAAGCCAAGTTTCCAAACATCTGGAAGATAGCACAGAGGATGCTGGTGTTGTTTGGCTCTACCTACATGTGTGAGCAGGCCTTCAGTGTGAACATCAACAAAGCTCCCCACTGATCCCAGTTAACTGATGAACACCTCAGACCCGTCCTGAGAATTGCCACAGCCAAACTGACACCAAACTTTGATGCACTGGCAAAAAGGGGTGACCAGCAACACTGTTCCCACTGAAACCGAAGGCAAGTTTTCTTTCACTTTTAGGTAATAGCTTTTACATGCACCTTATTTTAGTTCACACAAACACTCTACCATCTAGCTGATAATGGCCCAGCCCTTCTGTCAAATTTTAAACTCAACGTGGCCCCTGAGCTAAAAAGTTTGCCCACCCCTGGCCTAGATGCAGATCCATGTAGGGTGTGCTTAAGGTCAAGGTCAAAGGCCTAGAAGGAGTAACATTTTTTGTGAAATCGCAAAATGCAGAGCTCTCCTGACCCTTGGCAATGATCTTGACCTCAACCTGGATGCAGACCCGAGGACTACCGCGAGTGAGTTTAGTGAGAATCAAGGTAATTGCCGAGGAGGAGCTGATTCCTGTGAAATGTGGACAGACGGACTGACGACGGTCGCCACGTCATTGCATAAGCTCATTTCAGCTTTGCCAGAATGAGCTAAAAACTACAGTAACTACTGCTACAGTTTGGGGTACTGCCTAGCCTTTATTTTTGAATTGCACATGTAGCAAAAAGAAAAAAAAAATCCAAAAAGTCTGGAGCTTCAGACCAAAAATGAATAATTTAAATTTTTTATGAGTTTTACAGACATCATAATAAGTACCGTCTATGTTGATTCATCAAGTAAAAAGGGGTTCAGACCTGTCCATACGTTCCCAACAGCACCTCCTTCTCCCCGTCAAAATCCAAGTCAATAACCAGAGCACAAAGAACTGCATCCCACTGGTCACTTTCTGAGAGACACGTAGGCCAAGACAGCCCACGTTCCTGGACATCTCTGAGTGATCACAAAGAAAATATTACATTTGCTATTCTTCTAAAAACAATAGCATAATAAGCTGTACTAAAACATTTACTAAATGGTAAGGTTCTCACCTGTAGACAACCGCCATCTCTATAGTACTAGTTACCAGGAGGTTGTAGCCTTCCATTCCAACACCTAGATGAAAGACCAGCATAATAACAGTGAGGCAAACAGCAGATTCTGAAACGAACTGTCGAGCAGGGACAAATTCCAACAGAGCATTGACATACGTTTGTCTGCACCAAGCCGGCTGGCCTCAGGTTGGCTGCTCAGAGGGAACAGCTGCACTGTAGACACTGGACTGTCAAACTGGACACACCAGCTCTGCAAAACCTCTGAGAAACAAAAATTAACTTAAAACTAGATTAGAGACTATACTTCATTCTAAAATTACACAGATGCTGTCCAGTAAGGGTGCAACAGTTCAGGTATTCCAGAGTTTGATACTGTGTTTTTTGGTCATGGTTATGGGTTCTTTTTCTTTTCTGTTCTTCAGCATTTTAGGTGATTTTTACACAAGAGTAAGGGGTAAGGAGAAAAAAATTCCCAAACTATTTTGTTTTTTGTGCTGATAAGCAAACAACTTTCCCACACATGCATTCCTATCGTATGAAATAAAATCCAGTGCATCTGGAAAGTATTCACAGCGCTTCACTTTTTCCACATTTTGTTATGTTACAGCCTTTTTCCAGAATGGATTAAATTCATTTTCCCCTCAAAATTCTACACACAATACCCCATAATGACAATGTGATTTTTTTTTGAGATTTTTGTAAATTTATTAAAAATAAAAACTAAGAAATCACACGTACATAAGTATTCACAGCCTTTGCCATGAAGCTCAAAATTGAGTTCAGGTACATCCTGTTTATACTGAACATCCTTGAGATGTTTCTACAGCTTAATTGGAGTCCACCTGTGGTAAATTCAGTTGATTGGACATGATTTGGAAAGGCGCACACCTGTCTATATAAGGTCCCACAGTTGACAGTGCATGTCAGAGCACAAACCAAGCATGAAGTCAAAGGAATTGTCTGTAGACCTCCGAGACAGGATTGTATCGAGGCACAAATCTGGGGAAGGGAACAAAAAAAATTTCTGCTGCTTTCAAGGTCCCTATGAGCACAGTGGCCTCCATCATCTGTAAATGGAAGAAATTTGGAACCACCAGGACTCTTCCTAGAACTGGCCAGCCGTCTAAACTGAGCAATCAGGGGAGAAGGGCCTTAGTCAGGGAGGTGACCAAGAACCCGATGGTCACTCTGTCAGAGCTCCAGCGTCCCTCTGTGGAGAGAAGAGAACCTTCCAGAAGGACAACCATCTCTGCAGCAATCCACCAATTAGGCCTGTATGGTAGAGTGGCAAGACGGAAGCCACTCCTTAGTAAAAGGCACATGGCAGCCCACCTGGAGTTTGCCAAAAGGCACCTGAAGGACTCTCAGACCACAAGAAACAAAATTCTCTGGTCTGATGAGACAAAGATTGAACTTTTTGACGTGAATGCCAGGCATTGCGTTTGGAGGAAACCAGGCACCGCTCATAACCATGCCAATGGTGGTGGCAGCATCATGCTGTGGGGATGTTTTTCAGTGGCAGGAACTGGGAGACTAGTCAGGATAGAGGGAAAGATGAATGCAGCAATGTACAGAGACATCCTGGATGAAAACCTGCTCCGGAGCGCTCTTCACCTCAGACTGGGGCGACGGTTCATCTTTCAGCAGGACAACGACCCTAAGCACACAGCCAAGATATCAAGTGAGTGACTTCAGGACAACTCTGTGAATGTCCTTGAGTGGCCCAGCCAGAGCCCAGACTTGAATCCAATTGAACATCTCTGGAGAGATCTGAAAATGGCTGTGCACTGACGCTTCCCATCCACCCTGATGGAGCTTTGAGAGGTGCTGCAAACAGGAATGGGCCAAACCGCCCAACGATAGGTATGCCAAGCTTGTGGCATCATATTCAAAAAGACTTGAGGCTGTACTTGCTGCCAAAGGTGCATCAACAAAGTATTGAGCAAAGGCTGTGAATACTTATGTACATGTGATTTCTTAGTTTTTTTATTTTTAATAAATTTGCAAAAATCTCAAAAAAAAAAAAAACTTTTTTCACGTTGTCATTATGGGGTATTGTGTGTAGAATTTAGAGGAAGAAAATGAATTTAATCCCTTTTTGAATAAGGCTGTAACATAAAATGTGGAAAAAGTGAAGTGCTGTGAATACTTTCCGGATGCACTGTAACTAATGTGTAAATATGATAGCGTAATAATAGAATAATAATAATATAAATATGATGGAAAGCATCAGCAGCTGACTGGTTTTTTTTTTTTTAGACTGCAGCGATTGGTACCTGCTCCGATGTCCTGCTGCCAGACAACGACACAGCTGGGTGATGATAGTGCAGATGTGTGGTCAAGTTGGAGGCATTTCCTTCTGAGTAGGCAACATGCGTGACACTGTCGCTTTTGTTAACAGTTTTTTTTTCCCCTCTGTCACATTATAGCAAATAGTGAAGCCAAAATGGCTCTGCACAACAGAGTTACAGCTCCGTGCAGAGCTCGGCACTGCTGCTGCCCGTCTTTCAGCTGCCATGTTGAAAAAAATTCAACCTGACACCAGCAGGCAGAACATGGGAACGTCCTGACATCAGGGCGTAACGTTTGGCTATTTTACGGGAAGATGTTTCCTCCTAAGGTGCCTGTGCATGGCTGAGTGCCGGTCAATGCCAACTCAGGCAGACAGAAATGGAGCAATTTTGGAAAGAAATATACAAGTTATGTCAAAACAAAAATGCAGTACTTTACAAGCACATACTGAACAGATGGTTCTGTACCAAACAGTTCAGTTTTATCCAGAGATCTGCAGCAGTCCTACTGTCCACATATAAAAACTGACAGAGCTGCAATAGAACACAGTAATCTGAATGAATCGGACTGAATTTTAACTGATTTTGGACAAAAGTCACAGGAATACCATTTTCCTCACACTTTGTATTGGACTTGGGAACACTGGCTCACCTGGACTAGTCTGGTCAACCAGAGCCAGCCCCACACAGCCATTTTGACAGCCAAACACTGACAGTCTCCGGCTTCCAGCTACAGTCAACATGTCAAGCCATAGCACACTGCACAAGGAGAAAGAGACACAAACACAAATTGTTATGGAACATACACATATACATACTGTAGGTATGCGCTGATGGTGGTACAGTGGTTAGCACTGGTTGCAGGTTTGAATCCCCAGGCTGGCAGGGATAAGAACCTTTCTGTGAGGAGTTTGCATGTTCTCCCTGTACTGTGTGGGTTTACTCCGGGTGCTACAGTTTCCTCCCACAGTCCAAAGACATGCATGTTAGGTTAACTGGTGACTCTAAATTGTCTCTAAGTATCCGTCTCCAATGGGCCCTTAGAAGAGGGGGTTAGTACTAGTCTTTGAAACTTGAAAAGGTTATATAAGTCCTTATTACACATATCAACAGCCATAAGATGACATGTCAGTGCCAAAATTATTTCTTGTTGTACCCAGAAGATTTCTGCTAATTCACACTTGTTTTTATTTTAATTTTATGTTTAAACAGCAAGGTTGTAATACAGGATTTGGCATCCCACTGCCAAGCATCAAAAGCTCTTTTTTTGGGGAAAACAGGAGTTTTTTTGCTTTTGGGTTCCAGCATACACCCCCTTTAATAATGTTAAAAGTTCCATTATTAGGGTTGGGAATCATCACTAATGCAGTGAACTACATGGTGTGACAAGGTTGAGGAGGCAGGAGTTTTGTTTATGCAAGTGTGACTGCTCTAAAGCTTACAAATACACCCAGTACCAGAAAAGTACATTTCTAATCTGGCAACCGTGGACAAGCATAGATTTTTTTTTTTGTCAAATCCTGCACCCAGTATAGCACTGCAACATCTGTGGCCATTGGCCTGACTTGGCAGACCAGTGGTCAACAGCTCCAGGACAAAGTTATATTATACAGTTTCTTTTAAACCTGTACTGTATTATCCGAAATAAATTCATTCAAAGGGAATCCGTGGCTGATTCCCATACCCCTTTCCTCCATAGGGCAATGTACACAAATACTATGGGGCCCAAGTCAATCAAGGGTCCACAAAGTGAGATACTGGGACTGGGGGTGGGGTGGGGGGGGGGGATAATCGCTGCCATAGCCCTTATACTCATGGTGCAGCAAAGCTACAATGGTACATAAAAGTTAAAACCCAAATATCACAGCATCCACACCTTGAACATACAACTGAAACCAGAAGTTTGCATACATAGTATAAAATACATGTAACCCCGTATTCGGTAATAACACCTGTAGCATATATTAACAACCACAGGTATGTAACTTGTGTGTATAATTTGTGTTGTAGAGGGTGTGAAAGAAAGGATGTGGAGGCGAGGCACGAGCGTAGGCCAGCACAGATTCTTTATTTAACCTCTAACATGAACACAGCCTTTTGACCCCAGCGTGGCCGCTGGGGCCCAGTTAGTCGTGATGAGAGTAGAAGTGTAAGAGTTAGGAGAGAGAGATGAGGAAGAGCTGCTCTTTTATACTGTTATACATACAGAGAGAATGCATGGCACATTAGCATATCAATTGTCATCTACTACCATTGGTCAATACACATGACTAGCATGACATTGGTTGGCACAAAGATGCATGCATTCAGTCCCGTCTGACTGTCTCCTGTGGTTCTTTTGGTCGTGTGTCAATTGTCCTCTGCTTCCTCCAAGCTCACTGCTGGGTGTGAGGAAAGCTCCAGAAGAAAGTCCCAGAGGAACGTCTCCCTGCTGTGTTTAGTGTCACCACACCAGCCCCCCCCCCCCCCGAACACCCAGAAGGGGCTGTGACCCCCCTTGTCGTTTGGGCTCAAGTCGATGCCAGTGGAGGCTGTAGCGGGGGGGAGGGTTGCTTCAGTTGAACTGTCTGCTGGTGAGGAGAGTTAGAGGGCCTGTAAGTGTCTCTGACTTCCCGCGGCTCGTCCCAGCGAGGATGTGGGGAAAGCAAACGGCCAAATTCCCTGAGGATGCGTAGCGGATGTGAAACAACTGCAGCTGTGTGAGGGACTTTGGCGGTTTGGCTTTTAGGTGCGGAAACAGCCCTAAAGCCATCGGGGACAGCAATCGGCTAAACTCCCGGTGTGTGCCATGAATGAGAAACCTATACAATGTCCTGTGTGCGGGCTGCACGTCTGCTTCAGGTGCGTGAGCAGCCCTGAAGGTTCCGAGGGTGGCGATCAGCTGTGTTTCTCGGGCATGTGCAGCGGCGGAGGACGCTGTATCAGTCTGTGGAGCCAGATAATCCCTCTTGCATGGTGTGCGCCTGGCACAGTGACCACATAACTGAAAGTTGCGCTGTCCTCTTAATCCTGCAGTGTGCGCGCGTGGCTTCTGCGCGCGGAAGGTCCGTTGTCGAGAGGTGAGTCAGGGTCAGGGAGCTTGATGGAAATCAATGCAGTCGGCGGCGATGGTCTTCCCTGTTCAGGCTGTTTCTGTGCGTTGCTTGTGTTGCTGATCCTAGTGCGTCTCGGTCCTAGCGCTGCGCTCTCCATCCGGCCCTGGAGGTCGCCATCGTGGAGAGAGGACAAGGTGTGCGCGCTCCCATGTGGATGCGAAGGATGTAGGCGATCCCCGGTCTCTGGAATCCACAGCGCGGTGAGCGGGACAGATAGTCCATTTCACGTCAGGTCACCAATGTAGAGGGTGCGAAAGAAAGGATGTGGAGGCGAGGCACGAGCGTAGGTCAGCACAGATTCTTTATTTACCCTCTAACATGAATACAGCCTTTTGACCCCAGCGTGGCCGCTGGAGCCCGGTTAGTCGTGATGAGAGTAGAAGTGTAAGAGTTAAGAGAGAGAGATGAGGAAGAGCAGCTCTTTTATACTGTTATACATACAGAGAGAATGCATGGCACATTAGCATATCAATTGTCATCTACTACCATTGGTCAATACACATGACTAGCATGGCATTGGCTGGCACAAAGATGCATGCATTCAGTCCCGTCTGACTGTGTCCTGTGGTTCTTTTGGTCGTGTGTCAATTGTCCTCTGCTTCCTCCAAGCTCACTGCTGGGTGTGAGGAAAACTCCAGAAGAAAGTCCCTGAGGAACGTCTCCCTGCTGTGTTTAGTGACACCACAGTGTCATTCAATATAAATAAGTGATTAGCCAATACAAGTTACTCAACTGGACCCGTAGGTTCGGCTGCTGGAGCAAAGTGGAGCATTCAAATGAGACTCGGAGGCAGCAATATACAGCTGAATAATTGCCAGCTTTAGTGAATAAATGGAAAAGAATGGAAAAGAATGGAAAAAATAAAAATAAAAAGTCATTTAACAACATACAATTGAAGTGGATATAACATCCACCATGTGACTAGTCAAAACCAAACCAAAAGTTTGTTCCCTTTGTTTCTTCAAATCTCAGCTGAGTCAAACTTGATCTCGGGTGCACCCTTGTTACTTCAGTTTGGAGCGTAACTTAAAATCCAAGTTACTGTATCTAATCTGGTTCTAGGCTCACAGTTCACTGTGCAAATCAGTAACAAACACCATTCAGACAGGAAGGATACCATGCACTTCAGCACCAGTACACAATTTCAGTCATTAGCAATCAGTAGTTGAAATAAGTCCAAAATATTAGAAACAGTCAAAAAACACAAAAAATAAGTCCTCAGTTCCCAGGAAAAGAAAAAATGTCAGTGGTGTCCAGAGTCCAAGGGAAAAAAGGGGAAATGTGTGTGTGATGTTGGGGGAAAAGGGAAATTGTGTAATGGGCTGAGTGTGAAGGCGTCTGCAGATGCTGGCCCTACCACATCGAGGAGTGCAGCAGAACTGGTCCAGCGTCCAGTGATATCCTGATGATTCTTTCTAGACCTTATTGGGATGGCTCGCCATCAAGGTCAAAGCGTGGATCCTCACAGGACAGAATCACGCAGGACAATCATTGTAGAATCAAGGCACAGCAAAAAAAAAAAAAAAAAAAAAAAAAAAAAAAAAAAAAACCCTGACCGATCTCTCTGGGGGGTTTTGCACACGGCACGAAATGGAGGTGCCCAGCTAAACCACAGGCCTCTTTCGGCTTCAGGCAGTAAAGAACAAGTTGTAGAAAACTGCTGGGAAGCTTCACTCTTTCAGCTTCAGTATATTGTAGGTTTATCTTGTTTCACTCGCGGTCTGCTTCTTATCGTGCACTCCCACTCACGTACACTATGATCATGTACTCTGCTGCTGAAATCCAAACGTCTCTCTGACCCAACAACAGCGTTACCTACTCTCCTAGCAGGTGGGTGGGACTAACTGTCGTGGGCAACATCTCGGATTGGCTGAGCTGATCTTGTAACTACATTCTGAACTGTTCATTGGGGGAAAATGTGCAACTTTACATTTGACAATTAATGGTAAATAAGAATGAAATAAAAATATATTCTTTCTCTCTTAGCACAATAATTAATATTTTCCACTTAGCAAAAGATTTAAGAGAGAAACTAATTTTAATTAACTATTTTATCTTTGCTGTTCTGCATGTTTAGTGTCTTATACTGTATGTATTTTATCATGTGGGTTACATACACATAACTTTTTTTCCCCTCACTGTCTGGCATTAAATCAGATTAAACTTTTCCTGTTTTAGGTAAATTAGGATGACCAAAATTATTTATATTTGATAAATAATTTTTACATTTGGTTAATAATTTTTTGGATTTTTTTTTTTTTATTACTTTCCTTCAACGTCAGAAGTCTGCATACACTAATATCAAGAAGAGAATTGTGGACCTCCACAAGTCTGGTTCATCCTTGGGTACAATTTCCAGATGCCTGAAGGTGCAAAATTCATCTGTTCAAACAATTATACACAAGTATAAACACCATGGGAATGTCCAGCCATCATATCATTCAGGAAGGAGACGGGTTCTGTGTCCCAGAGAGGAACGTGTTTTAGTGTGAAATGTGTGTATCAGCCCCAACACAAAAGCAAAAGATCCTGTGAAGATGCTAGCTGATGCTGGTAAGAGTGTCATTATCCATGGGCACCACCATCACCCGGGACCTCAAGTGGGAGCCGACCACCAGCTCCCTCATCAAAAAGGCCCAGCAGAGGATGTTCTTCCTGCGGCAGCTGAGGAAGCTCAAGCTACCCACCAAGATGTTGGTGCAGTTCTACACGGCCATCATCGAGTCCATCCTCACCACCTCCATAACCGTGTGGTACGCAGGAGCCACTGCCAGGGACAGACTAAGGCTGCAGCGCGTCATGCGCGCTGCTGAGAAGGTGATCGGCTGCAAGCTCCCATCCCTCCAGGACCTGTACATCTCCAGGACCCGGAGGCGTGCAGGCCGGATCATAGCCGATCCTTCACACCCTGGTCACGTACTGTTTGCCCCCATCCCCTCAGGTAGAAGACTTCGGTCCATTCAGACTAAAACCTCCCGTCACATGAACAGCTTCTTCCCCTCTGCCATCAGACTGCTGAACACTAAGTGACTTACTGACTCTCGTGCACTACGTACAGCAGCTCAACCAGACTCATGTCAATCATCACTGTTTTCTTTTTGCATTACTGACTGCACTTTGGGGTACTCCACAATATCTGCTGCTCGCTAATATATTTAAAAATTGCTTTGTCTAGTATTACTCATTCATATTCTACATTTTATTGCATGTATAGTTTTTTATTTCTTTTATTTTTATCATGTTTAATGTTGCAGCATTGCACCGAGACAAATTCCTAGTTTGTGTACTACATGAACAATGGCAATAAATCTGATTCTGATTCTCCACAGTGAAACAAGTCCTGTACAATGCCCAACAGCTAAGGAAAATAATGATGGACAGGGCAAACTTTCAGCGCCTGATATATGTAACACACACACCCTAAGGGGTATATACCCCAGAAAAGGGAACCATGATGATGATGATGATGATGTACCAACATGGGCTGAAAGGACACCCAGCGAGGAACAAGCCATCATTCCAAAAGCAACATAAAAAAGCTAGATTACATTTTGCAAATGTACACAGGAACAAAGACCTTATTTTTTGAGACATGTCCTGTGGTCTCCATCCATCCATCCATCTTCTACCGCTTTTCCGGAGGTCCGGGTCGCGGAGGCAGCAGTTCAAGCAGAGAAGCCCAGAATTCCCTCTCCCCAGCCACCTGCTCCAGCTCTTCAGAGGGGATACCAAGGCGTTCCCAGACTAGCTGGGAGACATAGTCTCTCCACCGAGTCCTGGGTCTGCCCCGGGGTCTCCTCCCAGTGGGACGTGCCTGAAACACCTCAAGTGGGAGGCGTCCAGGAGGCATCCTAATCAGATGCCCATACCACCTCAACTGACTCCTTTCAATGTGGAGGAGCAGCGGTTCTACTCTGAGCCTCTCCCGGATGACTGAGCTCCTCACCCTATCTCTGAGGGTGAGTCCAGCAATCCTACGGAGAAAGCTCATTTCAGCCGCTTGTATCCGCGATCTCGTTCTTTCGGTCATTACCCAAAGCTCGTGACCATAGGTGAGAGTAGGAACGTAGATTGACTGGTAAATCGACAGCTTTGCCTTAGAACTAAGCTCCCTCTTCACCACAACAGACCGGTACAACGTCCGCATCACTGCAGATGCTGCTCCAATCCGTCTGTCGATCTCTCGCTCCATTTTCCCCTCACTCGTGAACAAGACCCCAAGATACTTAAACTCCTCCACTTGGGGCAGGAGCCTGTCCCCAACCCGGAGAGGACAATCCACCTTTTTCCGGCTGAGGACCATGGACTCGGACTTGGAGGTGCTGATTCTCATCCCAGCCGCTTCACACTCAGCGGCAAACCGTCCCAGCAAGAGCTGTAGGTCATTGCTGGATGAAGCCAACAGGACAACATCATCTGCAAACAACAGAGATGAGATCCTGTGGTCACCAAGCATGACACCCTCCATTCCCTGGCTGCGCCTAGAAATCCTGTCCATAAAAATTATGAACAGGACCGGTGACAAAGGGCAGCCCTGGCGGAGTCCAACTCTCACTGGGAATGACTCCGACCGAGTGTTGGCAATGCGAACTAAACTCTCACAACGGTCGTACAGAGACCGAATAGCTCGTAACAACAAGCCCGATACCCCATACTCCCGAAGCACCCCCCACAAAAATCCATGAGGGACGCGGTCAAATGCCTTCTCCAAGTCCACAAAACACATGTAAACTGGTTGGGCAAACTCCCACGAACCCTCAAGAATTCTCGAGAGGGTAAAGAGCTGGTCCGATGTGCCACGGCCAGGACGAAAACCACATTGCTCCTCCTGAATCCGAGGTTCGACCAACGGCCGGACTCTCCTCTCCAGTACCTTGGCATAGACCTTCCCAGGGAGGCTGAGGAGTGTGATCCCTCTAAAGTTGGAGCACACCCTCCGGTCCCCTTTTTTGAAGAGAGGAACCACCACCCCGGTTTGCCATGCCAAAGGCACTGCCCCCGACCTCCACGCAATGTTGCAGAGGCGTGTCAACCATGACAACCCAACAACATCCAGGGCCTTGAGGTACTCGGGGCGAATCTCGTCCACCCCCGGGGCCCGGCCACCAAGGAGATTTTTAACCACCTTGGCGACCTCAGCCCCTGTGATAGGCGAGTCATCCCCCTCGTCCCCAAACCCTGCTTCCTCTGTGGAAGGCGTATCAGTGGGATTGGTACGTCCTGTGGTCTGATGAAACTAAAACTACAGCACAGTGGTACAGTGGTTAGCACTGTTGCCTAACAGCTAGAAGGTTCCAGGTTCGAATCCCCAGGCTAGCAGGGGTGGGAACCTTTCTGTGTGGAGTTTGCCCCAGCGGCCACCACGGTCCTTGCCAGTGGACAGTCTAACATAATTTTATAACTTGTTTTTCTATGTCATATTTTACATGTAGTAGATGTTTAAGGATAATTGATGAGTGCTGTATATTATTAATAAATATTAACAACATAAAGCAACAGAGTTCAAATACTTCCCGTTATTTGTAAGAACAGTTTACAATTGGAATGAATTAAAAATCACATTTTTCATGATATTCTATTTTTTTTTAGATGCACTTGCACATGTAAATGCATTTGCATATTTTTCAGTGTGAGGTTATTTTCCTAAACTTTGGATATGTTTATAATAATGGACCCAATTTGGGATTTATTATTTTTATTTAGTTTATGGTTTCTGCATCATGAGTTTAACTGTGATCCCTGAGTGAAGGTCTGCATTTTTCAAGTGCTTTGTAGTGAAACGTGACTGTTCTTAAAGTGTAAAATTCCTAAATGTTAAACTGTACAGTTTTCAATTGTTATCACAGTTTTCTGTATGTATTCATTATACACCTCCAGAAAAAATTACAAGACCTAAGAAACCACTGCAAAATTATCACTTTATTTGGTTTTACTGTTTATATGTATGTGTTTCAATGAAATGAACAATTTTGTTTTATTTGCTAACCTACTTAAAACAACTCATCCAATTCCAAGTCAGAATATTGTCATTTAGAGCAATTACTTACAGAAAATCATAACTAGCCATTACAAGAAAAAGATGTTGCTTTTTGATATGCTTTTGAATCAAATAATGCAAAGAAAACAAGTTCATGTTCATCCTTAAACAATACTTCAGTTTTAACTTTGCAAGAACTCAAATCTGTATTTGTGAAATAGCTCTGTTTTTATTCACAGCTGAGCGTTCATGCATCTTACCATGTTTACTGTGAATGGGTTAAAAAGTTAAATATTTCTTCTACATAATGTGACTGAGTCCTTGTTGTTCTTTCCCCATTTAACACCGGTGTTGCATTGGTTTGATCTGTGGAAAGACAGGCGTACTTACACACTGCATCTAGTCACAGCTCAAGTAAGGTCATTTCTGCATGTTCCCCTCTGTCTAAAGCTGGATTATAATTTGTTCAGGAAAAAGCAAAGCAGTCTGTTTCCTGTAAATGATTGTCTTCAGCCAGTCCTCCAATTTAAGGGTAACTAGTCTAGATTAGGAGCAGGAAATCATCTGGTAGCTTTATGTACAGGTACATGACTATGACAAGTGGTTTGTTGTGGCACTCAAAATTTTAACTGTACTGCTTTGAGTCTATGCATGTCAAATGTAAAAAGTACTACTAGTAATTATAGTTTTCAACTAGTCTATACAGTGTTTATCTGACTTAAAGACCTTGGTGGAGTGGCAACATATTTTTCTGGGGCGGGGGGGGGGGGGGGCAGAAAACACATGACATGACACATATTGTAACCAGAATATGTTAATTTTATACTATTTATTTCTTTTTGTTAAATTTTGCACAGTAACTTTGCATAGGGAACTTACCATTTGAAGTATTGTACAACCGAGGCTTGAATGTTGGAATATTGGGCCAGTTGGGGTCCCACCCAGACATCCTGTGTTTGGACTTTTTACTGGTATCATCTTTCGCTCCTTCCTCTGCTCTCACCACTCCTGGACCCTCTGCCTGAACACTTTCTTCTCCTTGGCTCCTCTCTTCTGTCTCATCTTTCCCTCTCTGAGCTCTGTCTAATTCCAGTTCTCTCTCTGTCTATGGTGGTATACAAACAGGCTAGAAAATACCAAGTGTCGTGTTTTGTCCTGCAGGATTTTTTTGTCATAAATAAATGACATAAATGACAAATAAATGACATAAATGACAAAAATACAGACGTGAATAAAATTGTTGGTACCCCTCTGTTAATGAAAGAAAAACCCACAACGGTCACAGAAATAACTTGAATCTGACAAAAGTGGTAATAAATAAAAATTCTATGAAAATTAACCAATGAAAATCAGACAATGCTTTTGAATTCTGGTTCAACAGAATTATTTTAAAAAAACAAACTCATGAAACAGGCCTGGACAAAAATGACAGTACCCCTAGAAAAGATTGAACATGATGTGACCATAGGGACATGTTCAACCAAGATGTGTCCTCTAATTAACATCACAGGTGTCTACAAACTTGTAATCAGTCAGTCGGCCTATTTAAAGGGTGACAAGTAGTCACTGTGCTGTTTGTTGACATGGTGTGTACCACACTAAACATGAACCAGAGAAAGCAAAGGAGAGAGTTGTCTTAGGAGATTAGAAAGAAAATTATAGACCAGCATGTTAAAGGTAAAGGCTATAAGACCATCTCCAAGCAGCTTGATGTTCCTGTGACTACAGTTGCACATATTATTCAGAAATTTAAGATCCACGGGACTGTAGCCAACCTCCCTGGACATGGCCGCAGGAGGAGACGGATAATATGAATGGTAACAAAAGAGCCCAAAACAGCCTCTAAACACATTCATGGTGAACTCCAAGGTCAAGGTACATCAGTGTCAGATCGCACCATCCGTCGTCGTTTGAGCCAAAGTGGACTTCATGGGAGACGACCAAGGAGGACACCACTGTTGAAAACAAATCATAAAAAAGCCAGACTGGAATTTACCAAACTGCATGCTGACAAGCCACAAAGCTTCTGGGAGAATGTCCTATGGGCAGACGAGACAAAACTGGAACTTTTTGGCAAGGCACATCAGCTCTATGTTCACAAACGCAAAAATGAAGCATACCAAGAAAAGAACACTGTCCCTGCTGTGAAACATGGAGGAGGTTCTGTTATGTTCTGGGGCTGCTTTGCTGCATCTGGCACAGGGTGTCTTGAATTTGTGCAGGGTACAATGAAATCTCAAGACAATCAAGGTATTCTAGAGAGAAATGTGCTGCCCAGTGTTAGACAGCTTGGTCTCAGTCGCAGGTCATGGGTCTTGCAACAGGATAATGACCCAAAACACACAGCTAAAAACACCCAAGAATGGCTAAGAGCCAAACATTGGACTATTCTAAAGTGGCCTTCTATGAGCCCTGATCTAAATCCTATTGGACATCTGTGGAAGGAGCTGAAACATGCCATCTGGAGAAGGTACCCTTCAAACCTGAGACAACTGGAGCAGTTTGCTCATGAGGAGTGGGCCAAAATATCTGCTGAGAGGTGCAGAAGTCTCATTGACAGTTACAGAAATTGTTTGATTGCAGTCATTGCCTCAAAAGGTTGTGCAACAAAATATTAAGTTAAGGGTACCATCATTTTTATCCAGGCCTGTTTCATGAGTTTGTTTTTTAAAATAATCCTGTTGAACCACAATTCAAAAGCATTGCCTGATTTTCACTGGTTAATTTTCAGAGACTTTTTATTTATTACCCCTTTTGTCAGATTCAAGTTATTTCTGTGACCACTGTGGGTTTTTCTTTCATTAACAGAGGGGTACCAACAATTTTGTCCACGTCTGTATGTGTATTTTTTTTGTATTTTTCTTCTAGTTTTTTTTTCCCATCGAGAAAGAGTAGGAAAGAGAAGGGATAAAAACATTCATAATAGTAATGTACTCATGCATACTTTTATATGATCAGGTGGGTATAGTAGCCAGAAATTCTACTCATGTACTGTAAAAGCAGTCCTTTGAAATTAATAATTAAAAGCAGACAACCAAAAATTTATTGGTGAGTTAAGGGGACAAAGAGCACCCACTTAAAAACTTGAGTAATGACTTCAGTCTTGAAGGTTTGAGGTTTTTCTCCAAAGTTTATAACAATTTTCTTGTAGTTTTCTACTTTTCTCTGTAAATTTATTTAAATTTGAAACCATTTTCCTCATTTGTAATTTCTGCTTGTAAAATTATGACTTTTCTTGTATATTTGAGACTTTATTATAATCTTGTGGATTATTTTAGAGCTAATTTTTGTCTATTTTTTTTATAAAATTACTGTGTTTTTTTTTTTATAAATTTGAAACAGATTGTGGTAAAATTTTTATTTTTTCCCTTATACAATTTACACTTTTGACCATAATTTTGCAGAGCCAAAACAGATAACTCTGATTTCAAAGAAAAAAATATTAATAAAATTATATTTGATGAAATAAACTAACTTAAATTACCAAAGATGCAGTTATTTCTGTTATAATATTTCTATATATTTATAGTTTTTTAGAACTCTCCTCACCACCCAGACAGCAAGAAAAACCTCCCTTATTTTGAAATCCAAATGTTGGCACGTTTAGTTTGTTTGATGGATTAAACTCATTCAGTCATCAAATTTAGGTCATCTTAGCTTGCCAGGTACATAATAATGAACATAAATTAGTTAATATTGTAGCGGCTGGTGAAGTAAATCCTCAGCAATTCAGTCACTTTTGCCTTTCCCTGCATATTAAGCCTAACCACACCTGTTTACTAAGCAACTCTTCATCATTGCTCCCGTTACCAGTGGGTTGAAACCACCACAAATGCCTCCACTGCTTACACACCTCTTCTGCTTTTTTCCACAATTAAAGTACCCTAATAAGCTCATGCTTCTCTCAGACAGCAACGCTAGAGACACTCTGCCTGCCGACTGACGGTCATGTGGGTGGTGGTGCTTCCGAACACTGACACGCGGATGACTGTCACGCACGTTGTTCGTGTGCGCACTTGCAGAGCGTCATTCCTTAATTAATTTTTTTCTTAAATTTACATTTCCTCTTAGGTGGCGGCATAACTTCAAGGGTGGCGGCCTGCCACACAGAAATGTTACCAGAGGAAACCCTGCTATATAAGCCTATGACAACACAGTGACACCCATCTGGGGGCATCACTGTGACAACAGCATTAGAGAATTTCTGGACTTGAGTTTTGACTTTTGATTTTGATGTGCCACCACAAGATTTTCAGTGGCCCCCATGTGGCCACCGCTATGAAAAATTTCTGGAGGCGCCCTTGCTGAGACAACCATCCCAAATGTGAAGTATGGGGGTGACAGCATCATGTTGTGGGGGGGGGGGGTCTTGCTGCAGGAGGGTCTGGTGCACTTCACAGAATAGATGGCATTATGAGGAAAAAACATTATGTGGAAATATGGAACCAACATCTCAAGACATCAGCCAGGAAATTAAAGTTAGGGTGCAAAAGTATACAAAATCAAATAAAAAAAAAAAAGGGTCTTCCAAATGGACAATGACCCAAAGTATACCACCAAATTAGTTACAAAGTGGCTTCAGGACAACAAAGTCAATGTTTTGGAGTGGCCATCACAAAACCCTGATCTCAGTCCCGTAGAAGACATGTGAGAGCAAGGTGGCCTACAGACCTGACTCAGTTCTACCAGTTCTGTCAGGAGGAATGGGCCAACATTCCAGCAAACTATTGTGAGAAGCTTGTGTAAGGATACCTAAAACATTTGACCCAAGTCATACAGTTTAACCCCTTGCACTCTGGTCAATTTCCCTAAAAACGCCTAAAAATAACGTACTTAAAGTAAATCAAAAGCTGTTCTTCAACCCTTTACAGTATCTTCATGGGGTTGGTCTCATTTAAAAGAAAACACTTTGAATTTTTTGGCAAACCAGTCATAATCTCTCTAAGTCACAGGTGTCAAACTCATTCCATGGAGGGCCAAGACCCTGCAGGTTTTACCTCCACCCAGTGTCTTCAACAGGTGATTTCATTGAATTTCTTCCCACTGATTGCTGATCAGTGAAAACACCTGCTGAAGACACTGGGTGGAAGTAAAACATGCAGGGTCTTGGCCCTCCATGGAATGAGTTTGACACCCCTGCTCTAAGTGCTCCTGCCACTGAGTAACAGTCATCTAAACATACTGAACTTGAAGAAAATAAAGTTTGCCTGGGTGTTTTTTTTAGATACAAATGCTTGCAAATAACACACAGCTGTCAGATACTGGCTGGAAAATGCAACAGAAATGTAGAACCAAGTGTTATCAAGATGAGGTTAAAATTTTGTAACAATACCACAAAAAATGAATATATTACACAGCTTTTTTTCAGGTTGTTCCCAGGCGTTTTTGAACTGTGCCAAATTGTGCCAAATGGCACAGTTTGGGAAAATGTCTATAACTTTGGAATGATTCAACATAGAAGCTTGATCTTGGGCTCTAATGAAAGGTGACACTCAGGGCTGTGTGTGTGGGGGGGGGGGGCTGTTTATTCATTCATGAATGAATGAATGAACAAACAAGCCCCCCCACACACAAAGAAGCATGCCATGTAAAAAATGTGTGGCCTTTTTTTTACAAGAAAAAATAACCTACAGTGCAATAAAAATTATACTAAAATATCTGCAATGTAGAGGATAACAACTCCCCCCCCCCCCCGCTACAGAGGAGCTCGGCGCACAAAAAAACGGTCTGTCAACGGTCCGTTAAGTGGCGATGACGCACAGTTGTAATTACCGATCGGTCAAAAGTCATTTTAATTACTATTTTCAGTGATAAAGAATAATTTAGCTTATAACACTTACCTGTCCACAACAGCAGTGTCGTTGGCGAACATCTGTTCCTCACTGTCAGCCGAACATGATGCTGGTCCGCTTGTTACGACTCGTGGTTCTGGTCACGCGACCCGGTCAAACCATGATTCCATGATTGCGGTTTTGGCGAACGATTTTTCAAAACAAATAAGAACAGTAGTAATAAAAAAGACTGGCGAACGCTACCGTTACACACAGCGGCTTACACAAAACAGATTTTACGCACGGGACGCACGCTTTCAATCGTCAAACTTCTCTGCTTCAATTGGCTCGCTGTATTCGCAGTCATTGGTAGGCGGGTCCTTCTTGCTAGGTTTTCAGTCATTGGTTCTTCAAGGTTTCAGAAACCAAATTCAAGGCTCTTATTAGTCGAATGAGAGGTCAATCAAATCTAAACCAATCAAAACACTCCTTTGGCTTTCTGTTCGCGGCTGTCTGTACTGGAAGAACGAAAATGCAGCTTTTTTTTTTTTTCAGTGTGCACTGAGACGCACAGTGCGCACTGAGACGCACTAGGACGCAGAGACGTGACCGCTCACGGTATCCCGGAGTGCAAAGTGGAGGTTAAAGGCAATGCTGCCAAATACTGAGGAAATGTCTCTAAATTGTCCTTAGGTATGACTGTGAGAGTGAATTGTTGTCTGTCTCTCTGTGTTGGCCCTGCGATGGACTGGTGATCTGTCCAGGGTGTACCCTGCCTCTCGCCCAAAGATGCTGGGATAGGCTCCAGCCCCCCACGACCCGAAAAGGATTAAGTGGAAGAAGATGGATGGATGTCTGTAAACTTCTGACTGAAGAAAGTAATAAAAAAAAATCTCTAAAAAATTATTAGCAAATATAAAAATGATTTAGCAAATAGAAATAATTTTGGTGATCCTAACTGACCTAAAACAGGGAAAGTTTAATCTGATTTAATGTCAAGAGAGTGAAGAAAAAAAGGTTATATGTTTTTTTATACAGTGTACTGTATGTAAACTTCTGGTTTCAACACAGAGTATACTTAAGGCGCTTTTCCATTAGCCCCGCTTAGCCCCGATTAGAAAACCCGACTCGACTCACTTCGACTCGGTTCGCCCTCGGTTGCGTTTCGACATTACTGCTGACACGCCTGGGGTGGGTGGGATTTCTTGAACAGCAAGGCGGCGCCACACTCTCGTGACGTGATGCGCGCGACCCAAGCAAACATAATATGGCTGCTCTACAAGGCGACTCCTCGGTCTTTGGCTTTTTTCGCCGTAAATACCAAAAAGGACCGCCAGATAAGGGTACAGGCAGCGAGACGAAACACTCTGAAATAGTTCTGCAGCTTCTGGGAGAGCCGAAGACATGAGGATACAAACTAGGTCATATATGACGGTAAGCTAATGGTTGCTAATGCTAGTTTGCTTTAAGTACGTCGTGCTACACTGTAATGTCTGCAAGTTAGGTACTAAAATATGTATGCTGTGTGTGTGTGTGTTTCAGATGGCTCTGTTGTTGGGAAATTACCTCTTCAAACGGTCGGTCTGGCGTTCAGCACAGCCTCTCACTGTCATCAGCCTGTCACTGATGTCATCAGCCTGTCACTGATGTCAGCACAGCTTCACCAACGATCAGTGGTTATAGAGCTTAAGAATGTCTGTAGAAACGTTTATTTCCTGTACAACAAATTGCTCTGCTCTGCGTGAAAATCATGGAGAGACTGTTCAGACATCATGGACGTACCTGCTTCTGCAGCAGAGTCTGAGATGTGGTCATAGAAAAAAATGATCAGCTGACACAACTTGATCGACAGTTTAATAACTATATTAGCCACAAAATATGTATTCAAAAAGTAAACAGTACTGAGTTACGTATAATAAGATATATTTGATAGTTATGATGTATTTTAGGCCAAAACAAACTTGATCTAGGATTAAAGGCAATTAAAATAATGCAGTCACAAGGTTACATGGAAAATAATTGATTTATTAGATACATGTACTGTAGAAATATATATTCTCTGCATCAACAACGTACTATACATGCATCCATGTAGTATTGCACTGGGAATTGCACTGACAATAAACCTGTGAAGTTTTTGCAGATGCCTTTTTTTTTATATATGTGAAGGTTACCACCATGTGGCACAAATTAAATACTGAAAGATTGGAAAAGCTGTCTAAGAACAATCCAGAAGTTTGAGAAATCACTTTTGGTTTGTAAGTCTGTCAACAAAATAATGAACCATAAAGCAGTTTGTGTTAAAATGTTAAATCCCATTAAACCTAATCCCGGGCTTCCAATCAGGTGTCATGGGGGGCCAAGACCCTGCAGGTTCTCTCTTCTACCCAGTCTCTTCAGCAGGTGTTGTCACTGATCTGCAGTCAGTGGAAGAAGTTCAGTGGAATCTGCTGTTGAAGACACTGGTTGGAGGTAAAGCCTGCAGGGTCTTGGCCCTCCATGGCACATGATTGGACACCCCTGCCCAAACCCATTATGATGAAGAGCAGATGCTAATATGACCCAGAACTCCTCCATATACATCCAACAATACAGTCTTCAGTTAATAAAATAATTGTTTTGGTTACTTTTTTCTTAAAAATGAGCCATTATTTTCAAGGTCACCGATAAATCCTTTGTACAGTTGACTCTTTTCCCACCGGTGTCTTAACAGACAAAATTGAAAATCATGATGCAAACACTTAAGTCACTAAATTGTTTATTACAATCAGCAGCAAATTCCAGATTATTCAGAATGTGCAAAATTCAAACTGTAAAAAAGAATAAAACTGGAATGGGTCACACACGGCTGCCACGCTCCCTCACTGAGAAGCAACTGGATCGGCCCCTGGTACTGGTCTAGCAGAACTTCAGCCTGCATCTCTGTAAATATTGAGGCAAGGTCCAGTTGGGGTGGACATTTTCCCTCTTGCATAGACAAAAAACAAATGGGTGGTGGTTAATTAAAGCAAGTGTAAAACATATTTGGGAAATACACTTGTTGCTAAAAGCCAGTGGTGGAATGTGAATTAATGAATGAATCTTTATTTCGGATTGATTAAAGGTAAAGATTAAAAGAAAATAGAATAATATAACAAAGAGGAAAAAATCTAACAAGGTCAAATTAAACAATAACTCCTCTGATTATACAGTTCAACATAGGTTATCTGAAATGGGTGATGGCTGAAGCTGCAGCTTATATTGCCCACCATATTCCATCCAAGAATTCAAAAGAAAAACAAAACAGGAGGGATTACAATTTGAATGTGACAATAAAGTACTTCGTTGTTGTATTTAACCACAATTTTCATGTAGCTGCGCTTCACTAGATTTTACAAGGGCTGGGTTACATTTAAAATCATCTGCTTTTACTGTGGCTTCAGCAATCAGAATGAATTAATACATTCACTTGAATGGAATATAGTACTTTAACTGATGGTGTGAATCACCGAGTATGGAATCACTCAGTCAAAATATGAAGTTTTTATCAATAAAAGTTTGTCTTGTCTGTAAAAGTGTCTCTTCTTGCCCTGGCTTCAAGTGTGGGCGGTGTTTTGTACTAGCATTGCTAAAATATAAAAGGAAGCACTACAATGGGTCTCAAATATTTGTAATGTGTCCTGTTACTGCATGAGTTTATTGATGATAGACTATAAACTACACATATAAAGTAAATTATATTGACGACTGAACATCTCACATTCGCCAAAACATACAGTTATGAACATAACTCACAAAGGATCACACAAGTGATCTGACAAAAAAATAAATACATTAACAAGCGGTTTATTTTACAGTTGATGTGCCATATTCACACAATCAAATAAATCTCAGTTCAGTCCCTTTTATATTAAGTGGAAATTGTGCTTTTGACACTTAACCTATAAAAGCAAAGGATTTCAGTACTTTCCACAGTGGTGAGGTAGGTTGTGGGGAGGCTGATTTCGTCTTGCCTAGACAAACGACAGAAATGGATGTTGGTTAGTTTCAAGCAAGTTCAATACATATACAGGCACATCTCAAAAATCAGAATACCATGAAAAAATTAAATATTTTTGTCATTCATTTCAGAAAGTGAAACCCATTTATAGATTCATTACAGGAACAGTGATATATTGAAAGTGTTTATTTTAATATTGATGATTACGGCTACAGCCCATATTAACCAACACCTCAGCGGCCAACATTTATATTTAAAAACTATTTTTTAAAGTTAATTTTATGTAATATTCCAATTTTTTGCAAAATAGAATTTGGGGTTTTCAGGGGCTGTAAGCCGTAATCAGCAAAATTAAAATAAATAAACGCTTCAAATATATCACTGGCTGTGTAATGAATCTATATAATATACGGATTTATCTTTCTGAAATGAGTCAGTGGTTGGATGTGACAAAAATGCTTCGTTTCCCTGACAAGCACTGCAGGATCCACAGAATAGGTGTGTGGGTCTATTCTGACGCTTTAGAAAATTATATGAATGACTTTATAAATCACTGGTTTGAAAAAGCAATTTTAATATGACGAGATTTCGGCTCCTGTGGTCCATTTCACCAGTATCACAATATAAACAGGGAGGCTATAACCCCTGGCATGTGGAAACACATTCTAGCATTAAATTGCACACAGTTTAATGCGCAGCACCAAAGTGCAATACAAAACACAAACCAGGACTTTAACCAGGATTAACATATTTCATCGTTTTGCTCTCACAAGCAAATATTTAGGAGAAAACAAGCGCGATTCAGCAGTTGGTACTAGCTAGCTACTAGCAATAAAAACGTTAGCTAAAAATCGTTAGCCAGCACAGAACAGCACTGTATGGCTCAAAAAAAGTGAGCTTACCACCAACAGGATAAATAAGCAAACAGATGCACATTATTACAAATCACTCACCATCGATGGTTCTCTCACATTCGTCTTCAGCTTGTCCATAGTGCGGTTTCTATGCTGTGCAGCCATATAGGTCCGGGTCACTCCTCACTGTGGATCTGCCACAAAGCAGAGAAAACTCCGCACCTCTTCGTTGGACCACGGTGTAGAGTTCCACAAAACCTACAACGCTGTCTGTTTTAATATCATATTTACTCCGTGACCGAGTTAGTCCATGACAATATTGCAAATGGCGGTCATCAGAAGATAGCGAAGACGGTCGCTTTTGTGACGTTACGACCTGACCAATCAGCGGCGAGCAGTCTGTTGACGTCACATCATGGCCCGACTCAGCCCGGTTGGACTCTGCCCTAGATCAGGTACGAAAATAGCGCCTGCTAACCGGTGCTGGAATTAATGGAAAATGCTCAAACGCAGGCTGAGTGATGCGGTGTAGGGCTAAGCGAGGCTAGTGGAAAAGGCCCTTTACAGTCCAACTAGTGAGATGATGCTTATTTTCAAACATTTAACATGTCCCGCAAAGGCTGCTGGGAAATGGGAAGTCTGTTTTCTTCTTGCAGTGTTTCTCCTACTGTTAATGGACCCCCCCCCCCCCCCCCCCCCCAGAGTATCAAGTTAATTTTATTTTTCTATATAGCGCCAGATTACAACAGAAGTTATTTTAAGACGCACTCACTATAGAACAAGTCTTTACCTTGTCCTTTTATTAAACAAACTAAATGTATGTATGTATGTATGTTATTTATTTTATTCACACAACAGCAGCTCATTTCTGTCTCTTCTCCTCTGCGCTCTGGTATCATGCAGCGGGGCGGAACTCCGTTGTGTGTAAACACAGACAATGTCGATCATAAAAATTTATCGACGCAGATTTTTACTGTCGACGAATCGTTTAATTTTAAAGTTTATATGCATGCCGTGGAAATGTTCAGTTTAACTGTTCCAGCGATGAAGATCACATCATGGCGACACAGAACAGAGAAAATCATGGAGAAGAAGAGGCCAAAACTTTCTAAAGTATGGGAGCATTTTATCAAAAACACACAAATGAAACAAGTTAAATGTAAACTCCATAAAGCAGAGTTGTCATTATCACATCAGCACTACAGCAACGCATCCATCCTCCTCCCCATCCTCCCTCTGCTCTGTCCGCCGGCTCGGCTGCCTGCCAGCAAGTCTCTGCTGCGCTTCATCCTGATGATGACTGAAGCTGGGCCACTTAAAAACACCGCACTGGTAAGGTTAGCAAGTAAATTTAGTGCTTCTTATTCTCATTGAGTGACTGTCTCAACTTTCGAAAAGCGATTAAACTGTTAGCATGTGCTGTTTATGTTAGTTTACCTGCCGGACAATAATCTCGCTTGGATGATGGCTGCTGACGGCTGAGCTGTTTCAGTTCTGCTGGCTAACGTGTTAAATGCACTAATTTAGTGAAATACAGGAGTGGCTTACTCTCTTCCCTCTTTTTGTTGTGGTAATATCAGGCCTCGTTCTGAACATTAGTGCATTTGAGTAAATTAGAATAGTACCATGATTTCTAATTTAATTTATAAAAACTGTAACCATAATCATCAAAAATAAATTAAAATGGCTTAAATATTTCACCCAGTGGGCCCTATTAGGACAATCATCCGCGCACTTTTCTGTCAGACTTCCCGCCGTACGCCTGTGTTTTTGTTAGTTTCTGTTAGCGCATTATTAGTTTTTTACACTTTGCGTCACGTCATCAACTTACCAGTAGATGGTGCACCTGCTATGCGCTGACAGGCGGGGTCTCATTTCAAAGAGGTGTGGCGGTGCACAATCTAATGTGCATTACTATTATCATGCATTCCATGAGAATCTGCTTTTGATCAGGAAACAGGAGGTATATGGTCAGAAGTGCATAAAGGTTAAATAAAAATTAAAATTTCAGTGGCGTGTTTTGAAATCGCACAGCTCTGGAGCTCACGAGGAAATTGCATCCACTGGGATCTTGTTTTAATAGAGCTGTAACAGTCATCATATAATCGCCCATCATTTTAATTATATGATGATCACATACTAGTTTTTTAATTCCATCCACACACTCATTTGAATTGCAGACTTACCATTGGAATCTATAGATTAGGCATTAATGTAGAATTTTTTTTAGGGGAATAAATGAATGAACAGGCAGTGTGATGAGCAATGTGGGAAGGGGGGGCATGTTAGTCTGATGAGTTGTATTCCTGTATTCCATTCACATTTTCATTTTCATTATGGACTTATTACGGATTAATGTGTTTATTTTTAGGGGAATAAATGAATGAACAAGGAATGTGCAGTGTTGTACTTTTCACTGTAACTCCCCAGAGAAACAGGAGATGCGTCTACATCTGCGTCGGGAGGGATTGGGAAACTGGGACACAGACCCCGCATGAGACAGGGAAGACCGTGGGTCGGCAAAAGTAACAGGAGAGAGAGCCCTTCATCTCCCCACGGGCTGGGGGTGACTTCCGTGCCATTGTTAATGAAAGTTTATGAAAGTTTGCACAGGCAGCATCCTCTTTACTTGAAGTTTAAAACCCATTCATGTCTGTGTTGCATCTGTGTATACTACATTAAACCATTCAGCTGATTTTTCAGCCCATTCTTCACAGTTTGTTCTAACATAACTAACTGGGCATCAGCTGTGATCGATGTCTTCCTTATTACCAAGCAGTGTTACAATCGTGTGCATTTTGGCTCACACACATGGGCTTTGGTCAGCGCAAAACCTGTCTTAAACCGTCATGATCACAATTCACTTTAGATAATGCACCTCTGTGCATTAAAGGGATGGGACGGAGCGCTTTGGATTGGATTATCCAAAACACACCTCTGAATGATTAGACTGGCCTCTTTGGGTCATGTGCCGGTGGAAAGTTCATTTTTACGCCATTGTGATAAGGAAATGCCCATAAACGTGTTCTGCATCAGTGACAACTAACTAACCGAGCCCATTGTTGTAATACGGCCCTGTGTGTAGTGAAGGCTCACTTTCCTACACTGTAACTTAAAGCATTTGCAAAATGTTATTTTGGACTGGAAGAAGTTCTTTTTATTTTCATCTGAAGCCTAACTGAACTTTTAAACTTCCAGACCCAGAAAGGTTTAATATGATGGACTGTTTTCTTTTTTACTTTTATGGATTTTAATGTGATTCTAGTTTGTTTTGAACATGAAGAGTTATAACAGCTTTCCAAACTGCAGCAGAAGCTGCTATTTGCATTTTTGCACTTTATTTTTGGGTTAAAAGACTGCATTTTAACTTCTGTTATTTAATT
This sequence comes from Pholidichthys leucotaenia, assembly GCA_020510985.1. Lineage (NCBI taxonomy): Eukaryota > Metazoa > Chordata > Actinopteri > Cichliformes > Pholidichthyidae > Pholidichthys > Pholidichthys leucotaenia. Next base: position 238,040,381 of record CM035839.1, read on the forward strand.
GTGTTGCTCCAAACACTTTTTATTAAGCTGTCAAGTTCAAGTTTCCAACTTGTTTCATGGGTCATTATTCTATTTAACTATGGGAACTTTTTATAATAGGCTATGTTATATTAAGACAGAGACTGACAACAAAGTGATTTTCACAGGTGTGCAGGTTTAAACAGGTGAGGTTAAACATGACCTGGAGCCCTGAATATGAGCCATGCCAACAGGAAGCAGAGATGGTGGACATGACAAAAAAAAAAACAAAACAAGATGGCGCCCACAGCGGCCGTCGTGGTGTATCGCTGCCCTTTAATTTTTATAATTTGTCTGTTTTTGTTCACTGATTGTGCATCTGCCGGTTCATACACCCGTGAAGAACTACTAAATATCAGGACTCTCACCCCCATGGACCTTCTTCCAGTTTTTTTAGCTCCTGCCGCTGATCTGATCCATTGTTTGGCCAAAAAAGCAAGACGGCGGAAAAGAGGGAAGAGAGGAGGGATTCTCACTCGACTACGAAAAAGAGGCTCGCGAACAGCCTTGCCTGGCATATTTCTATCCAATGCCAATTCTCTCCTGAACAAGGTAGAAGAATTAAGACTGCTGATGCGTTTCAAGGACCTCGCTTCCTCGTCTGTCATCTGCTTCTCTGAGACCTGGCTTAATGAGAGCATTCCAGATAGCGCGATCAGCCTCGAGGGTTTCCAGCTGATTCGTGCTGACCGCGTCACAGAGCTCTCCGGTAAGTCTATCGGAGGAGGAGTGTGCTTCTATATTAACAACAGCTGGTGCTCTGATGTAACGGTGATTTCCAAACACTGTTCTCCCGCCCTGGAATTTCTTTTCATTAACTGCAAGCCATTTTATTCCCCGCGGGAGTTTGCCTCATTCATTCTCGTCGCTGTGTACGCCCCTCCTGACGCGGACACGCGCGAAGCTCAGCGCGTGCTCGCAGATCACATCCAACTCACGGAGCGGAACTTTCCAGACTCCCTGGTTATCGTGGTGGGCGATTTTAACCAGAGCAATCTGAGTCACGAGCTCCCCCGCTACAAACAGTGTATTAAATGTCCAACCAGAGGAAATAACACGCTAGATCACTGTTATACTTCAGTAAAGGACGCATATCGCGCTGTTCCCCGCGCTGCGCTGGGACTATCTGATCACGTGATGGTTCACCTCATCCCCACATACAAACAAAGACTGAAACTCACTAAACCTGTTGTGACCACCACAAAGAAATTGACCAGTGAAGCTGGAGAGAAACTGAACACATGCATGGAAATAACTGACTGGGGCATGTTTAAAAGAGCCACACATGATCTTAATGAGTACACAGACACTGTGAACTCATATATCAACTTCTGTGAAGAGCACATTCTCCCATCGCGCACCAGGATAAGATATTCTAATGACAAGCCTTGGTTCACAGCTAAGCTCAGACGGATCAGGAAGGAGAAGGAAGCAGCGTTGAAAAGTGGAGACAGGGACTGCTACAGGGAGGTCAAATATCGGTTTAACAGAGAGCTGAAGAGAGCTAAATCTGTGTATTCTGAGAAACTCCAGCAGCAGTTCACTGCTAATGACTCGGCTTCTGTGTGGAGAGGACTGAGGCAAATCACCAACTATCGGCCTCAGGCTTCTAAAGGTCAGGATGACAAAGCCCTTTGTCAAAGACTGTCCCAACATTACGCCCGTTTTGACACCTCGTCAGCTGTGTCCAACTCACCCACTCCACCCAGCTCCACTGCCTCCTCAGCCCCTAATTCATCAAAAGCGGTCCCCCCCTCCTCCTCCTCCCCCCCTCCCCTTGTCATCAGTGAGCAGGACGTGCACAGACAGTTCTCCAGACTGAACCCGCGCAAGGCCCCCGGGCCGGATGGTGTGTCTCCCTCCACCCTGAGACACTGTGCGAAAGAGCTGGCTCCTGTCTTCACAGACATTTTTAACACCTCCCTTAAGCAATGTCACGTGCCGACCTGCCTCAAATCCTCCACCATCATCCCTGTCCCCAAGAAGCCACGGATTACTGGACTTAACGACTACAGACCTGGAGCGCTCACCTCTGTAGTCATGAAGTCCTTTGAGCGCCTGGTCCTGTCTCACCTCAAGTCCATCACCACACCCCTCCTAGACCCGCTGCAGTTTGCCTACCGTGCTAACAGGTCTGTGGACGACGCAGTCAACCTGGCCCTCCACTCCATCCTGCAGCACCTGGACTCCCCGGGAACCTATGCCAGGATTCTGTTTGTGGACTTCAGCTCCGCATTCAACACCATCCGCCCCGATCTGCTCCAGGACAAGCTGTCCCTGCTCAACGTGCCTGACTCCCTCTGCAGGTGGATCACCGACTTCCTGACGGACCGGAGACAGCATGTGCGGCTGGGGAAGTCTGTCTTAGACTCTGTTAGCATCAGCATTGGATCACCCCAGGGCTGTGTACTTTCCCCCCTACTCTTCTCCCTTTATACCAACTCCTGCACCTCCTCCCACCAGTCTGTTAAGCTGATTAAGTTTGCGGACGACACCATCCTCATCGGGCTCATCTCCAACGGCGACGAGTCCGCCTACAGGGAAGAGGTGGCCCAGCTGGTGTCCTGGTGCAGCCACAACAACCTGCAGCTGAATGCTCTGAAGACAGCGGAGATGATTGTGGACTTCAGGAAAGTCACATCCCCCCTGCCCCCCCCTCACCATCACAGGCTCTCCCATCACCTTTGCAGATTCCTTCCGCTTCTTGGGCACCACCATCACCCGAGACCTCAAATGGGAGCCAACCATCAGCTCCCTCATCAAAAAGGCCCAGCAGAGGATGTTCTTTCTGCGGCAGCTGAGGAAGCTCAAGCTACCCACCAAGATGTTAGTGCAGTTCTACACGGCCATCATCGAGTCCATTCTCACCTCCTCCATAACTGTGTGGTACGCAGGAGCCACTGCCAGGGACAGACTAAGGCTGCAGCGCGTCGTGCGCACTGCTGAGAAGGTGATAGGCTGCAAGCTCCCATCTCTCCAGGACCTGTACATCTCCAGGACCCGGAGGCATGCTGGCCGGATCATAGCCGATCCTTCACATCCTGGTCACGTGCTGTTTGCCCCCCTCCCCTCAGGTAGAAGACTTCGGTTCATTCGGACTAAAACCTCCCGGCACATGAACAGCTTTTTCCCCTCTGCCATCAGACTGCTGAACACTAAGTGACTTTTGACTCTCGTGCACTATGTACAGCAGCTCAATCAGACTCATGTCAATCATCACTGTTTTTCTGTTGCATTATTGACTGCACTATGTGGTACTTCACATTATCTGCTACATGCTAATTTTTTAAAACTGCCTTGACTAGTACTACTCATTATTACTAGTATTATTATTATTATTACTTATTATTACTTATTTTTCTACACTTATTGCACGTTTCTAGTCCTTTAGTTTTTTAGTTTATCCCTTTTTCTCATTATGTTTTTAATGTTGCAGCATGGCACCGAGACAAATTCCTAGTTTGTGTATCACATGAACAATGGCAATAAATCTGATTCTGATTCTGATTCTGATGACAGAAATAATAAGATAAGATAAGATAAGATAAGCCTTTATTAGTCCCACAATGGGGAAATTCCAGGATTGCAACAGCATAGGGACAGCAACACTCAGAGCAACAATCAGAAGGCAAGAAAAAACAACATCTAGTAAACATATGTCCATATTACTATAAATGTATATATATAGACACACAGTGCAGAGCATTATGGCTGGTGGATGTGCAGCAGAAAGTCTAAGCTCTCTCTCCGCGGATGCAGCGGGCCAGCTGGAAGTCTTTGGGCATGATGGTGACCCCCTTAGCGAAGAAGAGACCACCAGGTGGGTCTCGCTGGTCTCCTGCAGAGCCATGACGGCGAAGCTCAGGAAACGAAGGACGGTCTTGAAGTCCTGAGCGATCTCCCTCACCAGGCGCTGGACGGGCAGCTTACGGATGAGCAGCTCCGTGGATTTCTGGTAGCGACGGATCTCTCTCAGAGCCACGGGCCTGTGACGGCGAGGCCTCTTCACTCTGCCGGTGGCCAGAGCACCTCTCCGAGCAGCCCTGTGGCTAGCTGTCTCCTGGGGGGCTTCTTCCTCCAGTAGATTTTACGGGCGGTCTGCTTGGTTCTTGCCATCGCTCTTTATTATTCTGTCTTATATTTCTTTCACGCCGCCTAAACTCCAGCCCGGCACCCGCTTCGTTTTCGCTACAGCTCCCGGTATGTCGAGTTTCCCATTAGCACCGGGCGGCGGCCAAGTGCTAGCTAGCACTAGCTCCTCCCCGCTGTAACGTCTCCCACTGCAAACCGTGGCTCCGTCCGCCGACCCGGGAGACCCCCGGGGCGATCCGTGCGTCCGTGATATATATACAGAGTGAAAGGTGTAGAAAGAAGAAGGAAGATAAAAAAAAAAAGGCTGTTGCAACAGGCAGCCGACTCGTGTGGCGCCGCCGGTCCGGCGGAACTAATCCCCATTAGTCGACTAACTAAAACAATAGTCATTAGATTAGTAGACTTTTTTGGTCAGGCCAGGCACTGGTTTGCTTGCTACCGGATAACCATGAAAACCGGTACTACCTGTCTCATGGGTCAGGCCGTCGGCAACTCAACCGGCAACCCTGCCCTTCCGAGGGTGTGGGGGGTGAAACTGGGCATCCTGGCAGAAATAAAAACAATATCACAGGTCTGTGGTGGACCACTCCCAGTTACATGGGGTGAAACTGGACACCCTGGCAGATAAGCACATCTGTCACAAGGTCTGTGGTGGACTTTTGCCAGTCGGTGCATTGTGACATGCACTACACAAAGAGCACAGATAAACAAACCTATCATCTGATCAGTCACTGCAACAGATACTGGAGTCAGTTTGTCTTGGCCTGTCCTTGCCACTGATAATACCTCTATCTGCCAAGAATGTGCCGCTAGTCCAGCAAAAGCTAGCAGTACTCAAAAACTTTGCAAGCAGTTTCATGAACTGGTCAGTCAGAAAGCAACTCATACCGGCTCGGACATCACCCGGGTTAACAAGGTCAGGAGTTCCTGGCAGCGGAGGGCGAAGGACAGAGCTGTGTGGAGGAATCTGATCAGACCTAAATGAAACAGTCATTGTCACCCCCGACAGACTGCTATGATGATGATGATGATGATATTAGTAGACTACAAAAATAATAATTTAGTTGCAGCCCCCCCCCCCCAAAAAAAAGGCTGTAAGCCTAGGGGAAACACTGTCTTGTGTACCAGACTGATGCACTTGGGGGTCCCAAAGCACAATCTTGCATAGGACTGACCTAAAACCAGGAAATGGCCCTGACTCTTCCTCCAGAGCACCAGAGCCTGCCTCCCGTGACTCCAGTCCAAACGACTGTTCCCCAGATGAGGAGAATGATTCCACTCAGTGTCCACAAAAGAGTGTCAATCTGCTTTGCCATGCGCAGGTGCCACGTTTCCAGAGAGCACTGGCCTCCTACATGCACACTGTGCACTGACGGACATTAGACACATAGACACTGCCACGACTTTGCGTAGTGTTTGCTGCAGAAAAACAGGAAATCAAAAGCAAAATCTTTTTTTCACCTTAATTTCAAGGGGGTAAAAAATGTGGTTATAATGGAAGTCTATGGTGCAAATCTTGTCGTTAACAGTCCCAATGTAACATTTCTTTTTCAATCTGACATTATACAAAAAGTAATAATGCACCAAAATCAATCTTCTCACTTATTCAGATTGATTGTTATTAGTACCACCAGCTGACCAAAGTCAAATTTGTTTTTAGAATACTGAATCACAGTGTATTTTCAAAAATGCTGTTAGTGGTATATGATCAAAACTGCCATCTAAAGGGTTTATTTTTAATTGTGATTAATTAAATCATGATATAAAATAAACAAGAACCCCTTCATGAAAAAATGGAAAAAAAATTGGGAAAAATATTGATCTTTCATAATTGTATTGCCACTTGAACTTCAAAATATAAATCTTGTAATCAACAGTCCCAACGTAACTTTTTTAAACAGGGCATAAGGGTTAATTCTCCTATTCTTCACATATATGACTCATTAAACACATTATGGAGTAAATATTTTATAGATTTGGATTATTCAAGATATAGTAAGCCTGATTAACAAGACATTTGCTGATTTTTCTTTTGAAGGCAATAAAACAGCCTCTCAAAGAGCTGAAAGACTTACTTGCTAGGCAGCTGTTGCAGTTCAGGGAAGAGTTTCTCAACTGGCTGCTCTTCAAACTGGTGCAGAGAGGTGTTCTGTTGGAGACAGGTCAGTCAGGCTTCTCTGTTTGCATGATGAATCAAAGCAAATATCTCCTTCAGATACACTCCCCTCTAAAAGTAATGGAGCAGGGACACAAGTTTTGTAATTTTAACTGTTTGTTTCCCAAAACATATATATCAGAACACAGTTGTACAAACAATACGGGCTTAAAGAGCAGACTCTCAGCTTTAATTTGAGGGTATTCACATCCAAATTGGAGTTACAGTTTAAGAACTGCAACCATTTTTATACAAAATCTCCTCATTTCAGGGGCTCAAAAGTAATTGGACAATTGACTCAAAAGCTATTTCATCGGGTGCATGGACTACTGACTCGTTAATCCATAATCAATCAATCACGTAAAAGGTCTGGAGTTGATTCCAGGTATGACATTTGCATTTGGAAGCTGTTGCTGTGAACCCACAACATGCAGTCAAAGGAGCTCACAGTGGCAGTGAAACAGACCATCCTTAGGCTGAAAAAATAAAAAACCCATCAGAGAGATACTGGAAATGGTAGGAAGGGCCAAAAATTGATACATTCTGAGGAGAAAAAAAAAAACAACACACTGGTGAGCTTTGCAACTCAAAAAGGCCTGGATATCTATGGAAGACAACAGTGGGGGATGATCACAGGATCCTTTCCATGGTGAAGAAAAGCCCCTTCACATCGTCCACCCAAGTGAAGAACACTCTCTAGGAAGTAGGTGCATCAGTATCTAAGTCTACCATAAAGAGAAAACTTCATGAGAGCAAATACAGAGGGCTCACCACAAGGTGCAAACCATTAATCAGCCTCAAAAATAGAAAGGTCAATTAGACCTTGCATACAGAGCCCCCCCTCCCCCACCTGGGTCTCTCTGATCACATCACCATCTTGCTAAGTCCTGCATATAGACCCAAAGTGAACGCTTTTCTTATATATTGCGTACACCACGAAGGGAGAGAGAAATGGCATTTCAATTCTCCTGTATGTCCTGTAAGGGTAGAAGTATTGACAAATGAAAATCTTTAAATTTTGAAAAAAAAACATCTAAAGAAGCCAGCCCAGTTCTGGAGCAGCATTCTTTGGACAGAAGAAACCAAGATCAACCTGTACCAAAATTATGAAAAGAAGAAAATGTGGATAAAGGCTTGGAACGGCTTATGAGCCAAAGCACACCACCATCCATCCATCTTCTACTGCTTTTCCGGAGGTCCGGGTTGCAGAGGCAGCAGTTCAAGCAGAGAGACCCAGGCTTCCCTCTCCCCAGCCACCTGCTCCAGCTCTTCAGAGAGGATACCAAGGTGTTCCCAGACCAGCTAGGAGGCGTAGTCTCTCCAGCGAGTCCTGGGTCTGCCCCGGGGTCTCCTCCCAGTGGGACATGTCCGAAACACCTCAAGTGGGAGGCATCCAGGAGGCATCCTGATCAGATGCCCATTCCACCTCAAATGGCTCTTTTCAATGTGGAGGAGCAGCGGTTCCATTATAAGCCTCTCCCGGACAACTGAGCTCCTCACCCTATCTCTGAGGGTGAGTCCAGCAATCCTACGGAGAAAGCTCATTTCAGCCGTTTGTATCCGTGATCTTGTTTTTTCGGTTATTGCCCAAAGGTCGTGACCATAGGTGAGAGTAGGAACATAGATTGACTGGTAAATCGACAGCTTTGCCTTAGAACTCAGCTCCCTCTTCACCACAACAGACCGGTACAACGTCCGCATCACTGCAGATGCTGCTCCGATCCGTCTATCAATCTCTCGCTCCATTCTCCCTTCACTCTTGAATAAGACCCGGAGATACTTAAACTCCTCCACTTGGGGCAGGGCTGTCCCCAACCCGGAGAGGACAATCCACATTTTTACGGCTGAGGACCATGGACTCGGACTTGGAGGTGCTGATTCTCATCCCAGCCGCTTCACACTCAGTGGCAAACCGTCCCAGCAAGAACTGTAGGTTATTGCTGGATGAAGCTAGCAGGACAACATCATCTGCAAACAACAGAGATGAGATCCTGTGGTCACCAAGCATGACACCCTCCGTTCCCTGGCTGCGCCTAGAAATCCTGTCCATAAAAATTATGAACAGGATTGGTGACAAAGGGCAGCCCTGGCGGAGTCCAACTCTCACTGAGAATGAGTCCGATCGAGTGTTGGCAATACGAACCAAACTCTCACAATGGTCGTACAGAGACCGAATAGCTCGTAACAACAAGCCCGATACCCCACACTCCCAAAGCACCCCCCACAAAAAACACAAGGGATACGGTCAAATGCCTTTTCCAAGTCCACAAAACACATGTAAACTCTTTGGGCAAACTCCCACGAACCCTCAAGGATTCTCGAGAGGGTAAAGAGCTGATCCGATGTGCCACCGCCAAGATGAAAACCACATTGCTCCTCCTGAATCCGAGGTTCGACCAACAGCAGGACTCTCCTCTCCAGTACCCTGGCATAGACCTTCCCAGGGAGGCTGAGGAGTGTGATCCCTCTAAAGTTGAAGCACACCATCCGGTCCCCTTTTCTGAAGAGAGGAACCACCATCCCGGTTTGCCATGCCAAAGGCACTGCCCCCGACCTCCACGTAATGTTGGAGAGGTATGTCAACCATGACAGCCCTACAACATCCAGGGCCTTGAGATACTTAGGGTGAATCTCGTCCACCCCTGGGGCCCAGCCACCAAAGAGATTTTTAACCACCTTGGTGACCTCAGCCCCTGTGATAGGCGAGTCATCCCCCTCATCCACAAGCCCTGCTTCCTCTGTGGAAGGCGTATCAGTGGGATTGAGGAGATCCTCAAAGTATTCCGTCCACCGTCGGACAATATCCCTAGTCGAAGTCAACAGCGCCCCATCCGCACCATACACAGTGTGGACAGGGAGCTGCTTCCCCCTCCTCAGCCGCCGGACAGTTGGCCAGAATCTCTTCGAGGCCAACCTAAAGTCTTGTTCCATGGCCTCACTGAACTCCTCCCATACCCTTGATTTTGCTTCAGCAACCACCCGAGCTGCACTCTGCTTGGCCTGCCGGTACACCTCAGCCGCTCCGGGAGTCCCACAAGCCAACCAAGCTTGATAGGACTCCCTCTTCAGCTTAATAGCCCCCCTCAACACTGGTGTCCACCACTTGGTTCGGGGGTTGCCACCACGAGATGCCCCAACGACCTTGCGACCGCAGCTCTGGGCCACTGCTTCAACAATAGAGGTGGAGAACATGACCCATTCAGACTCCATGGCTCCAGACTCCCTCGGAATGTGGTTGAAGTTCTTCCGGAGGTGGGAGTTGAAGACCTCCCGGACAGTGGCCTCAGCCAGACATTCCCAGCACACCCTCACTATACGTTTGGGTCTACCAGGTCTGAATGGCATCCTCCCCTGCCATCGGATCCAACTCACCACCAGGTGGTGATCAGTTGACAGCTCTGCACCTCTCTTTTCTCGAGTTTCCAAGACATACGGTCACAGGTCTGACGACACGATAACAAAATCGATCATCGACCTGCGACCTAGGGTGTCCTGGTGCCAGGTGCACATATGGACACTCTTATGCTTGAACATGGTGTTCGTTGTGGACAAACTGTGGTTAGCACATAAGTCCAATAACTGAACACCACTTGGGCTGAGATCGGGCAGGCCGTTCCTCCCAATCACCCCCTTCCAGGTTTCACTGTCGTTACCCATGTGCGCATTAAAGTCCCCCAGTAGGACAATGGAGTCTCCAAGAGGAGCACCCTCCAGCACCCCAGTCAAAGACTCCAAAAAAGGTGGGTACTTTGAAACATCATTTGGTGCATAGGCACAAATGATGGTCAGGACCCGTTTCCCAACCCGAAGGCGCAGGGAAGCAACCCTTTCATCCACCGGGGAAAACTCCAATATAGAGGCAGCGAGGTGGGGGGATACAAGAATACCCACCCCTACTCATTGCGTCTCACCTGGGGAAACTCCAGAGTAGGCCAAGCTCTAGCTCCTCTCCAGAGGACTGGTTCCGGAACTGGAGCTGTGTGTTGAGGTGAGGCCGACTATATCTAGCCGGTATCTCTCAACGTCATGCACCAGCTCAGGCTCCTTCCCCACCAGAGAGGTGACATTCCACGTACCAAAAGCCAGTTTAGGCAGCTTGGGATCAGCCCGCCAAGGTCTCCGCCTTTGACCGCCACCTGATCCACATAGCACCGGACCCCCATGATTCCTCCTGCAGGTGGTGAGCCCACTAGAGGGCGGACCTATGTAACTCCTTCGGGCTGAGCCCGGCCGGGTCCCATGGGCGGAAACCCGGCCACCAGACGCTAGCCATCGAGCCCCTCCCCCAGGCCTGGCTCCAGGGTGGGGCTCTGGTAACCCCATACTGGGCGGGGTACACTGAATCCTTGTTCTAGTATTTATTGTAAGAGTCTGTTGGATCGTTGGAACCTGTTGCAGGTTCCAAGGTTGTCATAGCCAGGAGCGGCACTGGGGTTAAGCTCCCAGTGCTCATAAAATGCTCCTTACGGCGTGTGTCTCAAAAAGCCTCTGACAACTACGTCCAACTCCTAGCCTGCCCATGTGGTTTAGTCTCTAAGCCCGGCGGAACTGCTTTTACTAATAGGAGAAGGGGCGAGGGCGGATCTCTGGCACCTTAAAACCAGATGCTTCGGGTAGATGGTGGCTCGTCAACCTGGGAAGGTAGCCCATCTAGGGGAAGGTAAACCCTGATTTCAAACCTCCACTGCCTTGCGGCACACCCGGTCACAGGAAAGGCTTCTGGAGTCAACCCTGAGGAAAAATCCGGAGTCGGAGCCCCTAAGGCAGTTCTCTGTTGTGCTCAACATCGTTCTGGCAGCTCCTGCGACGGCGCTGGTGCCAAACTGTAGCAGCCCTGCTGTTCCTTTGGATTCATCAGTGACGTGGAGAGGGGGGACATGCTGTATGGGCAACATCTTGTCCTCCATATCTTCCTGCCCTGGCTTGAATCCTACCAACGCCTAACGCTGGAAGGTAGAACACCGGATGTTGGATCGTTCTTAGTCTGGCCCTTCACCCAGGACCAGTTTGTCTTGGGTTACCCTATCAGAGGCAAATTGCCCCAGACAACATAGTTCCTGCGATCACTGGGGCACGCAAACCCCCCACCATGATAAGGTGACAATCCATGAGGGGCAAAGCACACCACATCTTCTGTAAAACATGGTGGAGGCAGTTTGATGCATGTGCATGCACGGCTTTCAATGGCACTGGGTCACTAGTGTTTACTGATGATGTGACAGAAGACAAAAACAACTGGATTCTTAAGTGTATGTACTGTCTACTCAGATTCAGCCAAATGCAGCAAAGTTGATGGATGACGATTCACAGTACAGATGGACAATGATCCAAAACATACTGTGAACGCAACCCAGAAGGTTTTGGGGTTTTTTAAGCAAGAAGTGGGATGTTCTGCAATGGCCAATTCAATCACCAGATCTCAACCGAATCAAGCATGCATTTCACTTGCTGAAGACAAAAGTTAAGACAGAAAGACCCACAAACATGCAACAACTGAAGACAGCTGCAGTAAAGGCCTGGCTGTCATGACTCGCCGCTCATCGTCTGACTCAGCTGCGCGCCCACCTGCGCCTCGTCAGCCGCAAGCTATTTAGCCCACTCAGCCCTGTGCAGCGGTCTGGAGCCGTCTGTTCACATCGGCACTTCTTCGCAGCTTCATCGTCTCCAAAACGACAGCAAGACTACGCTTCTACGTAAGCATTCCATTCCCTTACCTTTTGCAAGTCTTCTCCCCTGTGCACGGGTGGATTCCCTGGCGGCGGACACCCCGTCATCACCATCCTACCGTCGTCACAGGTTCTGCAGGACGCTGTCTTCCGGGCTTCTCCCTTGGCCAACGCCAGCCACCTGTCATTCACAAGTAAGCGGCACACGACTCATTATCCCTGTCTTGGTGTGGTGCCCTTTACCCCTGTCCTCTGCTCTCTCCATAGGGTTGCCCGGCTGTATGGCGCACCGCTCTGCTTCCTGTGCATCGTCGTTCACCCTCATCACATATACATATCTCACACATCCATCCATACATGCCTGCTTGTTAAATAAAGCTGTTAAATCTATCCTGAGCCTGCGTGCGTGTTTCCTGAGCCGGACATTATGTCAGTACGACTCCAGCAGAGCGGCTCAGCAGACAGCGGGCTCGAACGCCGTCTTTCCACCCTCCAGGCTCGGGTGGATTTAATAGCCCACCAACAGCAGGTGATATTGAATCAATTGGTAAACATCACTCACCGGTTAGATCGTTTGGACCCCCAGCAGGCGTTCCCCTCGGCTCGTCAGGGAGGGGTAGCTCCTGCCGCTCCGGTGGCCAGCAAGTCTGCCACGGGAATGCCAACCCGACTCACATCATGCAGTGTGAGTCGTGTTTCTGCGCGTTCCCGGGGATTTTCCCTCAGACCACAGCCGTATTGGCTATATTGGTAATCTCCTGGAGGGGCGAGAGTTAACTTGGGCTTACGCCCAGTTACGCAAACCTCTCCTACAGCCAGTTCGTGCAGAGCTTTCTCGAGGTGTTCGATCATTCTCGGCGTGATAGCGTCCTCACTGACTGTCTCCTTGGCCTCCAACAGGGAAGCCGGTCAGCGGCAGATTACGCTATCGACTTCCGGGTCGCAGCGGAGGAGGTAGGCTGGGGTGAGGCATCACTCTGTGGTATCTTCCTCCGCAGCCTCAGCTCTGGTCTGAGGGATGAGCTGGCCGGTCGAGACCTTCCGGAGACGATCTCGGGGCTAATCTCCATAACTATTAGTTTGGATAACAGGCTGCGTGAACGATCCGCCGAGCGGAAGTTAATCGGCCACTCGTGTGGAGGCTCCGTCCGCACGCCTCAAGTTCGCCCCCTGGCGTTACCTCCTCTGGAGTCTTCCGAGGAATCAGAAGCAATGGCGGTCGGTCGGTCAAGGCTCCCCCTAGCGGAGAAACAGCGCCGCCGGGAGTTGGGCCTCTGCATGTACTGCGGAGGTAATCAACATACCGTGGAGCATTGCCCGGAGAAGCCAAACGGGGAGGTCCGCGAGTCACTGTAGGGGGCCTCGCGGACTCTAACCAGTCAAATCCCCTCACTAGTCTATCACTGCCCATTCGATTTTGTCACAATGCCACGGGGCACCTCACACACGCACTGGTGGACTCAGGAGCAGAGCAGAGCTTTATTTCAAAGAGCCTGGCAACCCAATTGGGCATCCCCTGCCACCCTCTGGCCGCTCCTCTCAGCCTGGTCACCCTCTCCCGTGCGCCCCTTGGACAAGTGACTCATCGCACCCAGCCGGTCCCTGTTATCATCTCAGGTAACCACCGGGAGGATCTCACCCTGTACGTCCTGTCCTCGTCTGTGTCGCCTGTCATCCTAGGTTACCCCTGGTTGCGACTGCACAACCCTGTGCTGGATTGGCAGACAGGAAGAATCGCTGCCTGGAGCTCCTTCTGTATGGGTACCTGCCTACAGTCCGCAGCCTGCGCCCCATCCTCTCCCCCTCCGGCCAAGGACACCGCGCCTCCGGATCTCACTCTGGTGCCCTCGGAGTTCCATGACCTGGGTCTCGTGTTTAGTAAGTCCAGGGCAATGTCTCTTCCTCCTCACCGGCCCTACGACTGCGCTATCAACATCCGCCCGGGGGCACCCTTGCCATCCGGACGCCTCTACAGCCTGTCAGCGCCGGAGCGAGAGGCTATGGATAGCTACATCAAGGAGTCACTCAACGCGGGAATCATCCGCCCCTCCATGTCTCCGCTCAGCGCAGGGTTCTTCTTCGTCTCTAAGAAGGATCACTCCGCCCCGTATCGATTTTCGGGCCCTGAATGACATCACGGAGAAGGACCGTTACACCCTGCCTTTAATGGACACTGCCTTCCACTCCCTCCAGGGGGCGACCTGGTTCACCAAGTTGGATCTCCGCAGCGCGTACCACCTCGTCCGGATCCGGGAGGGGGATGAGTGGAAGTCGGCCTTTCGAACGCCTAGTGGTCACTTCGAGTATCTGGTGATGCCGTTTGGGCTGACCAACGCCCCCGCTGTGTTTCAACGCCTCATCAACGACGTCCTGCGTGATTTCCTTGGCCTCTTCGTGTTCGTGTACCTGGATGACATCCTCATCTTCTCCAGGTCACGGGAGGAACACCAGGTCCACGTGAGGCGGGTCTTACAACGACTGCTGGAGAACAGGCTGTACGTCAAGGCCGAAAAGTGTGAATTTTACGCCAAGACCACCTCCTTCTTAGGATTCGTAATCTCACACAGCCAAGTCCTTCCCGACCCCGTGAAGGTCAAAGCGGTGGTTGAGTGGCCCACGCCGACCTCTAGGAAGCAGGTACAACAGTTTATTGGGTTTGCCAACTTCTACCGCCGTTTTGTGCCCAATTTCGGTGCCATCGTTGCCCCGTTGACCCGTCTCACTTCTCCCAAAAACCCCTTCCGGTGGACCGAAGAGGTCGCAGCAGCGTTTCAGGCGTTGAAGACGGAGTTCTCCTCCTCCCGAGTCCTGACCCAGGTTAACCCCGCGCTGCAGTGTTTGGTGGAAGTCGACGCGTCTGATATGGGAGTGGGGGCGGTTCTGTCCCAGCGATCACCCACCGACGGGGTCAAGCAACCCTGCGCCTTCTTCTCACGGCGTCTGTCTCCGGCCGAGCGTAACTACGACGTCGGGGACAGGGAGCTTCTCACCATCAAGCTCGCCCTGCAGGAGTGGCGCCACTGGCTGGAGGGGGCTGCGTTGCCGTTCGTGGTGCTGACGGACCACAAGAACCTGGAATATCTAAGATCTGCCGGACGTCTGAATGCCCACCAGGCGCGCTGGTCCTTGTTCTTCGCCCGGTTCCGTTTTACCATCACCTACCGCCCTGGTTCTAAGAACGGCCTGCCCGATGCCCTGTCCAGGCAGTTTGCCCCCGAGACGTCGGAGGAGCCGGGTCATACCATTCTGCCCAGCTCGTGTGTTGTGGGGGCGATTTCCTGGTCCATCAGGGACAAGATCCGGAGGGCGCAGGAGACCGAACCGGACCCTGGCGGTGGACCGGAGGGGAAGCTGTTTGTTCCATCTACTGTCCGGGGGGAGGTCATCCATTGGGTTCACACCTCCAAACTCGCCTGTCACCCTGGTATTTCCTGGCTAGTGGATCTCCTCCAGCGTTCCTTCTGGTGGCCAGGTCTTCAGAAGGACGCCACCAACTACGTCCGGGCGTGCCCTGTGTGTGCCACCGGCAAGTCAGGAAACTCTCCCCCCGCGGGTCTGCTCCAGCCCCTGCCGATCCCTGGCAGGCCCTGGTCCCACATAGCCCTCGACTTCGTCACCGGTCTCCCGGTCTCCAACACCTATGACGCTGTGCTGACCATAGTGGATCGTTTCTCCAAGGCTGCCCACTTCGTGCCACTCCGGGGCCTCCCAACGGCACGGGAGACAGCGGACCTTCTGGTTCAACACGTGGTCAGGCTGCACGGGATACCGGTGGACGTCGTCTCTGATCGGGGGCCCCAATTTGTCTCAGAGGTATGGAAGTGTTTCTGCAACGCCCTGGGGGCCACGGCAAGCCTCTCCTCCAGCCACCATCCGCAGTCCAATGGGCAGTGTGAACGGGCCAACCAGGAGCTGGAAGCTGCCCTGCGCTGCATCACTTCCTCCAACCCGTCTTCCTGGAGCGCGCACCTGGCCTGGGTAGAGTATGCCCACAACACGGCACGGTCTTCTGCCACAGGGATGTCCCCCTTCAAGGCGTCCTTGGGATACGACCCACCATTGTTCCCGGAGCAGGAGGGTGAGCTGGCCGTCCCATCCATCCAGGCGCACCTGAGACGTTGTCGGAGTCTGTGGACCAGGGCGCGCGATGCGCTTTTACGCACGGCGACGCGCAACAGCACCACGGCGAATCACCACAGGAGACCGGCCCCTGCCTACCAGGTGGGCCAACGAGTGTGGTTAGCCTCTCAGGACATTCACCTCAAGGCTGAGAAGAGGAAGCTGGCCCCACGCTTCATTGGCCCCTTCACCATCTCAAAAATCATTAACCCGGTGGCTGTGCGTCTGGCCCTCCCCCCTTCCCTCCGCATATGTCCCACCTTCCACGTGTCTAAAATCAAGCCTGTGGTCTCCGATCCCCTCTGTCCCCCGCCCGCGCCTCTGATGATCGACGGCCACCTGGCCTGGAGAGTCGCTTCCATCATGGACTCCCGGCACCGAGGTCACGGGCTGCAGTACTTGGTGGACTGGGAGGGATTCGGTCCTGAGTGGAGGTCCTGGGTGCGCTCTTCCTTGGTGTTGGACAGGAGTCTCATCACGGAGTTCCACCGGGTGCATCCGGACAAACCAGCGCCAGGAGGCGCTGCTGGGGGGGGGGGGGTACTGTCACGACTCGCCACTCATCATCTGCCTCAGCTGCGCGCACACCTGTGCCTCGTCAGCCGCGAGCTATTTAACCCACTCAGCCCTGTGCAGCGGTCTGGAGCGGTCTGTTCGCATCGGCACTTCTTTGCAGCTGCATCGTTTCCAAAACGACAGCAAGACTACGCTTCTACGTAAGCATTCCATTCCCTTACCTTTTTCAAGTCTTCTCCCCTGTGCACAGGTGGATTCCCTGGCGGCGGACACCCCGTCATCGCCATCCTACCCTCACCGTCGTCACAGGCTCTGCAGGACGCTGTCTTCCGGGCTTCTCCCTTGGCCAACGCCAGCCACCTGTCATTCACAAGTAAGCGGCACACAACTCATTATCCCTATCTTGGTGTGGTGCCCTTTACCCCTGTCCTCTGCTCTCTCCATAGGGTTGCCCGGCTGTACGGCGCACCGCTCTGCTTCCTGTGCATCGGCGTTCACCCTCATCACATATACATATCTCACACATCCATCCATACACGCCTGCTTGTTAAATACAGCTGTTAAATCTATCCTGAGCCTGCGTGCATGTTTCCTGAGCTGGACATTATGTCACTGGCAAAGCATCACAAAGGAGGAAACCCAGTGTTTGGTGATGTCCATGGGTTCTAGACTTCAGGCAGTCATTGTCTGCAAAGAATTCTCAACAAAGTAATAAAAATGAACATTTTATTTACAGTAATATTAATGTGTTCAATTACTTTTGAGCCCTCTAAATGAGAAGACTTTGTATAAAAACTGTTGTAATTCATAAACCCTTCCTCCAATTTGGATATGAATACCCTCAAGAGTCTGCATTTTAAGCCCATATTCATTATATAACTGAATCTTGAATATGTTTTGGTAAACAGCTAAAATAACAAATTGTGTCACTGTTCTAAAGCTTTCAGAGGGAAGCGTATGTAAAACTCATTAGTCATGTTTTCCTCTGTTGCTAGAAATAAAAATGCTTTTCAAACATGACTTTGATCATCCAGTCATCTGTCCGAAAAATAAATCTTCAAAATTAAATTTCTTAGATCTTTTATGCATGTTTTATAGATTTACAACAGAGTGGGTCCAGATACTGTATGCTGCTCAGTCTACATGCTGACACATGTAATTCCAATTACAAAATGTATCAACATTGTTCAAGAGTCTTAACTTTCCACACAAAAACAAGGCAAATAGTAAATCAAGGGTAAGGAATTCCAGAAGCTATAGGGATAGCTTTTTTCCCGTGATAAATGAAATCACCATTTAAAAACTGGATTTTGTATTTGCATTGGTTATCCTCGTCTAATATTAAAATTTGTTTGATTTGAAACATTTAAGTGTGACAAATATGCAAAAATATAAGAAATCGGGAAGGAGCAAATATTTTTTCATAGCACTGTGTATCAGACACACTGTCTCTCAGGATGTTATGGTCCTTCCACCACTAGCAGGGTTCAGAAAAATTTCAAATCACGGCTCAACTGGCTCCGAGCCTTCTTTCAGTGATGTGATGTTTTATGAATTACACTATGGGGACCATGTACAGAAAAAAACATTAAACACAGGGTAAAGATGCTCTGTACCAGATTATAGCATTCTCACTAACTTCCATCTGTAGTCCACCAGTCGTGGTGGAGTGTCACTTCCTGTGTTGCTGGCTGTCAGTGTGGTTTGCTCTGCGCTTAGTTCTCCTCACTCTCCTGAGGATTATTGCCTTTAATTGTATTGTGACGTTTGCGGGGTTCCCACAAAGAAGAGGAGCAGATGGCTGCGACACAACAGGCTTTATTAAAAACACACCACTGAGCATAGACAGGATGGGAGGTCATCCTCCCAGACCTCCGTTTCAATCATGGTTATACACACATGATACATCTTTCCCTAATCCTGCCTATAAACACTGTTCGTACAATAACTCAGTAATCACATTAAATACACACACAAAGTAACGTTCTCTGCTAGCAAAGCATGCTGGGAAATCCCTGCCCCCCTTAACACGGCCCCAACGTTACACTGCCCCACCCCTGGACTGGTTTCTGTCCCCAGAAAAATCAAAGTCCAACGCGAATCAGTCCAGGTGTCAGGGCGGCCTTCAACGCCGACAACCAGCACATCCAACAGCCTCAGTAGGACCACGCACAGTCCCTCCCCTGGCAGCGGGAGTCATATGCCCGCTCTGGCCGACTCCCACCACTGCCAGGGTCTCCCAGCCGGCCGCTGGCCCGCATCCAGGCCCTGCGAAGCCCGGGAAATGACCGGATCTCTGTCCTGCTCGCTCCGCTGCTGCTGCGCGCCGAGGGCCTCTGTGACATCACTGCCGGGGGAAGCATCTGCGGGAGGCGGCCTGTCCCCATCCATGCCACCTCGCTCTAGTTTAACGTGGGCGAGGGGCCAGTTTGTCGTGGGGTGGGTGCGGGGCAGTACTGTGCGATGTACCCTGGCTCTCTGCAGCGGAAGCCCCCCCTTCCTTGCATCGCCGCAGCCGTCTTCTCCGTGGACACGCTGCCGTGGTCTGCCGTAACTCCTCCTCCTCCCCCTTGCTCTCAGCACGGCGGTTTCCTCCGGTGACCAGTCGTTCAGTGCGGCAGCCAGCTCGACCTGGGCCAGGTGGTCATCCAACAGGGTCTCGCCTTTGTAGCGGGGAATCTTGGCCCGCTGCCGGATGGATGGGACGGTCGCCTCTCGGTCGATCGCCGCTCCTGATCGCCGTGGAATTGCCAGCTCGTCCTGCCCTGAAAAGGGCGGGAAGTGGGGCTGGTTTGCTCTGCTCAGCCCGCTCTGCCTTGAAAAAGGAAGAAGGCGGGGTACACTGGTCCCGTCGGGTCCACTGCTCCGTCCATCCCAGCGAGCCACTCCGGGGGTTGGTGTCTCAGCTCTGCCGTCTGTTCCCAGCTGAGCGATGAACCGCTCTGGCTGCTGGATCTCCGCCCGGATCCTGGCTTCCATCTTGCTCCATACCCACTCCTGACACCAGTGTGACACCAGTGTTTGCGGGGTTCCCACAAAGAAGAGGAGCAGATGGTTGCGACACAACAGGCTTTATTAAAAACACACCACTGAGCACAGACAGGAGGGGAGGTCATCTTCCCCGACCTCCGTTTCAATCATGGTTACACACACATATGATACATCTTGCCCTAATCCTGCCTATAAACACTGCTGGGTCATTATAACACAGTTATAATGACACAGCAGTATAACTCAGTAATTACATTAAACACACACACAAAGTAACGTTCTCTGCTGGCAAAGCATGCTGGGAAATCCCTGCCCCCTTAACACGGCCCCGATGTTACAGTATTTGAATCACTTTTTTTTTCCATCTACCGTCACCTCTCACTTCTGTTTAACAAGCCTCTTGCACCTGTGTGTGCACTCAGTGTCACCTAATCACCCTCTTCAGCCTTCTGCTCACCTTTCATCGGTGTTTGTGTTAGCTTTGGGTTAACCACTAGCTATGGCTACTAGCTCTCCTTCCCCTTCTCCTCTGGTGTGCTCTCTGTGTTAGATATTTAGCTACACCTCTGCCTCTTTTAGTGATAATGGTAAATGTAATAAATGTTGTCTTTTTGAGGTACTTGAGGCAAAGTTGTGGGATTTGGAATCCCGGCTCCGCTGCACTGAAACACCGTCAGCGCCAGTTAATAATGACAGATTCCCCTTAGCTGCAGCGGAGCACCGTAGGATAGGGCGGCCTGCTAGCCGTACCCCGGCTTCCACCTCTCCTGAGCAGCCACGAGAGAATGTGTGGTTGATGGTGAGAAGGAAGCATAGTCACAAGCCCCTGGTTCACCACCAACCTGTTCATGTTTCTAATTGCTTTTCCCCACCCAGCGACACACCCGCTGAGGAAAAAACTCTGATCATTGGTGACTCTGTAGTCAGAAACGTGAACCTAGAGACTCCAGCGGCCATAGTCAAATGCATTCCCAGGGCCAGAGCAGGCGACAGTGAGTCAAATTTGATATTGCTGGCTAAAAGTAACTGTAAATACTCCACAATTGTTATCCACGGCGGCATTAATGACATCTCACCCAGTGGAGGAGACAGGAGAGAGAAGGATGGTGGCTAAACTGTCATCTCTGCTGGAGTCCGAGTTCCACCCTATGCAGGACATATTGAACGCACTGAGGAGCTCATTTAGCAGCAGACTACATCATCCTAGGTGCACAACCGAGAGGTTTCGCAGGTTCTTCCTACCTACGGCTGTCAGACTGTATAACCTAAGCAGGGCTGCTCGCAGAGATAGCAAAAAAACGTGACGACCTAGTAGTATTGAATGAAAAAGACGCAACAGACTTACACAAATGGTCCCCTCCAGTATACAACTAGGACAATATCAGTTGCTACGGAGGGTGACAATATGTATGGGTACATATTCATACTATGCAGGATAACTAAGTAGACGGTTATGCTGTTTATTCCATCTTGCTACAATGCTCCGCACTTTGTATATATATTTATATATTTATGTGTACGTATGTATATCCACTGCTCTTATTTATATTTTTCGTATCTTCTAAATTATTGTTCTGAGTGTTGCTATCCCTGTGCTGTTGCAATCCTGGAATTTCCCCATTGTGGGACTAATAAAGGCTTATCTTATCCAACTCCGGCAGTCGGAAGTCACAAAACTTAATGTAAAATCGGTGTGTGACTTTGCCAAAACGATGTCTGCCTCTAGTATTCTCTGGGCCCCTCCCCAATCTGACCAGTGATGACATGTTTAGCCACTTGTCATCCTTCAACTGCTGGCTGTCTGTGTGGTGTCCTGCAAACAATATGGGCTACATAGACAACTGGAACTCATTTTGGGGAAAACCTGGTCTTTTTAGACGAGACGGTGTCCATCCCACTTTGGATGGTGTGTCTCATTTATCTAACAATCTGGCATCATTTTTATCCAAATTTCCAAAACCTTGACAACTCACAGTTGGGACCAGGAAGCAGAGTCGCAGTCTTACACGCCTCTCTGCAGCTCCTCTTCATCCGCCACCCCTTAACTTAGCCCCATCTTCCCCATCAAAGAATCATTGTCTGCTCCCTCCAAAGTAAACAAAAATATACTGTATAAGCATCCCAAAGTGATTAAACAAAAAGTTGGTAAAACTCAAATTAAACATGAAGCCTCTAAATTTAATGACTTGGCCTCTGTTCCTCCTCATAATTTAAAAATTAAATGCGGTTTGTTAAATATTAGGTCTCTAACTCCCAAGTCTCTGCTAGTCCATGATCTGTTAATTGATCATCAGATTGATTTAATATCCCTTACAGAGACTTGGTTAGGGCAAGAGGATTATGTTGGTTTAAATGAATCAACTCCCTCTGGTTATTTAAACTGTCAAAATCCCAGAAGTTCTGGTCGTGGAGGAGGATGTAGCAACAATTTACCATTCCAAATTACTAGTTAATGTACAGCAAAAAACATGTTTTAATTCCTCTGAAGGCCTGGTCCTCAGTATTGGGACATTTTAGCATTTTAGGCTAAACCCAATTTTATTTGCCATAGTTTATCATCCTCCCTCAGCCTACTCAAGAGTTTTTATCCAAATTTGCCAAATTCTTCGCAGATTTAGTGCTGAAATCAGATAGAATTATAGTAGGGGACTTTAACCCCTTGCACTCTGGTCAATTTCCCTAAAAACGCCTAAAAATAATGTACCTGCAGCGGCATGAAATAAAGCGGCGTTGTTGGAGATTTTAAGTAGAGTTTTATTATCATACCGCCGTCACGGGATCCCCTCTCCAGCCCAAGTGTGTGCAGGCTGGATGGGGATCCTCTGGCTCTCAGAGAAGGAGAGGAGAGGCGGACACAAAGTCTGTGTCCTGCAGCAGTGGCTGAAGTGTGTGTGTCAGAGTTACAGAACCTGTGCAGTATTTATACCCAACTCAAACAATACATCAAAGCAGATTCACAGCAGTTTGTCTGATCAAAGGGACTGCAGAACAGGCATGAGATATTTGCATTTGTGAGACATACATCACAATAGGCAGATTTGCTAGACTTTGCTCCAGCTGCAAAACAAAGAGGTTAACAGGCACATCTACATATTGATCTGAGTCTCTAGGTCACAGTAAGGACAGGATGCATGAACACAATGCATGAAAGGTGACATTATCACAGTAGTGTAGCGGAAAAAAACCAGGAGTAGCGAGTTGTCTGTCCTTAGTCTGTTTGTGGGGGTTTTCCCAAACCGCCACAGCTCCCCCCCAGAGGGCTCGGCAGGTGGTCGAGACCTCGATAGTGCAGCTTGGGCAGCAAGCAGGGAAAAGCTCTGTGCAGGAGGCGGTGGAGGGGGGTGGGGGTAGTAAAAGCCGGCCGGAGACCATGAAAACGTCTGGGCCGCGCAAATATTGCTTGTGGGTCCGCAATGTCGAAGGGCTGGTCCCGTTGAACGTGCAGAGGTCCACAAGAAGAAAAATTAGTCACTGGCTCCTCCCGCGATTAAGTCCTGCAAGGATTAATAGCGGCCATGAAGAAAAGACGAGGCTGCTTGGCGGCTGTGATGAGAGCAGAGGGACTGGCATGTTGACTTTAGGTGCGGGCACAGCCTTAAAGTCCTCGGGGATCGCAAAACCGCTGAATTCCCCATGTGTGCCGTGGCTGAGACTATTAACAAATCCTTCGAGCATGCTGCATGCGTGCCTCAGGTGAGCGAGCAGCCCTGAAGGGCAGCGGCGAAGGAGGAAGGCAGTCTGTGGAGCCGTATGTGTCCCGTGCGTGGTGCGCCGTGCCCGTAACTCCCCGGTGCATGTGCCGGGGTCCCGTGCGTGGGTGGGCCGCTGGAGAGGAGAACCAGGGTCAGAGAGCTTACTGGAGATCATCCCTGTTCAGTGTGTTGCGTCGTTCGGTCGTGGTGCGTTGGAGCGGTGCGAGGAAAGTAGACGCTCTTGTCCCTCGCTCGGTCATGGTGCGTTCAGGTCCACGTGTGCTCCGTCGGCCATGGGAGTCGCCGTCGCGGAGAAAGGACGAGGTACATGCGCTCTCGAGTGGAGGAGCTGTGAGCGCGGCCGGTCCAGCGTGGATGTGCCGATCTAGGCGTGCAGATCTCACCATGAAACGTTGCTCAGCTTTCCCGGTCGTGGGTGTTCTCCGTGGAGTTTCGCCTGGAAACTCCGCGTTGCGGTCTCCCTGAAGCAGAAGGGAGGGCAGATCGGTCAGGCTGCCGCGTTCGCTTGTCGTCGGAGAATCACCGCTGGGTGTTGCGTTCGCTGGCAGCGTGTTCGTTTCGGCGTCGGGTCACCAGTGCAGCGGCATGAAATAAAGCGGCGTTGTTGGAGGTTTTAAGTAGAGTTTTATTATCATACCGCCGTCACGGGATCCCCTCTCCAGCCCAAGTGTGTGCAGGCTGGATGGGGATCCTCTGGCTCTCAGAGAAGGAGAGGAGAGGCGGACACAAAGTCTGTGTCCTGCAGCAGAGGCTAAAGTGTGTGTGTCAGAGTTACAGAACCTGTGCAGTATTTATACCCAACTCAAACAATACATCAAAGCAGATTCACAGCAGTTTGTCTGATCAAAGGGACTGCAGAACAGGCATGAGATATTTGCATTTGTGAGACATACATCACAATAGGCAGATTTGCTAGACTTTGCTCCAGCTGCAAAACAAAGAGGTTAACAGGCACATCTACATATTGATCTGAGTCTCTAGGTCACAGTAAGGACAGGACGCATGAACACAATGCATGAAAGGTGACATTATCACAGTAGTGTAGCGGAAAAAAACAGGAGTAACGAGTTGTCTGTCCTTAGTCTGTTTGTGGGGGTTTTCCCAAACCGCCACAGTACCCAAAGTAAATCAAAAGCTGTTCTTCAACCCTTTGCAGCATCTTCATGGGGCTGGTCTCATTTAAAAGAAAACACTTTGAATTTTTTGGCAAAACAGTCATAATCTCTCTAAGTGCTCTTGCCACTGAGTAACAGTCATCTAAACATACTGAACTTGAAGAAAATAAAGTTCGCCTGGGTGTTTTTTTTGGATACAAATGCTTGCAAATAACACACAGCTGTCAGATACGGGCTGGAAAATGCAACAGAAATGTAGAACCAAGTGTTATCCAGCTGAGGTCAAAATTTTGTAACAATACCACAAAAAATGAATATATTACACAGCTTTTTCCTCAGGTTGTTCCCAGGTGTTTTTGAACTGTGCCAAATTGTGCCAAATGGCACAGTTTGGAAAAACGTCTGTAACTTTTGAATGATTCAATATAGAAGCTTCATCTTGGGCTCTAATGAAAGGTGACACTCAGGGCTGTGTGTGTGGGGGGGCTGTTTATTCATTCATGAATGAATGAATGAACAAACAAGCCCCCACACACAAAGAAGCATGCCACGTAAAAAATGTGTGGCTTTTTTTAACAAGAAAAAATAACCTACAGTGCAATAAAAATTATACTAAAATATCTGTAATGTAGAGGATAACAACTCCCCCCCCCCCGCTACAGAGGACGGACATCGTTCATCGCCACATGACAGACCGCGGGGACCGTGCGCCGCGGTCTACTACGCACAGTTGTACTAAAATATCTGCAATCCGCTACAGAGGAGTAGCGGGGGGGGGGGGGGGGGGGGGGGGGGGGGGGGCCGTTCTCCGGTCCGTGCGCCGCGGTCCGTCATGTGGCGATGACGCATAGTTGTAATTTACCGATCGGTCAAAAGTCATTTTGATTACAATTTTCAGGGATAAAGAATAATTTAGCTTATAACACTTACCTGTCCACAACAGCAGTGTCGCTGGCGAACATCTCTTCCTCATTGTCAGACGAACATGAAGCTGGTCCGCTTGTTACGACTCGTGGTTCTGGTCACACGACCCGGTCAAACCATGATTCCATTATTGCGGTTTTGCGCTTCCATGATTGCGGTTTTGGCGAACGATTTTTCAAAACAAATAAGAACAGTAGTAAGAAAAAAACACTGGCAAACGCTACCGTCACACACAGCGGCTTACACAAAACAGATTTTACGCACGGGACGCACGCTTTCAATCGTCGAACTTCTCTGCTTCAATTGGCTCGCTGTATTCGCAGCCGTTGGTAGGCAGGTCCTTCTTGCTAGGTTTTCAGTCATTGGTTCTTCAAGGTTTCAGAAACCCAATTCAAGGCTCTTATTAGTCGAATGAGAGGTCAATCAAATCTAAACCAATCAAAGCACTCCTTTGGCTTTCTGTTCGCGGCTGTGTCTGTAGTGGAAGAATGGAAATGCAGCTTTTTTTTTTCAGTGCGCACGAGGACGCACAAGTGCGCACGAGGGCGCACTAGTATGCAGAGACGTGACCGCCCGCGGTATCCCGGAGTGCAAGAGGTTAATATACATGTAGATGTGGATCGTGATTGCCTTAATATGGCATTTAATTCAATATTAGACTCGATGGGGTTTTCTCAAAAAGTAGGAAATTCTACCCATTATCTCCACCACACGTTGGACCTTGCTCTGACATATGGCATAAAAATAGAAAATCTGGTAGTGTCTCCTCATAACCCTGTACTGTCTGACCAATATCTGTTAACCTTTGATTTGACCATTTCTATTTGGCTCCTAAAGAAAATTATTATTACAGTAGATGTCCCTCAGATGATGCTATTACTAAATTTAAGTTGATTGTTTCCTCTATGCCATGTGTCAACACAATGGAAAGAAGTTATAGAGAGCTTGCTCCTTCTGTAATTGATAGCATGGTAGATAGTGTTACAGCTTCTCTATATCAGACTCTAGACATGGTGGCCCCTTTAAAAAAGAAAAAGTCTAGAGATGTCCAACTCCTTGGTTCAACACAGAAACTCATAGCTTAAAACGGAAGACTTGTCAATTAGGAAAGAAAATGGCACTCCACTAAATTAGATGAAATCTATTTAGCTTGGAGTATGACTGTGAGAGTGAATGGTTGTCTGTCTCTCTGTGTTGGCCCTGTGATGGACTGGCGATCTGTCCAGGGTGTACCCTGCCTCTCGCCCAAAGATGCTGGGATAGGCTCCATCCCCCCCCCCCCCCCCCCCCGCGACCCGAAAAGGATTAAGCGGAAGAAGATGAATGAATGAATGAAAGTCATCTTCTAATTTACAAAAAATCTCTTAAGAAAGACAAAACAAGTTATTATTCTGCATTAAGAGAAGAGAACAAGAATAATCCCAGGTTTCTTTTCAGCACTGTAGCCAAGCTGACAAAGAGTCAGGACTCTGTCAATCCTAGCATTCCCTTAGAGCTTACTAGTCAGGACTTTATGAACTTTTTCAATAATAAAATTTCATCTATCAGAGATAAAATCAGTCAGATTCTTCCCACCGTTAACTTAAATACAGTAACTACTACAACTCCTTCAACTGATATCTGTTTGGATGAGTTTACTCCAATTGACCCGTTAGAGTTAGATAAAATAATTTCCTCATCCAAGCCTTCAACTTGTCTTTTAGACCCTATTCCTACCCGGTTATTTAAAGAAGTCTTCCCATCTATTGATAGCTCTATTCTTCAAATAATCAATCCTTCATTAACATTAGACCATGTACCGAAGGCTTTTAAAACTGCTGTAATGAAACCCTTACTCAAAAAGCAAACGCTGGATCCAGGAGTTTTAGCTAACTATAGAGCAATCCCTAATCTGCCTTTCATTTCAGAAATCTTAGAAAGAGTTGTTGCTATGCAATTACTTGACCACTTGAAGGGAAATGGTTTATTTGAAGAGTTTCAATCTGGGTTTAGAATCCATCATAGTACCGAAACAGCTTTAGTGAAGGTCACGAATGATCTCCTTATCGCAACTGATAATGGACTTGTTTCTGTACGTGTCCTTTCAGACCTTAGTGCAGCTTTTGATATCATCAATCATAATATTCTACTTGATAGATTAGAACTCTATGTTGGACTTATGGAACTTTGTTGCAGTGGTTTACATCTTATTTATCTGGTTCCAGTTTGTTCATGTCAATAATGAGTTTTCTATGGGTCGTGGCGACCGTGCGGCGATTTCCGGCACTTGAACAACGCCACTGAACACGACTGGTATCCCATCCCGCACATTCAGGATTTTTCCGGGCATCTGGCCGGGACACGTGTTTTTTCAAAAGTAGACCTAGTCCGCGGTTACCACCAGGTCCTGGTGCACATGGAGAACGTTCCCAAAACAGCGGTAATAACTTCTTTTGGCCTTTTCGAGTTTTTACGCATGCTATTCGGGTTAAAGTGTGCGAGGCAAACTTTCCAAAGAATGATGGATGCGGTGCTCCGCGACTTGCCCTTCGTTTTTGTCTACTTGGATGATATTTTGGTGGCTAGTGCATCGGCGGAGGAGCTCTTGGCGCCACTGCATTTTTGAGTCCATCCACTCCCTTTTACATCCCGGTGTGTGCACCTCGGTTAAACTGGTGGGGGCAAAATTTGTCTGGCCTTGCCTATGCAGGGATGTGAAAGAATGGGCTGCAGCGTGCATTGCGTGCCATTGGCCAAACTGCACAAACTCACCAAAGCCCCCCTCGAGCCCTTTCAAATTCCGGCTAGGAGGTTCAACCACATCCATGTGGATTTGAAGGGCCCCCTTCGGCTGTCGCAAGGTTTCACGCACCTTTTGACAATCGTGGACCGAACCACACGCTGGCCTGAAGTGGTCCTGCTGGCCTCCACCACGTCCGCTGAGGTCGCTCGCGCTTTTTTGTCGGCTTGGGTTGCACGGTTCGGATCCCTGTTGGACATCACTTCCAACAGGGGTCCGCAATTCGTTTTGGAGCTCTGGTCCACAATAGCTGATAGCCTGGGGGTCAAAATCCACCGCACCACCGCATACAACCCCCAGGCTAACGGATTATGCAAAAGTTTTTATAGGTCGCTTTAAGCAGTGCTCAGAGCCTCACTCGCGGATACAAATTGGGTCGACTGCCTGCTTTGGGTTCTATTAGGGTTGCGTTCCGCACCTAAGGAGGATCTGGCAGCATCCCCGGCAGAACATGTTTTTTTCTCAGCCGTTGCGGATCCCCGGGGAATTTTTACCGTAAACACCCGGGACTGATTCACCCGCGCAAAATTTTTTCAGTACAGGGGCTGCTAACGTGCTGGGCCCGGCTCACCATTGTTTTCCCCACACCTTCGTGCCTGAGAGCTTACAGAGCGCCAAGTTCGTTTTTGTCAGGCACGATGCACACAGAACCCCACTGTGTCCACCGTATGATGGCCCATTCAGAGTGCTGAAAACTGGGGTAAAGCATTTTGTGTTAGACTTGGGGCGGTGTAAAGAAACTGTCTGCATTGACAGGCTGGAGCTTGCTTATGTGTTGGCAGATGAACAGGTGGTGTTGGCTCAAGTTCCCTGGCATGGATGCCACCTACGGTGCTTCCACAAGTTGGTTGTCCCCCTGCAGAAAACTGTGCTCGCGAAACTAAACCTGTTGTCTCCCCACCCTCTTCCCCTCCACAGACCAACGTTCCTTCCCACACACCTCGCCAGGAGGGTGCTTCAACCAGACCGCTAGTTCCCCGCTACAGCCGCTACGGGCACCGGCTCAAGCCCAAACGACTGACCGGTTAAGCCTTATTCAAGCTGCATTTCCCCTGTAATCCACTTTGGTGCATGTGCGCTTTGGACGAGCCCAGCACGCACGCGACGCTGTTCATGCTCACTTTTTTCATCTACCCAGGCCAAGCAGTTGACGCATGCGCACAACCATCATTTGTAGTTTCACTCCCACCCGATAGGTAGTGCCAATGAGCTGACATGCCAGGATTTTCACCAACGAAGAAATATTGCTTGCTTTCTGCTGCTTGACTTCCCGGTTTTCACTCCTTTTCCATGAAGATGGTGCTGCTGCTGAAGTATGTCTGTATGATTTATGTATGTTTATTCTGGTCTTCCGCTTCCTCGTTGTCTTCTTTGTCTACTTTTTTTAGTATGCTGTGCCGATATTGCCACCTCGTGAATGGGACGTTCAGTCTTGTGCATGCGCTTTTCAACGCATTCAGGTCGTGGGCAGGCGGCGCGGTCACAAAATTTGGGCTGCACGCGGTCGTCCGCGGTTGAGCACTGCGGACAGTAGCGGAGTGGAGATGATGACGTAAATTTCATCACACAAGGTTTCCGGTTACGCGTACGCAGACAGCAGAGGTGCAGCATGAATCCAGCTTTAGGGCTCTTTCTGGGTGTTTGGGGTGGGGAGGGGGGGGTGCTGTGTGGGGGCACAGAGTAAGGAGTTCTCCACCCAGAGCCGGGGGTTGGGGGGGGCGATGGATAAAAGGACAGAAGGGTTTTAGATGTAACAAAAGGGATCCGTCAACCCCTGCAGTGACAGGAGTCACACCAGAGTTTGCAGGGGAGCGATAGACAATAATAAGTAGCACTCTGTGTTCTGTATGTTGATGTATCCCCAGGTCTGTAAGGCGGGAATAAAGAGGTATAAAGGTGAGCGCCCACAGACCCAGGGACATGATATTCTGTTTTCTGTGATGGAGGACTGAATAAAGTTCATGTGTCATCCAGCTCGCTGTCTCATCTGATTTTGTCCTCCACAAAAGTATTTTATGTTTTTTCAAGAAAAAAAGGCAATTAAAAAACTTTTACTTCTTCACTGCTTTTGCTCATGAATTTTCATATTTGGAGTAGATATCAATGCAAAACCTCTAAAAAAACAGAACCCTGTCCCTTTGTTAAGGTCTGCCTTGGCCTCACTAGACTGCATTCAATGAGCTCTTCAGATTGCCTCTGGTTGAGACATGAGAAACAGAGCTCATTGGAATGTGCCCCCCCCCCCCCGTTCCCAGTTGGCTCATTAATCCAAACTTTATTATATATTTTAACTCCAGGCATTATTGGAGCTTGGTGTGATTTGGCCAGGATGGCCCTGTACTCACATCAGCAGACAATCTAGCAGAGTTAGTAGAGCTTAGCTCCCCTTGACATAGTTCATCCACTGCCTCTAACATCAATGATTCAAGCCGGATCATCTACCAACCCTTCATTTTATATCTCATTCTTAGACTTTAGTCTAGCTTATTTTACTACAGTTTAATATCTTCTGGCCATGACAGCTCCTACAGTTAGCCTCAGCTAGCAGAACCAGCTGTTGACTCAATCAGGGTCATTTCTGTGCTTATTATACCAAGAACTGGCCCTATCCTATCACTCAAACCACACACCTGTCATTGATAATGCTTTATTTGGACTTTTACCCAATTGCACGCAAACAATTTTATGTCAGTTAGCATAGACTTTGTCTGATAACCAAAGCTAGCCAGCACAATAAATATAATAAAAAGGTCTCTCGGTTGTATCTTAGTGAAAAAGTTATCATCTCCATCACAAAGATTTCCATTACCATGCCCCTCCATTACTGAAAGCTTAGCGAGTCACATGTATTACACTTCTCTATAATTGTCTTTTTAGCTGGAATAAGTAAAATTTTATGCAAATGCCAAACTTAATAATCAAATAATATTTTTGGCAAGTCAAAATATAAAACTATGTCACATATATACAAAGGAGAGGAAAGAGAGCCGGGATTCATGCGAGGCTAAAGGCTAACCCCTCCAGGCCAGCAGTACCATCGCTCCTACTTTCCAACGTCCGTTCCCTCGACAACAAGCTGAACGAGCTGCGTCTGCTGAGAGAAACCCGGAGAGAGTGGAGGGACTGCTGTGTGTTTACGTTCACGGAGACATTGCTCCACGACAACATCCCTGACACAGCCATTCAGCTGGAAGGGATGACATCATTCCGAGCGGACAGAGAGGCTGCTAGCTCCGGTAAGAGCCGAGGGGGGGCCTATGTATTTATATTAATAAGAACTGGTGTGTTAATGCCACGTTAGCAACTAAACAATGCTCTCCGTTGGCAGAGTTCCTTATCATGAATTGCCAGCCATTCTACCTGCCGAGGGAATTCACGAATGTGTCTGTAGCTGCTGTTTACATAGCTCCTAGCGCTAATGCTAAAGCTAATGCTAACGAGGCACTCGGAGAGCTGCACGACGCTATCAGTGAATTTCAAACTTCACACTCGGACAGTTTTGTGGTGGTTGCAGGGGATTTTAATCACACCAGTTTAAAGACTGTGCTCCCCAAGTTCAAACAATGTGTGGACTTTAAGACCAGAGGAGAGAATATGTTGGACTTGGTGTACACAAACTTCCCAGATGCATACAAGGCAACATCTCGCCCCCACCTCGGTCATTCTGACCACCTATCCATGATGCTGGTGCCTGACTACAAACCTTTACTAAAGCGCAGCAGGCCAGTAAAGAAACAAATCAAGATTTGGCCAGAGGGTACAGCCTTGGCACTTCAGGACTGTTTTCTGCACACAGACTGGGAGGTTTTCAAAATAGCAGCCTCCCAGGGAGACAGGACAGATGTGGAGGAGTATGCTGAAACGGTCACCAGTTACATCGCGAAGTGCAAAGACGATGTCACTATAGTGAAGACTTTCACTGCACGGCGCAACTATAAACCTTGGATGACTGCAGAGGTGCGCTCGCTGCTCACAACCAGAGATGCAGCCTTCAGAGCGAAGGACAGGATCGCCCTCCGCTCAGCCAGGTCTACGCTCTCAAAGGGAATTAAGACGGTGAAACGCGCCTATGCGGAGAAAATCCAGGGACACCTCTGTGACACAAGGAATACCAAACGGATGTGGCAGGGAGTTCGGGCGCTGACGGATTATAAGTCTAGGCAGGGGGTCAGTGATGATGACGCTTCACTTCCAGACAGGCTCAACAACTTCTCTGCACGTTTTGAAGCATCAAACCCAACAATCAGAGGGAGGGCTGGCCCATCTTCACCATCTGTTGGGCCAGCTATCATCATCAAAGCAACGGACACACGGCGGACCCTAATTAGGGTCAACCCACGTAAAGCTGCAGGTCCGGACAACATCCTGGGACGTGCACTCAGAGTCTGCGCAGGCGAGTTGGCGGATGTTCTGACTGACATTTATAACATCTCCCTGAGTCAGGCCATCGTTCCCAGATGCTTTAAGACCTCTACCATAGTACCGGTGGCAAAGAAAGCGGTTGTGTCCTGTCTGAATGACTATCGTCCTGTTGCATTGACACCAATGGTGATGAAGTGTTTTGAACGGCTTGTCAAACCACACATCACAGCCTGCCTCCCTGCATCACACGACCCGCTCCAGTTTGCGTATCGTTCAAATCCCTCCACGGAGGATGCTATAGTCACCACCCTACACTCTGTCATCACCCACCTGGACCAGAAAGACACCTACGCCAGACTCCTGTACATTGATTTCAGTTCAGCATTCAACACCATTATTCCCCAGAGACTGATGGAGAAATTACTCTTTCTCGGTCTGAACACCGCCACATGTCTCTGGATCCTGGACTTCCTGACTGAGAGACCTCAGTTTGTCCGTGTTGGAAACAACATCTCCAACTCTATCACACTGAGCAGCAGATCCCCTCAAGGCTGTGTACTCAGTCCACTGTTGTTTACACTTCTAACACATGACTGTGTATCCAGACACGAGGGGAACCAGATTATTAAGTTTGCGGATGACACCACGGTGGTGGGACTTATTCAGAGGGATGAGGAATCAATGTACAGGGAAGAAGTTAGAGACCTGGAGGGCTGGTGCAGGGAGAACAATCTGGTGCTCAACGTGGACAAAACGAAGGAGATGATTATCAACTTCCGGCGGTCACGGCCTGAACACGTCCCTCTCAGCATCAGCAGCCGTTTGGTGGAGAGAGTGGAGAACATCAAGTTCCTCGGACTGCAGATCTCGCAGGACCTGACCTGGAGCAAGAATTCCTTTGGGATCAGGAAGTGGGCCCAGCAGAGACTGCACTTCTTGAGGAAACTCAAACAAGCCTCTCTCCCCATCTGCATCCTCAGGACCTTCTACAGAGGTGTGGTGGAGAGTGTTCTGACGTACTGCATTGCAACATGGTACTCCAGCTGCAGTATGTCAGACAAAAAAAGCCCTGCAGAGGATAGTTAAGGGAGCTGAGAGGGTAATTGGAGTTTCCCTCCCCTCTGTCCAAGAACTTTTTCAGAACCGTTGTAGGAGCAGGGCACTGAACATTGTCAAGGACCACTCTCACCTTCTGCATAAACACTTTGAACTGCTGCCATCTGGCAAACGATTCCAGAGCATCAGAGGCAGAACCACCAGACTGATCAACAGCTTCCTTCCACAAGCTGTTAGGATGCTGAACAGTTGATCCGGAATCTTTCATACACACTACTTATGGACATTATGTATATTATATGCATATAGTTCTAGTTAGTTTCAAGTATGTCTCAGGGATGTGTGAATGGCTGTGCTGGGGTGGGGGGTGAGGGGGGGTGAGTGTGTCTTAAATTATGTTCTTTTTACTTATACGGATGCCTAGAGAAATGTAATTTCATCTTGCCTGCACTACAGTTGTATGTACAGCAACATGGCAATAAAGGTTGATTTGATTTGATATAGGGATTTTAACACCTAGGACCTTTCTTAAAGTAGTATATTTTACAAATATGCAGAATATGGAAGTGGTTAGTGCCCATGTGTTCACACTCTGCAACCTGACTGCTGTAACTGGATTGGTTTGTTCTAATGCATGGTGTAACACAGAACTGAAACACCAGTAGACATGGAGATCTCATAAAGCCTAGTAATGTATCTACCTTACTTAAGATGCCATCTGCTTTTTGAAAAGAGCTGCTAACAAATTCCAACATATACACTGGATAGACATATACAGATAAAAACAAAAAACAAAACAGGCAATATTTTATGTTAGAGCTGCTCAGTATGTTCTGACTGTGTGTGAACTGACCTCCTTGTACAGGTGGATCCTCTGGTCGTGACCACTAAGCAGAAACACCGTCTCATTGCTTCCCTCAGCAAACTGCACCCTGGCAGAGGGAGACAAGCTCGCCAAATTATTATCCACATACACTGCATTAGAGCTTTGAAGATAATGAAACTCATCCGTAAATCAAATCACTAAATTACTACACTGATACCTGCTGTAAATTTCAGTGTAAACTGCATTTTATATTATATTGCTGTCATTTTTTAATTTTTTAAAGAAAAATGCTGCTGTTACTCAAACTGCTAACCTATGCCGTCTTCTTTGGCTACTTGACACTTTGTAAGAATTGCTGTGTGTGTATTTTAGTTGAGTCTTTGTATATATCTTGTTAATATGTTTACTTAGTCCAGTGTTTATATTGTTTTCTTTTTAAATTT
Source organism: Pholidichthys leucotaenia (assembly GCA_020510985.1). Lineage (NCBI taxonomy): Eukaryota > Metazoa > Chordata > Actinopteri > Cichliformes > Pholidichthyidae > Pholidichthys > Pholidichthys leucotaenia. The sequence continues at coordinate 238,075,156 of CM035839.1, forward strand.
CATTTTGTTTTCTTTTATAGCCCCCTTTTCCCATTTCCCCCAAGAGGCCCTGCCTTTTGCCAGGCCACAGCTGTAAACGGTAAATGGCATTCACTTATATAGCACTTTTTCCTCATCTCTAGATGACCAAAGCACTTTACAGATCCTGCTATCCACACATTCACACACTGATGGTGGCAGAGCTGCCAAACATGGCGCTGTCCAGACCCATAAACACCCTGTAAATAAGAAATTGTTCTTAATCTGTCTAGCCTGGTTAAATAAATAAAAACAACGTAATGCCAAACAAAATACAGTTAGAATTACAAACACAGGACCGACATTTTACTGATGTCCACTGGACTTATTATTTTTCGCTCTTTGACGCAGCACACTTACTCTGTGTGGTAGAGCTGAAACGGTGTGAACTGCAGCTCCAGATTCAGGCAGCTTTCTGAGCAGAAAAAAAAAACAAAACAAAACACCAATTCAAACACAATCCATGCACCATAAAATCTGTTTATATGTAGCTCAGGGGTGTCAGACTCATTTTAGCTCAGGGGCCACAAACTGCCGGATTTAATGTCAAGCAGGCCAGACCAGTAAAATAATAGCAAAACAACCTAATGGCAACTCCAAGTTTAGTACAAAGAAAAACAAGTACATTATGAAATATTTACATTTAGTGAGCCATTGATCTTTTACAAAACATGAACAACCTGAATGATGAATCTTCATCAAAGTATGAACCTGATTTTTTTTCTTTTCTGCTCTGTTTTGAACTGAAGCTGCTGACGAACAATATCTTAATCACAATAAAAACATTAAAGGAGCCAGATATCATAGCGCTGCCATCTACTGTTTAATCCTGGAACTTGTTTGTATTTTGAACAATGACCCCGGTTACATGGTCACAATAAACCGATTACTGGCAATAAATTGATAATGCCAGTAATCAGTTTTCTCATGTTTACATGCACTGAATAAACGGATTACTGAAGGGTAAACCACTAGAGTTAATGACCCCAGTTACATGGCCTTTATCGGATTATTCTGTTTACATGGCCACTGGAATAATCAGATAACTGCAGAAATCCAATCATAACCTGTTTATTAGTGTACATGTAAACATGATCATTGACCATGTTTACATGAATAAACTAGTTATGATTGGATTTCTGGAGTTTCAATCCAGATGAAGACCCTTGATCAATTTTTGGCAGGCAAAATACAGAAATATTGTCCTTTGACACTATTTCACAAGTGTGAGGGTGCAAGTTAGAGTATTATATTCTCAATTTAATCCTGAACCAAATAAAATCCTTTTTAAAGCATGAAAACTGCTTCAATCAACATTAATACCCCTAATCAATTTTCGGCAGGTGAAATAAAATTTATAAGCTATAACAGCCCTTTGAGACTATTCACAAGTTGGACAGAACATGTTATATTATAATCCTCACAATTCAACCTTGAAGAACCAAATCAACTAATTTATTGGCAGATAAAATGTTTGAATCCAAATTGGGAGCCTTAATGAATTTTGGCAGATGAAGCACACACTTTATGGATTCTACTTACAATATATAATTATAGGAAGTAAATAATGCAGAAACACTAGTATTCATGGGAAAGAAAAGCTTTATTAACTTTTACATTGCTATACACAGATTCTGTTAATTTCAGCACACTTTTCTTAACATATAAGGCAAAACATTAAAAGCTGCTACAGGATAAAATGTCATATCTGATTATTCTAACACAAAACTCATGGGTCTGAAATTGTGACTAACCCCTCACCGCATTAAATATTTATAGACATACCTTTGTCAACAGCATGGACAAAAAGTTACATCCGCTTTGCTCAAAAGCAGCCGTCAGCCTCAGAATCAGAAGCGAAATGGCTTTAGCCGAGTGAGGTGCGCTCCCGCAGCGAGCTGATCAGCTTGTGGTCGTGGCGGCTCATGACTTTTTGGCACAACACCAGCAGCTTCTCTTGTTTTGAACATGTTCAAAAAAATTTTGTGACAAGAAAAAATAGTTCTGAACGTAAAAACATCCGTCAAAAGGCAGCAAACTGACGCCCCCCAGGACCCGCTGAGCTGTGAGACAGGGGTAAATGTATCTTTAAAGAGCAGTTATTAAAGGGTGGCGCAGTGGTTAGCACTGTGGCAGCACAGCAAGAAGGTCACGGGATCGATCCCACCCCTGGCCATCGGTGACTCTTCTGTGTGGAGTTTGCATGTTCTCCCCGTGTCTGCGTGGGTTTACCCCAGGTACTCTGGTTTCCTCCCACAGGCCAAAAACATGCAGGTTAGGTTAACTGGAGACTCTAAAGTGGCCCTAGGTGTGAATGGTGAAGGGAATGGCACCGCACCATGGCTGCCTCATCTATCCAGGCGGATGCCCTGCAATTTCCCTCTGGGATTAATAAAGTATACTAAAATTTAAAAAAAAAAAAATACAGTGACACTTCAGTGCGTGCTGGATCCAGCATCCATAAAAAAAGACGTTGCATATTTTTATCCTTATCTGTTATGGGTGATAAGAGATGATAGCAGACGCAGATGGGAAAAGTTTGCCTTGTAGTCTTTCTGGAAGAAATCCCGTCCTCCCGACCTGCATGACAGACTCCCTCAGTGGAAATCGGGGATCACTTTTGCGTCTGCTAATCTTGTGCGACCCCAAATGGACAAAATGGGAATAGCAGTTACTTTACTGAAAAAGTGCTGCTCCTGTATTCTATCATTTAATTTTCACACTTTGCAAATTCATTCCATGGGCTGGTCTGGACTCTCTGGTGGGCCGATTTTGGCCCTACATTTGACACCCCTGATGTATATTCATATATTTATTCCATCCAGCTACAATGCTCTGCACTGTGTGTCTGTGTGTGTGTGTGTGTGTATATATATATTTTATAGTAATATGTACATATGTATATTAGCTGCTCTTGCTTGCTTGTTTTTTTTCTTGCCTTCTGATTGTTGCTCTGAGTGTTGCTATCCCTGTGCTGTTGCAATCCTGGAATTTCCCCGTTGTGGGACTAATAAAGGCTTATCTTATCTTATCTTATCTTAGATGAAATTCTTTATTTAACAAACCCTTCCTCCGCACTACCCACAATGATAGACCTAATTAAGTTATATTTGGCTATTTGGGATTATTCCATTAACTGGTCCAAATCAAGTGTGCTTCAGCTCAATAGAGGGAATATGGCTGTCCAAGCACCCCACACATCCAATACTGGAATTTCATAGGTTTAGGTTTTACTGTTTCCACCAATTCTCAGAGCAACTCAATCTTAACCCTCAGGCATCAGTTTAATTTACTAGCCTTTAGAGTCATTAAGGACAAAAATGTCCACTTCCATAAAATTGCTATAAAAATGTTAGATTAATATTTTTTTTCTGCTTTTTCTGCATAAATCTCTTAAACAACTTGCTCAAAACTACCAAACATGCAATCATTTTTGAAAAAATTAAAATCCTGATAATTATTCAATATTTGATGGTTTTAATCAGGACTGAAGTTGGTCAAAAGATTTAAGGCAAAAAGGCTGAAAAATATGAATCTATACTATTTTTATAGCAGTTTTTGTTAGTGGACATTTTTGTCTTTAACGACGCAAGAGGGCAGTGAATTTTAAACCTGACGCTACACAAAAACTAATAATGCATCAAAGTCAATATTTTGGATGCAGTATTGAAGACTGATTTAAAAAAAATCCACCCCCAGTTATAGAAAATAACTCCTGGTTTGTATTTTCTTCAAAAATAACAACAGTGACATCAAGTAATCAAACTGGCACTTAAAGGGTTAACCCCTTAAATGCCAGTCTGATTTCACAATGTTAATATTTTTTAAGAAAAAAAACACACAAAAAAATGAGTTATTTTCCATATAGCAAATGTTGGGGGGCTGGGGGGATTTTTTTTAATTAGTCTTGGATATGTGAAAGATTCACCAAAATATTGACTTTGAAGCGTTATTAGTTTTAAAATTCACGACTCATTAAGCCCCATTCATCTTCCCACTAAAACCACAGTTTTTGATCTCAGCTCTTACACAATATAGTCATTCATCCTGTGATGTTCGGCTTTCATTTTTGAGGAAAATAGTAAAATTTGTCATTTTTAATGTTCACCATTAAAATCAGCCATCTCTGCATTGTAGGCCTGCATATAAAATGCTCATCATTTCATTATTTTTTGTGCTTGTGACAAGAGAGCTTAGTTGGCTATTTTATGAAAGAGAGAGAGAGTGTATGTGTGTGTGGGGGGGTCTCTAAGGAGGGATCCACCTGCAGCCTCTAGGATGACCACAGTGGATGTGCCATCTTAAGATAAGATAAGATAAGATAAGCCTTTATTAGTCCCACAACGGGGAAATTCCAGGATTGCAACAGCACAGGGATAGCAACACTCAGAGCAACAATCAGAAGGCAAGAAAAAAACAAGCAAGCAAGAGCAGCTAATATACATATGTACGTATTACTATAAAATATATATATATACACACACACACAGACACACAGTGCAGAGCATTGTAGCTGGATGGAATAAATATATGAATATATGAACACACAGTGCAGAGCATTGTAGCTAGATGGAATAAATATGTAAATATATAAACACCCACAGTACGGAGCATTGCAGCTAGGTGGAATAAATATGCAAGTATATAAACACACACAGTGCGGAGCAATGTAGCTAGATGGAATAATATGTAGATATATAAATATATAAACACACCCAGTGCTGAGCATTGTAGCTAGATGGAATAAATATGTAAATATATAAACACACACAGTGCAGAGCATTGTTGCTAGATGGAATGAAACAGCATAACCGTCTACTTAGTTATCCTACATGGATATGTATGTTGGATATGTAGGTTATCCTACATATCCTACATCTTCCGGGCTGGTACACACCAGACAGAATCAGGAGCGCTCAGGACGCTCACGTCGGTCATCAACGTCACTCTAGCTTCACACTACATCTTCCATTCAGGTTTGTCTTGCTGACAAACGATTCCATCTCTGGAAAGAAAACTCAATCAACATAGGACTCCACGTTACATATCCTGGTGATGGCGTGCCATGTTGGCCCCGCAATCAAACGTCTGGCAGCAGGAACATAGTAGGTCATCTCTGCATTAGTAGGAACCCAGACTTGCCCACTTCTTGAAGTCTATTCTGCTCCAAGATGCTGTGTGTCCTCTCCACGCTCAGTGGAAAGGTCAGGACAGGAAGAAGAAGAAGCAGAATGATCTGACTCCACCACAAATTCCACATCAGACTCTCCTTCTGAGGACGTGGATGTTGCACTTTCCTGCATCTCCCTGGACGTTTCAGGCCACCTGATTTCATCCACAGTCTGTTCCACAGAGAAGCTCCTCTTCCAACTCACTCCTTGATTGTACCGGGAATGAAATGAGCAGACAGCCAAGCTGCAAACAAAGACGTAACAGGATTCTGGCCAGGTGCTTCAACTCACTCATGGTTGGTTGTTTTCTCTACAGTGGCCAATGTTTGTGTTTACTGGAAAGCGTGCATGTATGGCTGTGCATGACAGTATACTTACCTTAGGGTCAAACAAAGATGCATAAAACAGCCCACGTATGTGTGTACGCGGGCATGCACACACAAGCACGCACACACATGCTTTGTGTATATGCTGATGTAAGTGTCCAAACACTATGTTCATCTGGGACTATTAGCAGTTCTCACCAAAACAACAACAATCACAACAGTAGTCGCCGTCTCTCTGTGCTGGCCCTGTGACAGACTGGCGGTCTGTCCAGGGTGTACCCTGCCTCCCGCCCAGAGATGCTAGGATAGGCTCCAGCACCCCCACGACCCCAAAAGTACTAAGCGGTTGAAGATGATTGAACAACAGGTGTCACAATGAGCTCCTTTGACGGAAATGATGAGCTGTATTTAGCATCGGCGGCCTCATGTCAAACATGCAGCTGCAATTATATGAGCGCATGCGCATACAGCGACCGGCAGCTGGTGAAAAAGTCCGTTGTCTGTGTGTCTTGTTTTTATGCACTTTAATGTGTTTTTACGAAATTCTCTTTGTCGTTTCTGTCCTGGAATGTTTGTGGACTGTATGGCGAAGAGCTCCCTGGTTCCATCAAGATGGATTTCCTCCCCTTTTTTGCACTGCTGCTACTTTTCCTCCGGCTCTTTGTCTCTGAGGTAAATGCGATCGGCATCATGGCGGGCAAAATACATTATTCCAGGGACATGTTGCTGCATTTAAACATGGTTGATGCAGTGGCTGTGATTGAGCCTAAGCCGCAACTGCCAGACTTTATTTTGAGAGACGGACACAGCGGTGAAAAGAGAGACGGGAAAAGGAAACGCGGAAAGCGTGGAGGCGTGAAATTGCACCTGAGAAGACGTCAGTTTGGTAACATTCCTCTTCCTTCTATGGTTTTTGGGAACGTACAATCTCTGAGAAACAAGGTGGATGAAATTCAAGGGAATGTACGCTACCAGAAGGACTTTAAGAACTGCAGTGTCATGGCTTTCACCGAGTCTTGGCTTAATGCGCATGACCGAGACACAGACCTGTGGATTGACGGCTTTGGAGCCCCACTGCGCTCCGATCGGCAGGAAGAGGTAACGGGGAAACGTCAGGGGGGGCAGCGTATGTTTATACATTAATAAGCAGTACTGCACATCTGTCACGGTCAGAGAGCGCATCTGTACACCCGATGTGGAGCTGCTGTCTGTGTCACTACGCCCCTTTTATTTGCCTCGCGAGTTCCCCCAGCTTTTCATCACGACTGTGTACATTCACCCGAGGGCAGACGCTGACTCCGCCTCCAGCACCGTCTTTGACGTGGTCCAGCGGCTGCAATCAATTTCTCCAGAGGCGCCAAACTTCATTCTTGGGGATTTTAACCATGTTTCTTTAAAGAAGACACTTAAAAACTTTTATCAGTATGTCTCCTGCCCAACCAGGCAAAAAAAGACATTGGACCTGTGCTATGGATCCATAGAGAGGACCTATAAATCACTCCCCCTTCCTCCTTTAGGATCCTCAGATCACAACTGTGTACATTTGCTGCCCACATATAAAACTGCTCTCAGAAGAGGCAAGGTGGAGACGAGAGACATTGATGTGTGGACAGAGGATTCAGTGCACAGCCTCCAGGAATGCTTTAACTGTACAGACTGGGAGATGTTCACACTGTCCTGCGGGGATGATTTGGACTCTTTGATCGACGTCACATGCTCATATATGGCTTTCTGTAAAAATAAGATTGTTCCACGTAAACGTGTCAAAATATATCCCAACAACAAGCCATGGGTTACTAAATCAGTTAAATCCTGCTTAGAGAGGAAAGCACTTGCCTTTAAACAGGGGTCTGTTTCTGAGCTACAGGTTGCCACAAAAGAGCTGAAGTCCGAAATTTTAAGAGCAAAACAGAATTATAAATCAGAGTTGGAAAGCAAGATGGCAACAAAGAAACTTGGTTCAGCCTGGGCCAGTATGAAAACTATTGCAGGCCTTCAGAGCACAGAGCGCAGTAATTGTGTGTTTTTAGATGGTTTTAATTCAGACACAGAGCTGGCTAATGCTCTTAATTGTTTTTATGGTCGTTTTGACTCCTTTGATTTTAGCACAGAAACCCAAGATTTGAAACAGAAACTCAAAGACAATCAGCACTTTAATATTGAGGTGCAGGATATTAAAAGGGAGTTCTGCGCTGTAAAAGTGAACAAAAGTCAGGGGCCCTGATAATAAGATGTGGACGCTTGTAAAAGTCCTGTGCACATGAACTGAGTCCTATATTTCATTACATTTTCAATAAGTCCTTACAGACACAACATGTGCCTAAGATCTGGAAAGAAGCCGTGGTTGTTCCCGTTCCAAAATCTAGCTGTCCTAAAACGGTAAACGACTTTAGACCAGTTGCTTTGACTTCAATCTTAATGAAAATTTTCTAGTCAGATGTGAGGTCCTAAAGCAGACTGAGCATGCACTGGATCCTATGCAGTTTGCCTATAGGCCTCACAGAGGAGTGGAGGATGCCACTGTCACACTGTTTAACATGCTTTTTAAACATCTGGATTTTAATGGGACACACACCAGGCTTTTATTTGTGGACTTTTCCTCCGCCTTTAATACAATCCAACCTCATATCTTAGCTGAAAGGCTCCTGCAACAATTTGATTTGAGCAATAATCTGGTGGGTTGGATTCTGGATTTCTTAACCAACAGGACGCAGAGAGTAAGGGTCAATGGCACATTGTCTGACCTAAAGTGCTCTTCTACTGGCTCTCCTCAGGGGTGTGTGTTGTCACCACTACTCTTCATCCTGTATACAAACATGTGTCAGAGCAGACATAACAACAGACACATTATAAAGTATGCTGATGACTCAGTTATTGTCAGTCTCCTCCAGGATGGTGAGAGTGGCCACGGCCCAGTAGTTGATGATTTTGTTCACTGGTGTGAGGATTCCTACCTGCAGCTGAATACGACAAAAACTAAAGACATGATTATTGACTTTAGGAGGAAAACTCCCAGGCACAAAGTCACCGTACTAAAAGGCCAGACCACCGAATGTGTACAATCCTACAAATATCTTGGGACGATTATTGATAGTAATTTAAACTTTGAAGAGAACCGTGAAAGGGTGTGCAAAAAGGGTCAGCAACATTTGCATTGTTTGAGGAAACTTGCACGCTTCCAAATTGACCGAACCATAATGACAATGTTTTATCGGGCTTTTATTGAATCTGTTTTATCCTTTTCTTTAGTGTCATGGTTTGGTCAGATAAAACTGAAACAGAGGAAATCCTTGGATCAGGTAGTTAGATGGTCCAGTCGTTTGCTTGGTGAGTCACAGCTGAGCCTGACATCCCTGTACACCAGACAGGTACAGAGGATGGCTACCTCCATTTTAAATGATGACTCCCACCCTTTGCACTGCAACTTTCAGCTTCTTCCCTCCAGACGGAGGTTTGCTGTCCCAAAAAGTAAAACCCAGCGCTACAATAACAGCTTTGTTCCTGCTGCTGTCAAAGAGTTGAACAAGTTGTAACAATATATTGCACATAATTTAGCTACCTATTTATTAACTCCATTTTATATTTACTTATTTTTGTAGGTTATTACTTGGGTTCTAAATATTTTATTGGGTTTTAGACCTTTGAGTTGTTAACCTCTTTGACTAGTTTTTAACTTTTAATATGACCCTTCTCTCTTACCTCTGGTTTTTCTCCCATCTCTTTGTCTTTTTATTCCCTGATTGATGGAGCCTTGAGTATTTTTATCATGTTTATAGTCAGCTTCATGTGTGCCTGTGTTTGTGTCTTTGTTGAATGTAATTAGTGGCTTGTAAATATGGATGTCACCAGACTGCAAAACAAATCTACCTACGGGTACAAATAAAGTAACCTGAACCTGAACCTGAATTACAAACTGAAACATTACAAAAAAAAAAAAAAAAAGGACGAGAGAATAAACATGCCGATCTCAACAAATAATACCTCTGATAGAATAAACAGGGAGCACATAAAGACACATGAAAACACAACTCCACTCACGCGCAATAGACTCCAGGTTAAACTCTGATCCGGGCTCATAGTCACAGTAGATGTTCAGGAATGGAGTGGCTTTGTCCCCGGAGTCCTGCAGCACATCAGCCAGGAGTAAACGTGTTTGCATGACATCCATCATAGTGAAGTAACTGTAACACATGCTCTAATTCCTTAGTGTGAGCATGGTGATACCTTTATGAAGGTTATGCCCACCACCAGGCCTCGTTTGGGCAGAGACTTGTTGAAAGCATCGATGGAAACAATCTCTGCATCAACTAGACAGAGACAGATGAAATCTTTGTAGCATCAAACAACCAAAGACACAACCACAACAACTTCATACTTACATCGCTGTGTCCATAGATAGATAGACAGACAGACAGACGTACTTTATTGATCCCAAACTGGGAAATTACAGTGTAACAGCAACATGACAGCTGACAACCAAACAACAGAAACACACACATGACAGACAAAGGGATTACCCATGGAAAGTAAAAACTAACACGACTAAAAACCCATATACATCATAGCTTAATATATGATGACCCGTATAAACACATGAATCATCCCATTGCACAAAGAAGGACTATCAGGAGCAGAGTGAAAATGTGAGGTACCAGTTAGTCTGTAAGGTGCAGTGTGGCAGCATAGCTATGACCAGAATACAACATCATAGTGAGTTATTGTACAGTGAAGTTGCATGTGGTCTGCTACCCCAACAGACAGCAGCAAAGAAGATGGCACTGGCGACAACAGTCTGGTAGAAAAGCTCCAGCATCCTGCTGCACACGTTGAAGGATCTCAGCTTTCTCAGGAAGTAGAGTCTGCTCATCCCCTTCTTGTGCGCAGCATCGGTGTTGGATCTCCAGTCCAACCCGCTGCTGATCCTGACACCCAGATATTTGTAGTCCTCAACCACTCCCACATCCTCCCCCCTAATCTGCAGTGGCTGAGAAGGAGCCTTCCTCTTCCTGAAGTCAATCACCATCTCTCTGGTCTTGCTGACATTCAACCTCAGGTGATTCTGCTCCGTCCACTCCACAAATCTGTCTACCAGTGCCCTGTACTCCCCCTCCTCTCCTGCTCTTATACACCCCACAACAGCTGAGTCATCAGAGAATTTCTGCAGGTGACATGACTCAGTGTTGTACTGAAAGTCAGTGGTGTATAAGGTAAAAAGAAAAGGAGAGAGCACAGTCCCCTGTGGAGCTCCCGTATCACTAGCCACCACTCCAGACAAGACATTGCCCAGCTGGACAAACTGTTGCCTGCCTGTCAGGTAGACAGTAATCCAGGAGATCACAGGGCTGTCAACCCCCATCACCCGCAGCTTCTCACCCAGTAGCAGTGGCTGGGTGGTGTTAAAGGCACTGGAGAAATCAAAAAAAAGTGATTCTCACAGTATCTCCTCCACCATCCAGGTGCAGATGGGCTCATCGCAGCAGGTAGATGACAGCATCTTCGGGGCTGATATGCAAACTGCAGAGGGTCCAGCCACGTCTTCACCTGCGGCCTCAGGTGGGCTAAGACCAGTCTCTCCAGGACCTGACGTCCTTTTATATTATTATTATATTAAGTTTATTGCTAAACTTAATATAATATTACACAAGACAGAGAGTGGTGTCAATGAATACAGCACTGTTGTAATTTGGTCAGAGGCCTGACATGCAGCTAAGGACAAATACTCGACAATGCACTACCTCATGTGTAAGGACCTGTGTAAGTACCTCATGTGTTCTGAACCAACCGCCCTCCCCTCCGCCTGCACACCAACCACTGCTGCCTCTACCGTCATCGAGACCTGCTGTCCACCCCCCCCTTCACCAACACCCCCCCACTCCCAGCACACAGCCCCCCAACCTGGCCCTCACTAAGACCCAGGTGAGGACGGAGCTGAGGAAGATCAAGGCGAGGAAGGCCTCGGGACCGGACGGCATCAGCGCAAAGCTCCTCAAGTCCTGCGCAGACCAACTGTGTGGGATTGTGGAGCACATCTTCAACCTGATCCTGAAGCTGGGGAGGGTACCACAGTTGTGGAAAACATCTTGTGTGGTGCCCGTACCAAAGACTTCCCACCCCAGAGACCTGAACAGCTACAGGCCAGTGGCCCTGACGTCTCACATGATGAAGACCCTGGAGAGACTGCTCCTTGCTCACCTCCGCCCCCTGGTGGGACCAGCGATGGATCCACTCCAGTTCGCCTACCAGCATGGCATTGGGGTGGAGGATGCAGTGATCTTCCTTCTTCACCGTTGCCTGTTCCACCTGGAGAAGCCTGGAAATGCGGTGAGGATCATGTTCTTTGACTTCTCCAGTGCTTTCAACACCATCCAACCGATGATCCTGAGGGACAAGCTGCTGTGCGCAGGGGTGGACCAGCACCTGTCATCATGGATCCTGGACTACCTCACAAACCGGCCACAGTTTGTGAGAACCCGGGATTGTGTGTCTGATATGATTATCAGCAGCACAGGGGCCCCCCAGGGAACGGTTTTGGCTCCCTTCCTGTTCACCCTTTATACTGCGGACTTCTCACACAACACAACACACTGCCATCTACAGAAGTTCTCTGACGACTCTGCGATCATCGGCCTCATCTCCAATGGAGATGAAGCTGAGTACAGCGGACTTATCCAGGACTTTGGGGACTGGTGCCATCGGAACTGCCTCCAGATCAACGCGAGGGAAACTAAGGAGCTGGTGGTGGACTGCCGTAGGCAAGGACAACCCCTCACAGCACCAGTAAACATCCAGGGAACAGACATTGAGATGGTGACATCCTACAAGTACCTGGGTGTTCATCTGAACAATAAACTAGACTGGTCACACAATACCGACGCACTCTACAAGAAGGGACAGCGCAGGCTGTTCCTACTGAGGAGGCTCAGGTCTTTTGGTGTACAAGGGGTGCTGCTGAAGACATTCTACGACACGGTGGTGGCATCAGCCATCACTTTTGGAGTGGTCTGCTGGGGCAGTAGCATCATGGCAGCTGATAGGAAGAGACTGAACAAACTGATGAAGAAAGCTAGCTCTGTCCTGGGGCAACGCCTTGACCCAGTGGAGGAGACAGGAGAGAGAAGGATGGTGGCTAAACTGTCATCTCTGCTGGAGTCTGAGTCCCACCCTATGCAGGACATACTGAACGCACTGAGGAGCTCATTTAGCAGTAGGCTACATCATCCTAGGTGCGCAACCGAGAGGTTTTGCAGGTCTTTCCTCCCCACGGCTGTCAGACTTTATAACCTAAGCAGGGCTGCTCACAGAGATAGCAAAAAAAACGTGATGACCTAGTAGTATTGAATGCAAAAGACGCAACAAACCTACACAAAATGTTCCCTCCAGTATACAACTAGGACAATATCAGTTGCTACGGCAGGTGACAATATGTATGGGTACATATTCATACTATGTGGGGTAACTAAACAGACTGTTATGCTGTTTATTCCATCTAACTACAATGCTCCGCACTGTGTATATATATTTATGTGTACATACACTACCGTTCAAAAGTCTGGGGTCACTTAGAAATTTCCTTATTTTTGAAAGAAAAGCACTGTTTTTTTTCAATGAAGATAACTTTAAACTAATCAGAAATACACTCTAATACCTAATATACATTGCTAATGTGGTAAATGACTATTCTAGCTGCAAATGTCTAGTTTTTGGTGCAATATCTACACAGGTGTATAGAGGCCCATTTCCAGCAACTATCACTCCAGTGTTCTAATGGTACAATGTGTTTGCTCATTGCGTCAGAAGGCTAATGGATGATTAGAAAACCCTTGTGCAATCATGTTAGCACAGCTGAAAACAGTTTAGCTGGTTAGAGAAGCTATAAAACTGACCTTCCTTTGAGCCGGTTGAGTATCTGGAAAAAATTATTATTTCAAATACAAATCATTATTTCTAACCTTGTCAATGTCTTGACTATATTTTCTATTCATTTTACAACTCATGGTGGTAAATAAGTGTGACTTTTCATGGAAAACACAAAATAATTGTCTGGGTGACCCCAAACTTTTGAACGGTAGTGTATGTATATTCACTGCTCTTATTTTCTTATCTTCTAAATTTTTGCTCTGAGTGTCGGCATCCCTGTGCTGTTGCAATCCTGGAATTTCCCCATCGTGGGACTAATAAAGGCTTATCTTATCTTATAAAACAAAAAATATGATGCTTTTGACGTGATTAGCAACAGTTAAGTGGCTACATTTAGAAGGGACTAGTTTTCTCAGTGGAGCAAAATAAGTGGTTAAACAAACAAATCATGTGCTGTATTACTGTCAGTTAATAAACTGCTTGTGGAACTGTTGTGTAAAAACAATATTACACTTGAGGCTGTGCGGTATCAGGAATATAATAACTGCGGTGATATCTTCAGTGGTTCGCGTCAGGACTACAACAAATCACAGCAGTTACAATATTCATTAATACCGCACTCCTGCTTGTGTAATATTGCTTATTATATCATATTGCCAGTGATATGCCTTTTCTTGCAACAATAAAATTTTTAAAATACCATAATGACCTGCACAATCTTTATTTTTTTTTTAAATGACAAATTTTTGATCATACTGCCCAGCATTATCCAAAAATGTCTTAAATTTTCAAAATACTGAAAATGTACTCAATTACTTTTTAAAAGTCACAACTGTACAAGAACCAGTAGAAAAATTGGGAGAGAAGAGACAATTTTTTTAAGTTATTGTCTAAACTGCATTTTGGACAAAGAAAATGCAATCTGAGAAATATTTCATATTTAGGAGTAATACCAGTTATTATTTGTATTTGTCTGTTTTATTTTCCAGGTTAAAATGCGTTTTGTGTGGCTTCATGCATTTTTTTTAAACCAAAAAAGCTCTAAATGTCTCTTTCACACCAACTGCTGTATAGCTGCTGCCTGAGTGAACCTTATCTGGTATCTTTGTTGTAGATTTAGACCATCTCCATATTTTATTTATTTATAGTTTTTCCTGAGTCCTTGGTATCTATGTGAAATGGGCCTCCATACTGTCTTAGTTGACTTTATTTTATTCATATATTATTTACGTTATCTGGTACCTGGTATGTAGGTGAACTGGACCTCCTTGGCCACCGGCCGGACCTTGTGCTGCAGCTCCTGGTACCGGAAACACAACACCTTCCCTTTGAGCGTAGCCGCTAGCAGCTCCTGTTTTCCGGCCTGACACAGACCGTAGATGTTACTCTGAGACGGGAGGCGGCTGAAGCTGTCCTCCACCAAGGGGAACGGCTCCCGGAGCATACTGGAGGGTGCCGGGACACAGCGGGCGGGAGTGGAGCATCAGCTCAACTTTGCATCCTCTGTCCTGAACTTACGGCGGACAGCTTCGGAAGAAATTTAGCTTCCTGTTATGGATTTCAAAATAAAGCAAATGTTCCCATACAAGCCGTATTTTTACCATAGACAGCCACCGTCTGTGGCGGTTAAAATTTTGTGTTGAAGGATCTCAATTACAAGGTCGCATGAGTCAAAACATCCGGTTTGGTCGGTGTTGCGTTCAAGGTTTTTTGGTTTGTTTGTTTTTTGACAATTTCGATCCAGCTCCTATTAACAACTAAGCGTTGAGATTATTCGTCGTATTAATGTCGAGATTTGCCAGTAAGATTTGGTATAACTGATTAGTTTTAAGTGGTATATATTTTTAAAGGTTTTGCTTTAGTTTTAATAATTATTTTGTTCCCTCTGTCACTAAAATAATCATAACTTTAAACAAACGCATCCTTCAGCTGACAGCTCTCATAGGTGTTTTAAATCCTGTTGGCCTAAGAAGTGTTAGATATTCCCCATGTGATTAAAGACTTTGCACTGCGTAGCTACAATTACTTGCTCTGTTGCACTGAAAGGAAACATGCTTCTTGTCAGCTGTATGATGCTCCCATCTATTGGCATAATTTATTATAGCGCCGATTCAGTAAATAATGTAAACCCATCCGGGTCACGGGGGCAGCAGCCAGAGTAAATCAGACTGCTACCCGGTAGTGGTGGCCAAATGAGGCTTTCTGGAGGACTTGAGGCCATTTTCTCTACCAGGCCATCTAGTGGACAAAAGGTATACAACATGCTGATTTTTACAAGAGTATTATTGGTTTAATGTGTATTTTTTTCAATTTCAATAAATGCACTGTCTTTTAAGAATTATCAATGATCATAAGTAAAAAAAAAAATTAAAAAAAACCTGAGGTGACTGCAGTGAATGTGCTTGCGCTACTTATCCATTTTTTTTTTTTAAGAAATAATAATTTTTCAACAGTCATACTGTCTTTCTCAGTACATTCATCTCTGTCCTTATTGTCATGCAGGACACAATAGTGCCTCAGCATAATGGTATGTTATTGTTGTAGCCAAGTTCTTTGAAACACAACAGACACTTCACTGTGCAAATAAAATAGAATGACCCAGCTGGGATTTAAACCCCAGCTTCCCAATTGCAGGACAGATATTTTACCTCTAACCTACTACTTAGTCATAAGCAGTTGTGGCTTTCTTGAACACTTGAGCCTTTCCAAAATGGTTCATATAGACGAGGCCTCATGTGAAACTTCATTTGCTCTACTAGGCCATGTAGTCGGCCCTAAAGTATACAGCATGCAGATTTTTACAAGGATATTATTGGTTTAATGTGTTTTTTTTTTTCAATTTCAGTAAATGTGCTGTCTTTTAAGAAATATCAATGATCATAAAGGAAAAAAGAAATAATAAAAACTGGGGTGACTCCAATGAATGTATCTGTGTTACTTCGTGTGCTTGTACTACTTATCCATTTTTATTAAAATAATAAATTTTCAACAGTCTTATACTGTCCCAGTATATTCAACTCTGGCCTTATTCTCATGCAAGGCACAATAGCAATAGTGCCTCAGCAAAAAGATGCATAATAATGATCCAAGCTCTTTGAAACACAACAGAAACTTCACCTTGCAAATAAAAAGGCAAGAATGACACAGCTGAGATTCAAACCCAGGCCTCCCACTTGTAGTGCAAATGCTTTACCACTAAGCCATCACCTCAGCTGTATTAAATGTCCACTATGTGTGGAAAATACGTCAATGGGAGAACTGAAATGTGCTCAAAATGTTCCCAAACAGGAGAAGTCTGTCTTTTTGCTGCTGCCTCCATGTGAAAATTGGCTGTGACAAATCCCTTACACACTCAAACATGACAACACAAAACATGAGGGATGGGAATTTCCATTATGTATCGCTGCTCGCTCTATTTCATGTTGCGTGCAAAATCATGAACAGCTTCCTGATCCAGTCACGTGGTTCGACGTCAAAACATATGTCATGATGCACGCCTCGAAACGCGCGTCGCCAAATATTTCCTGGAAGAGCTCGGAGCTCTAGAGTCTGCCTTCCCATCACTACTTCCCAGTTCGCATAGCACCATGGTCCCATTGATCCCTTGTGCAGGTGGTGAGCCCAATGTAGGGCAAACCCATACACCTCCTTTGGGTACACTGGTCCTTGTTGTGACGTTTTTTTCATAGAGATCCATTGGACCGCTCTTGGTCTGGTCCTTCACTCAGTACCAATTGGTCTTGGGGAAAGTTGCCCCCAACAACATGTGGAGTAACTGAGCTCCTGAAATCATTAGGGCACCCAAACCCCTTCACCACGATAAAGTGGCGTGGCGATCCATGGAGGGGAAATAGTGTAATTAGCTGAGTATACTTTTATTTTAACACACTTGGGTTAATTTTTACAGCACATTCTCTTAATGATTGTTTTTTTTTATGGTGAGAAAATCCCGGTATAATTGGAATCTGATAATCAGTTTTGAAAGATTGACATCTGTCTGTTAACAGTCTGACATGATTAGAATTTAAAGCAGCACTATCTAACCTTGGGCAGTGTTACATCTCAGTAACAGAGAGTCGAGAAGGAGCTGGTCTGAACATTCTCATTTTATTTAGCCAAGTACACAGATATCCCCAGCCGTAGCCCGCCTGACATCATTCTAACCCTGCCCCGGCCAGGCTACAGCAAGCCCCAAGGCCCAATTCCCTCATGTCACATCCCCCCCCCCAGAAAGTCAAAGCACAAATGGAACACTTGAACAAGTAAGATAACTATAAACACGTATGAACACAGAACACAACAATGCAGTCCACATGTCACTTCTCTAAACACCAGAACCGTCCTCAACCATTCCGGTCACAAAGTCGTCCAAGTATCTGGGTCTCCGACGCTCCCTAGCTGGGCGTCCCTCGTGAGGGCACACTGCCTCTGGCACAGTAGGTTCTGGCTGTGGGTCGGCGTCCGCCCGGACCCTCCAGTCCCACCTGTCACTAAAACAGTCCACGGCGGGATCACTCGCCACCTCTGGTGGGGACCTCCTCAGCCTACTCACATGCCACCAGGACCCATCATCCAGTTCAAAAGTATCTGGTCCTCTCCGTCTCACGATCGTCCGCGGCCCAACCTACAGCGGTTGGAGCTTGTGGGCGCAGACGAGGTGCTTGATCCAGACTTGATCTGCTACCCCAAGGCCGTGATTTTTTGCCTGATGCTTCTTGTCGAACCGTTCTTTCATTTTCCATTGGTGCCCAATGACCCAGCACCTCAGTGTCCTTGAGTCTTCCCCCCACTCCGTCCGTGCCAACCCCAATCGTCTCACTGGTAGCGGCAACTCGTGCCCCAGCATTAGGGTAGCTGGGGAGCACCCCGTCGTGGTGTGCACCGATGTCCTATAGTGGAGTAGGGTGTTGTTCAGGGCGTCAGCAAACGTAAACCCATCTGCTAAGTGGGCCCTTAGTCCATTCTTAAGAGTCCTGTTGATTCTCTCAACCCCCCCCCCACCACCACCACCACCACCACCGTTAGCCTGCGGGTGGTACACCATCGTCTTAATATGTTCGACCCCGCTGACTCTCAGGAATTCCCCAAAAGCCCCAGAAATGAACTGGGTCCCCCATCTGGCAAACAACGATTCCAGGAACCCCGTGATCACCTCTGTTGTCACTGAGCCAGTCGGGAGCACCTCTGGCCACTTGGAGAACAAATCATAGGCCACCACGAGAAACCTGCTACCAGGGGGGGCTGCTTGCAGTTTTCCGCAAATGTCCAACTCAACGTGTTCCCAGGGTCCAGTAGGGAATGTGACCGGTCATAGGGGAAGGGGTGGTGGTCCTCCGGTCTTCCCGCTTTCCAAGCATGGCACACAGTTCTTCACCATCGCGTCAATGTCCTTGTCAATTCCCGGCCACCAAACCGAATCCCTGCTGCGTTGTTTGACCTTGATCACCCCTAGGTGCCCCTCATGCAGCATTTCCACTACACGTCCTCTCAGAGCTGCTGGGATGACGGTGCACTGCCCTCTAGCCAAGCACACATCGTTCCAGCAGCTGAGCTCATCCCTAAACCAATGAAATGGGGCCAGTTCACCCAGCGCTCCCGTTGGCCAGCCCTCTCTGATCGCCGAGCATAGTCCTCTCATCACCTGGTCACTCTCCGAAACCTCCCTGAGTTCTTGAGGGGACACGATTTCTCGGAGTGCCTCATGCAGAGCGTGGACCAGGTCCGTCTCATCTGGGTCAGCCGCCCCTAAATCCGGCACCAGAGCGCACGTCGGGGCCCTAGAGAGAAGGTCCGACACAACATTGTCTCTGCCTGGTGTGTACCTTGTCTCAAAATTGTAGGCCCTCAGTCTCTCAGACCATCTGTGGATTCTCAGAGGCCTGTGTCCCGACCCTGAAGTCTCGAGCAGAGTCGTGAGCGCTCGGTGATCTGTTCTCAACGTGAAGTGTCGCCCGTAGAGGTAGATATGCCACCTCTCACAGGCCCAGACACAGGTCAGTGCCTTCCTTTCGCCCATGGCATACTTCTTTTCTGCCACCGAAAGAGACTTCGACGCAAAAGCCACAGGACGCTCCATACCATCCTGCACCCAGGGCGGAACCAGATTGCTCCCAGGGCGGAACCAGACACGTCACAAGTCACAATAGTGGAGCAGTTTGGGGGGTGGTGAGCTGCCACTTCAACTTTTCCACTGCCACTGAACAGGCCGGAGTCCAGCTCCAAGGTGCATCCTGCTTCAGCAGCGCCCGGAGCAGCTCGATCATCTCTGAGTACCGGGGAATAAACCATCCATAAAAGTTAACCATTCCCAGGAACGAAGAAATCTCAGCTGGCGAGGAGGGGTCCATGAGGCGAAGCACCGCCTCCACGTTCGAAAGCAGCGGTTTCAGTCCATCTCCAGACAGCCGGAACCCCACAAAGTCCACTGCGTCTGCCGCAAAGACACACTTTTCCTAAAAAGTTTTCAGAAACTTTCCAGCCTCTTGTCATGTTCCTCTCTCAATGTCCCATGCACCACAGTGTCATCCAGGTACACGACTTCAGGCTGGCCAGCATGGTTGCCATGACCTTCTGGAAACAGCCTGGTGCCGAGCTCAGCCCGAAGGGCAACCTGGTGTAGCAGAAAACCCCCATGTGGGTCACGAAGGCTGTCAGATTCCTGCTGTCCGGGAGAGAGTGGTGATTGGAGCAGACTTTAATGGGCTTCTCATCTCCACGTCATCTCTGAAACAGAGGTGATGAGGAGGTCCTGGGTAGGTACTATCACGAGCCGAGCCAGCTTGGCTTTCCCTGGCTCGGTCTCGATTGCTTTGGGGGTTTGTGGTTTTACTGGTTATGTGCATTTTTGTGTATTTATTGCACTGACTTCCTTGTCCTTGCCACTGCCTGACCGGCAGCTGCACGTCTCGCCCAGGTGTTCCTTATTTGCCATGCTAGCGATGTCTGTACTAAAGCAACTCTTGGCTGGACAGACGCTGCTGAATCATTGTACGTATTAGACGGCTGTGTTTCGCCATCTAACCGTCAAAGTCACTGAAGGGGTTTTGGCTCGCCGTTCTACTGGAGGACCCATTCCGCTTAGGCTGTGAGTAATCCTAGCACTTCTCTGTTCAGTTGTGCCGCCACGCTGGTAGCGTTTCCGAGTGTGGCACAACTGCTTCCCGCTTTCCCCTACTCAACCTAGCTTCAAGTGGACTCTTTGTTAGTTCTGCAGCCTAGCCAATTGTATGGCTTGCCCTGAACTGTGCTCAATAAATGTGTGTGTGGTAATCCCAGCATTTACATCCTTATTTCTCCTTCTCTCCTCTGTGCATAAAGATAGGGCGCACGGAGGGTTTATGACAGAATGATCCAGCCAGTCAAAAGGATTTAGCGGGTTAACCCACACATCCCTTTCCCCCCTTTTTTTTTCGTATTCTGCTTGTTGGGACTTACCTGGTGGAGATGTCGTGGGGCCGATGATACCCAATGAGTCTCGGCTGGGAACGCTGCCGGGCTCTTATAGAAATCGACGGCTTGATATCCATAGCGAACAAATATTCCACTCCAGCGGACGTCATGTAGTATGTTAAACTGGTGGAGGCAGAGGTTCAGCGATGCCCTCAGCTCTCCGAACATCCTGAGGGAGTTGAGCGGATATCTCAGCTGGCAGTGCTCTGACGTGAGTAAGGCGAGAGGGGGAGGAAATCCTCGAGAAAGACTGGGCTCGTGCCGAGGGGAGGGCCCTCCCAGGACGCCGCTGAGACTGTCCCCTGTCAGCTCTGCTCTCCCGCTCACACCAAACCCAACCCAGCACAGCAAGGACAGCGTCGTTCGGCATGGAAGCGCCGGGAGAGGCCCTTTCCTCCGCCAGCCATCATTGTTTCTCTGGCAGCTGTGAGGTCTGCTGAGGTCATCCCAGATACACCCACCTCCGTTGCTATGGAGCTGGCTCCTCCTCCGCCTGTAGAAGAGGACCGTTTCACCATGGACACAAAGAGGGATGACAGCCTGCCAGCTACAGCAGCTAACATCAAGGGCCGGGATGACTGTTTATTTCTCTCTTCTCCTCATAACAATAATAATAATAAACCTTGTCTGTCTCCCGGGAAAGGGGCCCAGTAACAGCAGTCCGCTGGGCTCCCCCTACTGGCTGTAGCTAATAACACTTTTCCTACCCTCTCTGTGCCTCCTTTATTTCCTGAGCGTCTGCCGGTCCGAGAACCAAGCCACCAGATGATGTAGGAGCCGGTGGTTTCGGATGATCCTTTCCCAGAGCCAGCATGGAGAGGTCCCACTGCAGCCACGCCGGCTGACGAGAAGTGGGTGAACCTGCTCGCCTTTGTCAAATGCCAGGTCGAGGAGGAGCGCTGTGTGAGGGAGGTCAGAGGACGCACTTCACCGGCTGTGAGGGTTCCACCTCCTACGCCTGCTCAACCCGCGGAGTCACCATCTGACGAGGAGTCGGCGAACCTGCTCGCCTTTGTCAACCGTCGGGTCGAGGAGGAGCGTCAAGGGACCAGGACTGCCAATACCATCCCGCCAGCTAGGGGACACCAGGAGAACTCCTCATCACCTTCGGCAGCCCTCTGCCCTCCAGCTGTCGTGGGGTCCGCTGGGCTCACCCCGGTAACACCCTCCTCCGTCATCATGAAGACAGCTCCTCCACAAATTTTGAAGGGGCCCACGTCACCACTGACACGGACAGGGAGGACTGTCTCCTGCCTGCAGCTGGGAGCAGTGAGGAAAGAGATGACAGGCAAGTATTTCTTCATTACACTCCATCTAATGACACTGAATCTTGCCTGTCTCCCGAGGGAGGGGCCCAGCATAAGCAGTCTGCTGAGTCCTCCCCTCCAGCTGCCTTAATTAACTCATTTTTCCCCCTCTCCGTGTCTCCTCCAATTCACCCCGAGGACCTGCTGGTCCAAGGTCAGGGTCATCTGACGGTGGATGAGCTAGTGGCTTCGGAGGAATCCTTCCTGGAGCCAGCATGAAGAGGTTCCCCCGCAGCCATGCTGGAGTAATCCCCAGCGTTGGAGCCTCTGCAGGAGGACACTAAGACTGCTATAACCACCTCGCCCACTGTGGAGGCTTCGGCAGTGGATTGGGAGCCAGAGCTGGACCTCTTGGAGGCTGGGTCCGGGTATTCATCTCCAGGATCGACGGAGTCCTGGACCGCAGTGGAGCTTGAGCTCAGGCAAGTTTTCTCTCTCGTTTTTCTCATGTCAGTTTTAGAGAGATCTTGTCTGGCTTTTGGGGGGGGGGAGTCAGGTGCTGCCATCAGCTGCATCTGAACTCACCTCAACGGGCTCCGCCGCCGTCGGTGACCCTAACCATCTTTCTCCTCCTGCTTCCCCTGAGCCTTCACCTATGGTCGCCGGAGAGGGTGTGTCTTCGCCGGAGGTCGTCATGGGTCCGGTTCGTCTAGTGGAGGAGGCCATTGCTTCTGCTCCTCCTGCAGAGGTCGTCTTGGAACCTGGCCCGCCGCACAGCAACCCCGTGGGGCTAGCATCCCCGCTGCCCGAGGCCGTCGTGTGGATTCCTCCACAGACCGCATCTCCCTGGGCGCAGCAGGCTGGCCTGGGACCATCATGGGGGCTGCGCTCCAGGATCAGACCGATGTGGGTGCTGCGCTCCTGTTCGGACCCGTCATGGAGGCCATGCTCCAGCATGGGTTCCACCAAGGGTGCAGCCTTGGCCCAGTCGGGGTCCACCACGGGTGCTGCAGAGCCACTGATGAAGGGCGCTGAGGGTCTGGCCCTGCCGAGGGAGGACGTCACTGCTTCAGCCCCTCCTGCTAAGGTCGTCAGGGCTCCTCCCATTGATCGTCTCCTCAGCCTGGTGTTTCTGCTGGTCGGCCCTCTCACCGCGGGGGCAACTTTGACCCAATCGGGGTCCATCGTGGGTGCAGCGGAGCCGGCCCAGTTGGGGGCCATCATGGGTGCAGCTGAGCCTCAGCCAGAGCTCACTACGGGTGCAGTTAGGCTCCTGCTGGAGTCCATCATGGATGCAGCGGAGCCGGTCCCATCAGGGGCCACCGTGGGCGCTGCGGTTCGCTGTGAGGATGCCGTGGTCCCCTTCTCCTTCCAGTGCTACGCCATGGGGGTCCCCTCCCTTTGGTCCGGTCACCCACCAGTGAGCTTCCCGGTAGGGAGACTGCCTCCTGCCTCACCCCGTCGGCCCTGGTGGATCAACAACACTGGCCGACCGCCTGAGGGACCGAGTCTCTGGGTCAGATGGCCCGTGTTCTCCGGCAGGCCACCTGACCGGGTTCTCCGAACTGCCTGCTGGGTCTGGGACTCAGGGCGGCCCCCCGAGCCGCTACGGTTTTGGACTGGGGGGGTTAATTGTGGACCCTGGGCAGGGTATTGTGTTCCCTCCTTCCTGTTCCCCCTCCCTCCCACCCGAGTTTGTGTTGTTTGCTGTTGTTGCTCCTGTTGGGGGGGGGGCGGTTTGATGTTACCTGGGGTGTCTGGGAATCCACCCCTTAAAGGGGGGGCTCTGTCACGAGCCGAGCCGGCTTAGCTTTCCCCAGCTTGGTCTCGATCGCTTTGGGGGTTTGTGGTTTTACTGGTTATGTGCAATTTTGTGTATTTATTGTACTGACTCCCTTATCCTTGCCACTGCCTGACCAGCAGCTGTTAGTCTGCGTCTGTGACCTATTTTCTCTCACACTGCTGACAGTCTGTCAGTCCAGCCACATCCCCTCACTCTCCCTTGACTCCATCAGCTGTTTCCTACCCCCGTAATCATCTTCCCGACGTCTCGCCCAGGTGTTCCTTATTTGCCACGCCAGCAGCATTTGTACTAAAGCAGCTCTTGGCTGGACAGACACCGCTGGATCATTGTACGTATTAGACGGCTGTGCTTCGCCATCTAACCGTCAAAGTCACTGAAGGGGTTTTGTCTCACTGTTCTACTGGAGGACCCATTCCTCTTAGGCTGTGAGCAATCCTAGTACTTCTCTGTTCAATCAATCAATCAATCAACCTTTATTGTCATGATGCTATACATACAACTGTAGTGCAAGCAAGATGAAATTGCATTTCTCTAAGCATCCATATATATAAAAAGAACATAATTTAAAACACACTCGCACCCCCCCCCCCTCACACCCCACCCCAACAGCCATTCACACATCCCTGAGACACATTTGGTTCAGTTGTGCCACTACTGGTAGCGTTTCCAAGTGTGGCACAACTGCTTCCCACTTTCCGCTACTCAGCCTAGCTTCAAGTGGACTCTTTAGGCCCTTTTCCACTAGCCTCACTTAGCCCTACACCGCACCACTCAGCCCGCGTTTGAGCATTTTCCATTTGCCCCAGCACCGGTTAGCAGGTACTTTTTTAGTACCTGATCCAGGGCAGGGTCTAACCGAGGTGAGTAGGGCTGAGTATGGCTGTGATATGACTTTAAGAGACTGGTCGCTGCTGATTGGTCAGGTCGTAACATCACGAAAGCGACTTTTTCTGCTGAATTTACTCCACGACCGCCATTTGTAATTGTTCAGCCAGTGAACACAGTGCGCCCCTTTAATACAGTATATTATATTAATATACTGTATAATATACTTATATAATAATATACTCCTAATATTATATATTAGGAGGTGCGCAATTTTCTTTCTATATTAGGCGATGCTCGCATCCAGCGCGAGTTGGACGGATCTACTCGAAATGCAGGTGTCCGAGCAGATGGGTTCCCAAGGGCACATCCATACTGCCAAACAGTGTCGGGAGAAGCTGAAAAAGCTGAAAAGCGATTACCAAGCAGTGAAGGACCACATTGCTCGAAGTTCAGCGGATCGGAAGGAGTGGAAGTGGTTCGCTGAGAGACATTGAGCTCGACACGGCCACAGTCACGGCCTTGGAAACCGTGGATGGTGAGTGTTGTTTTGATATTGCGCATCTTTTCGCCACTTGATCCTTTCTGTGCCAAGCTCACTGTTTTTAAGAAATAGGAAGGTTGTTAGATTGTGGGTAATGGTTGTTACTGAGGCTTGCGTATTGTTTTGCAGCCAACTGCAGATTCACGCTTGCTTTGTGTTAAGTATTAGCGCGAACAAAACGCTGAATTACGCTTATTGTATTCCGGTTAAAAACTTGAGTGTTGTGTACATGTTGCACTTTGGTGTTAAGTTTTAAATTGCGTGCATTTTCTTTCTAGAATCGCAGTTCATATCACAGATTTCCACCTCAGTGGACATGGGCACACCGGACTCTCCTGGCGCTGCGTCTGCGTCTGGCGGAGCGCCAGCTGGATCAGCTCCGATGTCAGCCACATCACCAGCTCCATCTGGATCACGTTCAAGTGCCGGTAAGGCACAATAAGCACGATTTTTTTTGGTTGAAACAGGTCCAGCGGAAACCAGGGTCGAAAATCCATCCATCCATCCATCCATCTTCTACCGCTTAATCCTTTACAGGTCGCGGGGGGGCTGGAGCCTAACAAGTTATGTACCAAACTGATTAATGCAGTTTCCTGTAGCTGCATATTAATTAATTGAAAATGTCTTTTTAAATGTACAAAAAGGTTATTCTTTGGTCTTCACTTATCAGTGTTCCACAACCATTTTTAGGTGTGGTGATTGAAGTGCTGTTGTAACTCCTGTTTTATAAAAACAACTAAAGCTCATGAACTGCCGTTGAAATCAACATGCTTCATTGAAATGCTCCGCGTCAGCTGACTGTATTAACCCATTCAGATTTCTGCGGCCACACTACAAGCAACTAGTTTAAACATTACCCATCCATCCATCCATATTCTTTTTTTTTTCCACAATATCTTTATTGAACCTTTTTTTTTTTTTAACAAACATGATACAAACAATCAAACACTAACGCTAAAGTACTACAAAAAAAAAAAAATGCACTAAAAACACCAACAACCACCAACAAAATCAAGTCTTCAACAATGCTCC
Source organism: Pholidichthys leucotaenia (assembly GCA_020510985.1). NCBI lineage: Eukaryota > Metazoa > Chordata > Actinopteri > Cichliformes > Pholidichthyidae > Pholidichthys > Pholidichthys leucotaenia. The sequence goes on from CM035839.1 coordinate 238,101,429, forward strand.
TCTGTTTAGTCTAGACAATCCAATACATAAGTATACATATTATGTTCACCAGTTTGGAATTTACAAGGTCCACACACATCATTCACCTTCTTCTTCAAGAGTTATGTTTAAATTTTTTACATAATCAATAAAAGGTCTCCATATATTCTCAAACACAATTTCCTTTGATTTCAGTATATATGTTATTCTTTCTAATGGAAGGTTTGTTAACATCTGTCTTAACCACTGAGTCACATCTGGTCTATGAGTCTTTTTCCATAATAGTGCAATACATTTTTTGGCATTAAGCAAACTGAGGTCTATGAATGTTCTTTCACTTTTATTAAAATTATGCTTTTCTGGGTACAGACCCAACAAAAACAGTTTAGGATTCAGTATGATTTGTTTTGAGATTATTTTTTCAATTGTTACCCTCACCTCTTCCCAAAACATTCTTATTAATCTACATTCCCATAAACAATGAAATAGGGTTCCTTTACTTTCCATGCATTTTGTGCATGTATCTGGTATATTTTTGTTATATCTATTTAACTCCTCCGGTGTAACATACATCCGCATTAACCATTTGAAATGTATCAATTTAAGGCGGGCATTTATTGATTTGGTTTGAGCTTCTGTACAAGCCAATTCCCATTGTTCCTCCGAAATTTCAATTTGCAGATCTTCTTTCCAGTAGTTTAATCTTTTCAGTGAATTTTCACTTGAAGATAGTGTCAATGAGTTATAAAACTCTGAAATAATACCCTTTCTTTTACTATCTTTCATCATCATTTTTTCCAAGGATGAATAAATAGGTCGAGTGAGAGCTTTATTTTGATTTGATTGAATAAAGTTTCTAAGTTGAAGATATTTAAAAAAATGTGTTCTATTGAGATTAAATTTGATCCTCAGCTCTTCAAAAGACATTATGTTGTCTGCACATGGCAAATATAAATCCTGAATCTTTTGTATCCCTTTTAAATTCCATACTTGAAATACAGCGTCCACTCTCCCTGGTTTAAAATATTGATTACCCCATATTGGACTAAATTGTGACAATAACTGTGGTTCTTTTAAATAGTTTTTAGCTTCACACCATATTTTGATCATATGCTTTACAAATGGATTTTTAACTTGTTTTTGTAATTTTTTTGCCGAATCTGAGTATATGAATATGGGAAGAGGTAAAGGTAAATTGTATGATTCCATTTCAGTCCAGTGAGGGAGATCATTTGATGAAAAATAATATGTCATAGACCTCAGTTGTGCCGACCAATAATACAACATAAAATTTGGACATTTCAGACCTCCACGATCAAATGGTAAATATAATAAAGACAGACGTAATCTAGCCCTCCTGTTGTTCCATATAAATTCCACTAACTTTTTTTTTATTCTTGAGAATAGATCTAAAGGTGGTGATAAGGGAATGTATTGAAATAAATAAAGTATTTTAGGTAAAATATTACTTTTAAGTATATTGATTCTCCCGATCATCGACATTGGTAGTGAGATCCATCTCTGAGTTAACTCATTGATATCTGACATTAAGGCTTCATAGTTGACGCTGGCGACTGATTCTAGCTTAGGCATAATTTGGATTCCTAAATATTTAAACTGATTTACAACATTGAATTGATTTGCCTCAGGGGCTGGGTAATTTCTCTGGGTCTCATTTAGCATTAATATTGAAGATTTAGTTTTATTTATTTTATATCCTGATATTTCCCCAAAATTCTTTATTAAATTCAACAAGGTTGGAATTGATTTTTTTAGATTCGACATAAACAAAATTATATCATCGGCGTACAGGGAGATTTTATGTTCTGTTGGTCCAACTTTAATTCCATATATTTGTGAATGTAAACGTATCGCTATCGCTAAAGGTTCAATTGCCATAGTAAACAGTAAAGGTGAAAGTGGACAGCCTTGTCGACATCCTCTATTGATTTTTATTGGTTTTGAAATATTGTTATTTGTTAGGATTTCTGCTGTAGCATTATTGTATATTATTTGAACCCATTTTATGAAATTATTTCCAAGTCCAAACCTTTGTAGGACTTCAAAAAGAAAGGGCCATTCAACTCTATCAAAGGCCTTTTCGGCGTCCAATGATAGGAGAGCTGTATCCGGTGCTTCTTTATTAAAATAAATAATATTAAATAGTCTTCTTACATTATGGAAGCCTTGTCTACCCTTTATAAAGCCATTCTGATCTCGATTAATAATATTTGGTAAAATTTCTTGTATTCGTCTTGCTAAAATTTTACAGATTATCTTAAGGTCGGCGTTTAATAGGCTTATTGGTCTCATATTTTCACATTTATTAGAGGGCTTACCTGGTTTTGGCAGCAGTATAATTAAGGCATTATTTATGTACGATGGTAAATTATTATTTTGAAATGCTTCTAAAACCATTTCCAAAAAAGGTTTTATTAATTTATTCTTAAATTTTTTATAAAGGTCAACTGGAAGACCATCTGGTCCTGCACTTTTTCCTGATTTCATATTATCAATGGCTAGCCCAACTTCTTCTTGACTAATTTTAGACTCCAATATCTCCCTGTTTTCATTTGGTATACACGGTATAGATAGTTCGTTCAAAAACCCATTTAGTTTTGTTAAATCAGGTTCATTTTTGGTATCATATAATTTTTCATAGTAATCTCTAAAGGCTCTATTAATTTCTAAAGGATCTATAACTACCTGTCCGTTACTTATAATACTGGTAATTGGTGTTTTAATTTCCAATTGTTTAATCTGCCATGCTAATAATTTTCCTGATTTTTCACCTTGTTCATAAAAAGATTGTTTCAATCTTAGAAGACTCGAGGCAGCTCTATTCGCTGATTTTTTGTCGTATTCAGCTCTCAAAATCAGTAATTCATTCTCCAACCTTGGGTCACTTCCTGCATACACTTTTTCCTGAAGACTTTTTATTTTATGTTCCAATTTAGCTCTCTCCTCTCGAGTCTTCTTAGATTTTGATCCTGTATAACTAATAATATGTCCCCTAATAAAAGCTTTGAAAGCCTCCCACTTTACACATGCTGATGTTTGTGTAGTATTGATGTCAAAGAACTCGTCTATCTGTTTTTCTATATACTTGACAAATTCCTCATCCTGAAGCCATTTATGCTGAAATTGCCATCTACCTGATTCCTTTGTCAATTTTTTATCTACATATATTAGACAACAGGGTGCATGATCAGAGATCACGATGTTATCATAAAAGCAGTTTTGAATCTTGGACCTTAATTCTGTGGAAATCAAAAAATAATCAATACGTGAGAATGTCTTGTAGGTACTGGAATAACAAGAATAGGCTTTAACTTGTGGTTTCATTTCTCTCCATATATCTAACAATCTCAATTCTTTCATAAAATGATTAATAGTCATCCTACATCCAATGTGCGTACAATCCAGTCCTGTTGATCTATCCACACCTGGATTCAATGTACAATTAAAATCCCCTGCTATTATATGTTGCCCTGTAAGTGATGATAAGATGAGAAATAAATTAGCAAAGAACTTCTGATCATCTATATTGGGACCATATAAGTTCACAAGATTTATATTTTCTAATAGCAAAGAACCTTGAATGATTACATATCTTCCAAATTTGTCTCCAATTACATTTTTCACTTGAAAAGGAACTGATTTATGTATGAGAGTCATAACTCCTCTGGCTCGGGATGAAAATGAAGAGGTGAATACACTTCCCTGCCATCTACTCCTAATTCTTTTAACATCCTCCTCTATCAGATGAGTTTCTTGTAAAAACACAATTCTTGAACCCATGTCCTTTATTTTATTCATAACTTGTTTAAGTTTTTTTAAATTTTGTAGACCTCTGCAATTCCATGAAGTTAAATTAAGATTAACACTTTGGTCCATGATCAATAGAGAGTTTGGGATTACCTTGCAGTGTAAACATGCTCATACAGAGAAGCAAAAACATGAGTGGTTGAACATTCATCCTACAAACTACACACAAACAAATTTCCCCTTCCCACACTTGTGGCAAACCCCCCAAAATCAAAAGAAAAATTCTGTCTCCCGATATAGCCATCGACCGTTCCACACCCACGGGGAACAGCCTAAGCCACTCCTTCTTCATCCTCCCAATCACCCTAACTCTACTGCTTTTAATGACGTAACATTAACTCTCCTCTGTAGTTTTCCAACTTAACTCCAAAATTTTTAACAACTTTGTACATCATAGTTTTTTTTTTGTTTGTTTTGTTTTTGTTTTGTTTTTTTAATATATAATACAATCTATATTTTGTAAACTTACTATTTACTTCAAGTCAGTCAGATGCCTGTGCAAATGCTTAATTATTCTACCTTATATTTTGTTCATGCTTAGCTCCCACCAGTCTCTTCTTCTTCTTTGATCTTCTTGATGAACTCCTGCGCCTCCTCTGGGGTCTTGAAGATGTGGGTTCTGCCCTCATACGTGGTCAGCAGTCTCGCAGGATAGATTACACCATGACGAATCCCACGGTTGCGCAGCTCCTTACGTACGGGATCAAACTGCTTCCTCAATTGCTGGATTCCTGTGGCCAAATCTGGGTAGAACCGCACCTGCTGGTCCTGGTGTTTAATCTCTCCTTTTTTAGCTCGTGCAGCGTTGAAGATCTTCATCCTGTCTCTGTTGCTAAGAAACTTCATAATTAAGGTCCTCGGCGGTCCCTTATCTCTCCGTGGGCCAATACGATGTGCTTTTTCCAGAACCACTGCTGATTGCAACTCCTCGCTGCCCAGCACCTCCGGAATCCACTTTTCCAGAAAGGAACATACGTCCCGACCTTCTGATTCCTCTGGAAGACCCACCAGCCTCAAATTATTCTGTCTCGACCGAGATTCCAAATCCAAAATATTATCTTCCAGAGATTTATTTTTTTTTTCCAAAGTGCGCACCTTTAATTGAAGACGGGTGACGTCATCTTCAGCACTAGCGAGACGGAGCTCCATCTGCGCCGTTCGTTCTACACAGTCACCCAATTCCTTTCTTATTCCTTCCAACGCTGTCATAATCCCATCAAATCTAGAGGAAAAGTCCGCTCTCATTGAACTCATGGCAGCCATCAGCGCATCTGCGCCATTCCCCGCAGATATCGCAGCGTTGCCAGCCTCCTCCGCCATATATGGAGTTTTGTTTACTGCGTCACAGACCTGAAAGTCCGTTAATTTGGACTGTTTCAGCGGCTCGCTTTTTCCTTTTCCTGGTTTTCCAGCCTTAGGCTTCGCCGACATATCTTCGCCCAAATGCTGGGATATGTTCTGTCCCAAATGAGAGAGTTATTTGCCGATTTTTTTTTTTCCAGGAGCAGAGCAGAGCGAGACACGTCCGTCCTACGTGGCAGCCATAACCGGACCCATATTCTTAATCTTAATCCTTTTTAGTTTTGCAGGGGGGCTGCAGCCGAAGACAGCACCCTGCGTGTTGCAAAATCTGCTCTACTGAGGGGCAGTAACATGACAGTTCAGCTTATATACAGCAATGAAGCATAATATAATAGTGACATTCCACCACAGACTTTCACCTGTGTAATTCCATAATATATGTAGTGATCCAGCTTTAACGACCATGCCTTTCTGTCTTTCCATCTACATTAGCGATGGTCAACATGCATGACGAAGAGATGCGGCTCTTGGAACGGCAACATGACCAGCGGCAAGAACACTATCAGGAGTACATGCAGCATTTGCGACAGGTGGCCGCAGATGTGCGGGCAGATGCGCGTGAAGCCCTGGAGCAGGACACTGCGTTACGAAGGGAAGAGCTCGCAGAGATGTCATCATTCAACAGAGATTTCCTGATCCTATTTGGCAGGCTTGTGGACGCATTTAGCAGTCGGCATGTCTAACCATGTCTCCCCACGCCCAGTCTGTTTTTTTGTTTGTAAATTTTGCTTCTGGAGTAAAATTGTATTGTTTGCATCAAAAGTCTGGTTTATCTGTTATGACACCGTATGAGAAAAGCCAATAATTACATACACATTCCATTCTCTGTTCACTCCACATGCTGCTGTTCATCAGGTCAGGTGTATAGCCTTCTAATGGTAATTTAATTTTTAACAACACAATGAAACGTAATGTCTTGGTAGGTTTTTTTTTTTTATTTTAAACAAATTTGCAATGCTGAATCCATTTCTCTTGAACGGGTACATTTTTTATGTTATAAGCAGTTGTACAGGTGTGCTTTAACTTGTACAGTAGACAATGATAAAGGTAAGTACATGTAAGTTGAATGTTGCATCACCAGTCAAAATTTAATAAATTAAGAAGGAATCTACCAAAAATCTGGCACTAATAACAGTAGACAAATCGGACAAGGATACACAACTGTGTTTTTGTTGCACACAACTGTTGTTACCAACAAGTGCAAAATTTATATTCCCTTTTCCCAAAAATTAAAAATCAATTTGTCAGTAAAAGTGGGAGACCTTTACATATGTATCAGCACATGATTTATAGTTCAATTTACATTTCCACCTAAGCAAAAGTGGCTTGTCGAGCTGGATTTTTGTGAAGATGGCCTGTGCGGTGTTTCTGCATGTAATTACATACCTGTCAAGTGATACGGTTTCGCTGTATTTTAATATGGAGAAAATGCAATTTTAGCAAATACGGGCATATTGCCATTTCTGTACACCAAAGAGAAAAATATACTGGAAAAAAAATTATTGAGAGTGTGGGGAGGAACACGTCATGTGTGTGACCCCCACAGCGGGGCTGTCAGAGCGCTCAGCGTGAGCAATTATCACCACAGTGAGAAGTGTGGAGTCATCATTAGGCTGATGGCTTCGCACCTTCTTAACAGATAAGCGTTATGAACAAGAGGACAGGTAGATGGACCATGCACAACATTTTATTTACAAAAAACATTTTTGAAATATGTACGCACATAAATGTGGGCAAAATAGACAAGTACTACACAGCACAGCATCTCGTATATCGGCTCCCTGCTCCTCTGCTCTCTGTGCTGCTGCCACCACTGGTTCATCTACTGCATCATCCAATGTAGTGTCAAACGTCTCTCCATGACTCTCGCACAGATTGTGCAGAGCACAACAAGTCAGCACCATAGATTTAACCAGTTTCATGTCACAGTCATTCCTCTCTCCTTCCTCCTTCCTTCTCTCCTCGTCATCAGCCATTTTTCTTTGTTGTGGAGGATTCGGTCGCGTGTTTGACGTCACGAGAGTGTGACGCCGCCTGCTGTTCAGGAACTCCCACCCACCGCAGGTGTGACAGCAGGTGCGCCAGCAGTAGTAGAAAAGCAACTGAGGCCGAACCGAACCGAAGTGAGTAGAGTCGGGTTTTCAACCGGGGCTGGGCTGGGCTAGTGGAAAAGGGCCTTGAGTTAGCTCTGCAGCCTAGCCAATTGTATGGTTTGCCCTGAACGGTGCTCAATAAATGTGTGTGTGGTAATCCCAGCATTTAAATCCTCATTTCTCCTTCTCTTCTCCATGCGTAAAAATAGGGCACACGGAGGGTTTATGACAGGTATGGTCTTAAGGACAAAATGTGGAAGGACAGATGGTTGTGGATTTTGCTAAAAGGATGAAAATGGCTGTGGTGAACACATTTCAAGAAGAGAGAGAAAAATAGGATACAAGACTGGAAGAGGCTGCACACAGGTGGACTACATCTTATGCAGAAGGAGAAATCTGAAAGAGATACAGTAGGAGACTGCAAGGTGGTGGCAAGGGAGAATGTAGCTAGGAAGCATCAGATCCTAGTCTGTAGGATTACTTTGGAAATCAAGAAGAGAAAGAGAGTGAAGGCACAACCAAAGATTAAATGGAGAAAGTTACAGAAGGAAGAAAGTTGCTGTCACGCCGCGCCATTCATCAGCGGCGCCACCTGCTCACGCACCTGCTACTCGTCAGCGGCGAAGGATAAAAGCCGCCTCGCCCTGAGCGTCGGCCTGAAGCCGTAGACTTCGTTTCCTTTGCATGGACTTCTACCACATTCTCTTCAGCATCCTCTTTACCGGTAAGAAGTTCACTTACCTCATCTCTCCAGTCTGCTCCCCTGTGCACAGGTGGATTCCTCGGCGGCGGACAATCCCGTCCCTCGTCTCTCCTCGCTGCTGCACCGAGCCCTGCAGGTGGCTGTCTCCCGGGCTTCCATCCTTGAAGCGCCAGTCATCTGCCCAAACAAGTAAGCTTCTCTCCCTCGCCTATTCTCCTCCCGTGTTGGTGTGTGCTCATCACCCTGTGTCTGATTTCTCCCATAGGGTTGCCGGCTGAACGGTCTCCTGCCTCTGGGTCCGAAGCAGACGCCCCCACCAACACATTAACATTCTGCAGACACGCACCCAAACATCCCTGTTGTTAATAAACAGTTTGAACTACTCTGAGCCTGTGTGTGTGCGTCTCCTGAGCCGAACGTTATGTCAGTACGGCTTCAGCAGAGCGGCTCGGCGGACGGCGGGCTCGCACACCGGTTTACCATCCTCGAGGCTCGGGTGGATCAGATTGTTTATCAGCAACAGGTGGTTCTTAACCAATTATTAGAACTGACTAACCGATTGAACCGCTTGGACCCCCAACAGCCGTTCCTCCCGACTCGCCAGGGTGGCGCGGCTCCTGCTGTTCCAGCGGCCGTCCAGCCGGCTCCAGTGGCACCGGTTCGGCTCACGCCGATTCCGACCCCCGCCCGCTTTAGCGGTAAGCTCGGCGGAGCGCGGGGGTTTATTATGCAGTGTGAGTCCGTGTTCCACCGTGTGCCCGGAGATTTTCCCTCGGATCACAGCCGAATTGGTTACATAGGGAATCTTCTGGAGGGGCGTGCGTTAACTTGGACCTACGCCGTAATGGCGAGGCCCAGTTATGCCACCCTCACCTATGACCAATTCGTGAGGCGCTTTCTGGAGGTCTTTGACCACTCACAAACCGAAACGGTCCAGGTCGATCGGCTTCTCGCTCTCCAGCAGGGAAGCCGGTCGGCAGCGGACTACGCGGTCGACTTCCGGGTAGCGGCGGAGGAATTGGGCTGGGAGGAACGCTCCCTCTGTGGCCTGTTCCTCCGCAGCCTCAATAGTGATCTGAGGGATGAACTGGCTGGTCGGGATATCCCTGGGACGCTAGCGGAGCTGACGTCCTTAGCGATAAGTTTGGATAACAGGCTGCGCGAGCGCTCCTCGGGGCGGAGGTCTTCTTCTTCTCGCCCTCGTGGAGCCTCGCCGCACCTGTTCCAAGCTCGCCCCCTGGCGGCGCCGCCAGCATCGCGCCCCGAGGAGTCGGAGCCGATGGTGACGGGCTGGACTAAACTTTCCCCTGTGGAGAAACAACGCCGCCGTGAGTTGGGCCTCTGCATGTATTGCGGAGGCGACCAACACACCGTGGAGTGTTGCCCACGGAAAGCCAGTCGGTGGGGTCCGCGAGTCACTGTTGGAAGCCTCGCGGATGTCAATCGGTTAGGATCACTGACTCAATTGAAGCTGCCCATCCGTTTCTGCCATAACCCTACTGGGCACCTCACCCACGCACTGGTGGATTCGGGCGCAGAAGGCAGCTTCATTTCACAAAGCCTGGCAACCCGATTGGGCATCCGCTGCCAGGCACTCAATACTCCCATCTCCCTAATCCACCTCTCCCGTGCCACCCTCGGGAGAGTGACACATCAAACTGTTCCCCTACCGGTCATCATCTCGGGAAACCACCGGGAGGAAATGACCTTTTACGTCCTTCCCAACTCTGTGTCGCCCGTCATCCTGGGGTATCCCTGGCTCCGCCTTCACAATCCGGTCCTGGATTGGAAATCAGCTGGGATCTCGGCATGGAGTACGTTCTGTATGGGCACCTGCCTTCAGTCCGCTGCCTGCTCTCCGTCCGCTCCTCCCCCTGCGACGGACGCTGCACCCCCGGACCTGTCTCTGGTGCCCCCAGAATTTCACGACCTGGGTATGGTGTTCAGCAAAGCGAAAGCTATGTCTCTTCCCCCTCATCGGCCCTATGACTGCGCCATCAACCTCCGCCAGGGGGCTCCCTTACCTTCTGGTCGCCTTTATAGCCTGTCTGCGCCGGAGAAGGAGACGATGAACGCCTACCTGAAGGAATCTTTAAGTGCTGGGATTATCCGCCCATCATCGTCACCCGTGGGGGCAGGGTTCTTCTTCGTGGGGAAAAAGGATGGGTCCCTCCGCCCTTGTATCGACTACCGGGCCCTCAATAATATCACGGAGAAGGACCGTTACACCCTGCCTCTCATGGACACTGCTTTCCACTCCCTCCAGGGGGCGACCTGGTTCACCAAGCTGGACCTACGCAGCGCTTACCACCTCGTCCGGATCCGGGAGGGAGATGAGTGGAAAACGGCCTTCCGTACCCCGAACGGCCACTTTGAATATCTGGTGATGCCGTTCGGGTTGACCAACGCTCCTGCAGTCTTCCAGCGCCTCATAAATGACGTCCTCCGGGACTTCATTGGCCTTTTTGTGTTCGTCTACCTGGACGATATTCTCATCTTCTCCAAGTCCAGGGATGAGCACCAGGTCCACGTGAGGCGGGTCCTCCAAAGGCTGCTGGAGAACCGTCTGTACGTTAAGGCAGAAAAGTGTGAATTTTACGCCAGGAGCACGTCCTTCCTGGGGTTCATCATCGCCCACGATAGGGTGCTCCCCGACCCAGAGAAGGTAAAGGCGGTGGTGGAATGGCCCACACCTGCATCCCGGAAACAGGTGCAGCAATTTGTTGGCTTCGCCAATTTCTACCGCCGCTTTGTCCCCAACTTCAGTGCCATCGTGGGACCACTGACCCGCCTCACGTCCCCGAAGGTCCCGTTCCGGTGGACCGAAGAGGTCGCTGCCGCCTTTGAGGCGCTGAAGGCGGAATTCTCCTCCTCCCGGGTCCTTCGCCAGGTCGACCCCGCGCTGCAGTGCATTGTAGAGGTAGACGCCTCGGACACGGGAGTGGGAGCAGTGCTGTCCCAGCGGTCACCGGACGATGGCGCCAAGCGACCGTGCGCCTTCTTCTCCCGGCGCTTGTCCCCGGCGGAGAGAAACTACGATGTGGGGGACAGAGAGCTCTTGGCCATCAAGCTCGCCCTGCAGGAGTGGCGCCACTGGTTGGAGGGGGCAAGCCTGCCGTTTGTGGTCCTCACGGACCACAAGAACTTGGAATACTTACGATCTGCCAAGCGCCTGAACGCCCGCCAGGCGCGCTGGTCCCTGTTCTTCGCCAGGTTCCAATTTTCCATCACCTTCAGGCCTGGCTCTAAGAACGTCCTGCCTGACGCCCTCTCCAGGCAGTTCGCCCCCGTGGAGTCGGAGGAGGCGCCCCACTCCATCCTGCCCAGGTCGTGCGTCGTGGGAGCCATCTCGTGGGACATTGAGAGCAAGATCCGGAAGGCACAGCAGGTGGAACCTGACCCTGGCGGCGGACCGGAGGGGAGGCTGTTCGTGCCATCCGCGGTCCGAGGAGAGGTCATCCACTGGCTCCACACCTCCAAGCTCACCTGTCACCCTGGCACCTCCCGGATGATAGATCTCCTCCAACGGTCCTTTTGGTGGCCAGGCCTGCGGAGGGATGCAGCCCGCTACGCCCGGGCTTGCCCAATCTGTGCCACCTGCAAATCGGGAAATGCCCCTCCAGCGGGTCTGCTCCAGCCCCTGCCCGTCCCTGGCAGGCCCTGGTCGCACATCGCTCTGGATTTCGTCACCGGACTCCCCATCTCCAACTCCTATGACACCATCCTGACCATCGTGGACCGCTTCTCCAAGGCCGTGCACTTCATCCCCCTGCGAGGCCTCCCTACTGCCCTGGAGACGGCGGACCTCCTCGTCCAACACGTGGTCAGGCTGCATGGGATTCCGGTGGACGTGGTCTCGGACCGGGGCCCCCAGTTTTCATCTGAGGTTTGGAGGTCATTCTGCAACGCCATCGGAGCCAAGGTGAGCCTCTCCTCCGGCCATCACCCCCAATCCAACGGGCAGTGTGAGAGGACCAACCAGGAGCTGGAGGCTGCGCTCCGCTGTGTGTCCAGATCCAAACCCGCGTCCTGGAGCAACCATCTTGCCTGGGTTGAATATGCCCACAACACCGCTCGCTCTTCTGCTACAGGGATGTCCCCCTTCAAAGCGTCCCTGGGTTACGACCCCCCGCTGTTTCCGGAGCAGGAGAGTGAGGTAACTGTCCCGTCAGTTAGGGCCCATCTCAGGCAGTTCCGCTCCACCTGGGCTGCCGCGCGCCATGCGCTATTACGCACAGCGGAGCGCAACAGGACTGTGGCGGACCGGCGTAGGAGACCTGCCCCGGCGTACAGAGTTGGGCAGCTTGTTTACATTTCCACCCAGGACGTCACTCTAAAAGGCGAGAGGAGAAAGCTGGCACAGCGCTTCATGGGTCCCTACCCCATCACCCGGATCATCAACCCGGTGGCTGTGCGCGTGGCTATTCCCCCCTCCCTCCGCATTCATCCTACTTTCCACGTGTCGAAGGTGAAACTGGCGGTTTCTGACCCCCTTTGCCCTCCTCCTGCAGCGCAACCCGCGCCCCGGATGATTGGTGGCCATCCGGCCTGGTCCGCTTCCTCCATCCTGGACTCCCGGCGCCGGGGTCGTGGGTTGCAATACTTGGTGGACTGGGAGGGCTATGGGCCCGAGCATCGACAGTGGGTGCCCCCGTCGTTTGTGTTGGACCCATCGCTCATCGCGGACTTCCACCGAGCGCACCCGGATAAGCCATCGCCAGGAGGCGCTGCTAGAGGGGGGAGTACTGTCACGCCGCGCCATTCATCAGCGGCGCCACCTGCTCACGCACCTGCTACTCGTCAGCGGCGAAGGATAAAAGCCGCCTCGCCCTGAGCGTCGGCCTGAAGCCGTAGACTTCGTTTCCTTTGCATGGACTTCTACCACATTCTCTTCAGCATCCTCTTTACCGGTAAGAAGTTCACTTACCTCATCTCTCCAGTCTGCTCCCCTGTGCACAGGTGGATTCCTCGGCGGCGGACAATCCCGTCCCTCGTCTCTCCTCGCTCCTGCACCGAGCCCTGCAGGTGGCTGTCTCCCGGGCTTCCATCCTTGAAGCGCCAGTCATCTGCCCAAACAAGTAAGCTTCTCTCCCTCGCCTATTCTCCTCCCGTGTTGGTGTGTGCTCATCACCCTGTGTCTGATTTCTCCCATAGGGTTGCCGGCTGAACGGTCTCCTGCCTCTGGGTCCGAAGCAGACGCCCCCACCAACACATTAACATTCTGCAGACACGCACCCAAACATCCCTGTTGTTAATAAACAGTTTGAACTACTCTGAGCCTGTGTGTGTGCGTCTCCTGAGCCGAACGTTATGTCAGTTGCACAGAGTTCAGGAAGGATTGATACCGGCTCTGGGAGAAAGGGAAGAATTACCAGAGGACTGGACAAGTACAGCTAAAATATTAAGGGAGACAGGTAGAAATGTATGTGGACACAGGAAAGAAGACATGGAGACTTGGTGGTTGAATGAGGAGGTACAGGAAAAAAAGAGTGGAATAGTCACAGAGATGAAGTAGAAGTATTTGGAATCTAGGCACGTGGCAAAGGCAAAGGAATGGAATGGAAAGGCATTTGGTCCAGATGACACACCTGTGGAGGTATGGAGATGTTTAGGAGAGATGGCAGTGGACTTTTTAACCAGACTGTTTAATACAATCTTGGAGAGTGAGAGGATGCCTCAGGAGTGGAGAAGAAGTGTTGTGCTACCAGTTTTGAAGGACAAGGGTGATGCTCAGAGCTGTAGTAACTACAGAGGCATAAAGTTGATCAGTCACACTGTGATGATATGGGAAAGAGTTGTTGAAGCCAGGTTAAGAGGAGAGGTGACAATCAGTGAGCAGCAGTACAGTGTCATGCCGAGAAGGAATACTACAGAGGCAATGTTTGCTCTAAGAGGGTAATGCTCTGGACAGGGTTAGATCCTGTCCACGCCTTATGTTCCTCGTTCTGACTCTTATTTTTATTATTAATATCGTTTTGCCATTCATTGTTATTGTTTCTGTATGGACTCTTATTTTGACAGTATTCTTTGTTTACTTCCAGTTAGCATAGCATCTTCCGTTTAGCCTCATCATCGTTCGTTCTAATTTGGCACAGCTGCCTCTTGTTTTCCTAATTATTTCCTTCACTATATATGGTGGCCACGCGCATTAATCCCTGCAGTGTCCTTGTGTTAATATCTTGTTTTTCCACCACTCTCTTTGGGATTGTTATTGCTGTTTTTTCGTTCTGCTTGTCTGGACTTTTAATATTATTTCAGCCCCACGAGCTGTTTCTTATTTTATGTTCTGCATTACTACTACAACTCTGGAATAAATCTGTAAACTACAGTTCTGCGTTTGGGTTCTGAATTCTGCCCCTGAAGGGCCAAGCTTGACAGAAAGACGCCGCCAGTTTGGACCCAGCTAGCTTTTTTTTTTTTTTTTTGCAGCTATGGATGGGTTTGTGCTGCTGACTCAGATGGAATTTAAGTCCATGAACCATCTAAAGGAGTTGATCGCTACGGCCCACCGCTCCATCATTCCAGAGGAGGCGGCTTGGCGGTGGACGGCAGCAGCACGAGAGCTAGAGTGCACCCCGCATCTGAGGGTGTTTCCGTGGGTACAAGAGCTCCACATTTGTGGGACTTCGCGGTCCACCTCGCCACCAAGGACTGCGGTTGAGAATCAAGAGGAGCATCGGCACCATTCCTCCCGACGCTCCGCCCCACGTCCAGGTCAACCCTCTATAGATCTCCACTGGATGATCTCCATGGCTGCTCAGAGGGAGTCATCTGGCATTTCAGTGGCAGTAGTGCAGGAGACAAGGCAAGTACCGTTTTCTCATTTTTCAACACCTATTAATGAGGGGTCTTGCCTTGTTCCTGATGGGGGAGCTCGGCAGCAGCTGCCAGCCGCTGCTGAGTTCTCTTCACCGTGCTCTGCTGTAATCTCTGCTGTCGCTCCCATACCATCACTCTCACCCACCTCTCCTCTCTCCTCTTTCCTGAGCTCCATGCCTGAGGACATCACCCACCTCGAGGAGCTGCGAGACCTCATCAGGAAGCTAGGGGAGTGCTACAAGCTTTGCCTACAGATGGAGGGAGGGAAGAATATGGCATGGAGGAACTTGGCGTGGGAGAGGGCTCATCAGCTAGTGGCAGTGAAGCCCCATCTTAGGGAGAACATTCCTGCTTTCCTCCACGAGTTCCTGCAGTCAGATGAATACTCCTTCATGCCAGAAGTGGAGGAGCCATCTGCCTTTGTCTCATCAGACACAGGGGTCTCCTCTCCAGCTGCAGCCCCGACTTCAGCCTCTCTTCACCCACCCGTTCCAGCCCACCTCTCCCCAGCTCCGCAGCCACATTATGGAAAGGAAGGGGGGGTGTTTTTGTGCTGACGACAGAGTGTTCCCTGGTTTCAGCATTACGGGACCCAGTGCCATCTGTGAGATGTTCTCTGGTCTTGTTCCTCACGTCTCCTCACCCGGTTCCAGCTGAACCCGAGGTGCACACTCTGGTTCCAGTCCAGCTGGAGGGGCACACTCCAGTTCCAGCTACACATCCTGAGGTGGTCACCCCAGCAGCAGGAGACCAGGAGTTAAGGCAAGTACCTTTTCATTCATTTCCTACCACCATTAGAGAAAGAACTTGCCTTACTTCTGTACAGATCCCACCAGCTATTGGGTTCTCCCCACCAGTCGCTGCTGTTAATGACTGTGATGTCACCTCACTGACCTCCTGTTCCCCCTCCTCATCCAAGGTGGCCATACTGAGGACGGAGCCGCAGGAGGACCACGCCCAACCTACTGTCCAAGAGGGTGAGCAGTCCGCTCCACCCGTCACAGTTCCTGAGGGCTAGCAGTTTGCTCCACTCGTCGTAGTTCCTGAGGACAAGCAGTCCGCTCCACCTGTCGCAGTTCCTGAGGACGAGTGGTCCGTTCCACCCGTCGCAGTTCCAGAGGCCAAGCGGTCCGCTCCACCCGTCGCAGTTCCAGAGGACAAGCGGTCCGCTCCACCCATCACAGTTCCTGAGGGCTAGCAGTTTGCTCCACTCGTCGTAGTTCCTGAGGACGAGCGGTCCACTCCACCTGTTGCAGTTTCTGAGGACGAGTGGTCCGCTCCACCCGTCGCAGTTCCAGAGGATGAGCGGTCCGCTCCACCCGTCACAGTTCCAGAGGACGAGCGGTCTGCTCCACCCATTGCAGTTCCAGAAGACAAGTGGTCCGCTCTACCCATTGCCGTTCCTGAGGGCGAGCAATCTACTCCACCTGTTGCAGTTCCTGGGGTCGGTGGACCTCCTCCCATCGTCTCGGAGGTCGGGGGGGGGGTCTCAATCTGCTGTCCTTGAGGTTGGTGTTCCACCGTTGCCTGCTTCTGGACTGAAGACTCTTATATTGGTAGCCCCAGAGCTAGAGATTTCTGTGTTATTTGTGCCTGAGCAAGAGACTCCAGTGTTATTTCCTAAATTTGAAACCCCCTTGTTGTTTTCTGCTAAGTAAGAACTCCAGGGGTTGTTTTCCCCAAAATTTGGAGCCTCTGTGTCATCATCCTCTGAGCTAAGGGCTCCTACTCTGTTTTCTCCTGAGCAAGAGGCTCTTATTTTGTTTTCTTCAGGACATAGAGTTCCTATGTTTTCCCCTGAGGTGAAGATTCCCGTGTTATCACTGTCCTCTGAGTTTGAAGTTCCTGTGTTACTTTCTGTACACAAGACTCCTGTTATTGTCCCGTGAGTAAGAAGTTCCTTTGTGGTCTTCAGGGCAAAGAGTTCCAATGCCATTTCCTAAGTTTAAAACCCCCATGCAGTGTTCTTTAGGGCAAAGGGTTCCTATGTTACTGTATCTCTTGGGCTTAAAACCTCTTTGTTGTTTTCTGCTGAGCAAGAATTTCCTGTGTTGTTTTCCCCAGAGCAAAGGGCTCATACTTTGTTTTCCTCAGAGCAAATGGCTCCTGCCTGGTTTTCTTCAGAGCAGGGGACTCCCATTTTGTTTTCTCCAGGGCAGGAGGCTCTTGCATTATTGTTTCCAGAGCGAGGAGTTCCCATGGTATTTTCTTCTGAGCGTAGACTGCTGGTGTTGTCATTTCTTCCGGAGGTTGAAGCACCTGTGTGGCCACTATTTCCTGAGTGTAAGGGGGGTATATTTTCACCTTCTGAAGTTAAGGGCTCCCTGGTGTCTCCTTCTGGGTTAAAAATTTCTGTTATCTTCTCCAGAGCCTAGAGATTTTTGGTTGCCCCCCCCCCCCCGAGTTTAAAGGGTTTTTGTGGTCATCTCTTGAGTTTAAAATACCTGTGTTATTATTACTAGTACATACACGTGCATACCCGTCCATGCCCGTAGAAACCAAGTATAAGCAAGTATTTCTGCATGGCCGTTGCTGAAGGGTCTCCTCCTGTCTGAGACTGCTGTGTTGTTCACAGTCACGCCTGCAACGTACTGCTTGAACGTGAGGTATTTCATCTTCACGGCATCTTTTCTGATGTGCAGCAGTTCTCCTCATTCTATTGTTCTCCATCTGGTGGGTCTTCTTCTTCTTCTTCTTCTTTGTTCAGACCACAGGTTGAGGGAGAGATGCATTGTAATTCCAGTTCATGGACAGGATCATGCAAATAGATCTGAGCAAAAAGTGGATTTCAACCCTGTTCAGGAAGACCCGTGCATGCCCGTCGAAACCCAGAAACCGGAGCCCCTGGAGAAAATCAGTGCTTTCCTTGGCATTTTACACATTTGTAGTGTAGACTGCCATTCTTCATGGGTACTGGTTTGAATAGGTGTGGTTTAAAGTAGGGTGTCCTATTCTTAATCAGGTGACAGACTGACACACTGACAGAGATTTCTTGAATTTAAAGAGAGTCTTCTGCCTTACTGAGTTAGATTTCCAGATTTCCTGCTTCAAATGGGTGTGGTTTAAAGTAATGTATCTTTTTTGGTCTCAGCTTCTCTGTGCCTTGCCTGGTGTGCAGCGTTGGCAGCCAGCCAACTATTCCACATCTCCTGGGTCTCAGTTTGTCTGTGCCTTGCCTGGCGTGCAGTGTTGTTCGCTTTGTGGGCATTTTGGGCTCCAAGTGACTCAGCACATGCATGTGGCACTGCCACATGTTTCTTGTCTGTCTGTGCATCCCTTGTCTGTCGTACCCCATGCTGGTGAAGGGTCTCCTCCTGTGGCAGGCATCATAGGACACTACATCATAGGTAGGCAGGCATCGTGAGTGATGGTCTATATGACATCATAAAGACATCAAGGCAGGCATCATAGGACACTACATCATAGGTAGCCAGGCCTATCATCTATATGATGGCATCGCCTATATGACGGCATCCATCATAGGTAGCCAGTCCTATTGTCTATAGCATCTGTCATATCCCGAGCGCTTTGTCCGCGCTCGGGTTATTCCTCATCCCTGTCAGCTTTTGACAGCTGGTGTCGTCACACGGGTTTCCCGGGCTCTGATTGGCCAGACGCTCGGGAGCTCTCAGCTGTCAGAACCTGGGCAGCTGTGCCGAGTTTCCAATCATGAGCAGCTGGCTTTAAATGTCAGTGCGAGTGAACTGGACGGCGCGGCTGTCTCGTCAGAAGTCCTATGACTTTCCCCTGTCTCCTTACCACATGCTCCCTGGGTTCCTCGACGCATCCCGCTGCATGTAAGTGATTTATTTGGAACTGTCTTCTCCCTCGCTGACGTTCCTTCCTAACTACGGCAGACGAGAGCTCCTCGTCACTGCCATAACTCTCCATTGTGAATTTATGTTGTGTTGTGTAACGAAGCCTGCGTGGCAAAGTTATGTTGTACACCTAAGTCCTGTGCTTTATAAATAAAAGAACTGAACTGCAATTTACTGAACTGAGGCGTCTTATGCTGGCTCGTGAGGGCCAGCCGTGACAGTAGACAGCCGCCAGAAGGAGACGCCGTTCTCAGTAAGTTGCGTTCTGGGAACTTTGTCCTTCCTGTCCAGGTACGCGGCGTTGGAAATATGCCATCTCAGCGGAGTCATTCTCGGGGTTCCCACGTCCTGCTGACCAAGGCGCTGGAGGAGGTAGATGAAATCCTCATTATTGCCTCCGACCTCGATGGGCATCCAGACACCTCCCTCGCCCCTCCTCTCCTCGGTTATCAGCCCGATGTACAGTGGTATTTAGACCGGGCTGAAGAGGTGCTTGACCGTCTGCCTTCCCGCTACAACGGTCACCCCGAGGTCGACGCGAGGAGACTCGACATCGCTGCCCAACGCCAGATAATTCTGATGTACGAAGAGGAGGAGGCTGCAAGGTGGAGTGATCTCTGGCTCCAGCTGCCTGAGGCGCTGGAGGAGGTGGATGACTTCATCAGCGCTTCCGCCAGCCTTGACGACTCATCCGAAGCGCACTACTACCTGGACTGCGCTGAGAGAACGCTCGACCGGTTGTCTTCCCGCTACACCGACCACTTGGACGTCCAAGCGAGGAGACAAGAGATCGCCGTCCACCGCGAGGTGCTCCAGGAGATCGAGGAGGAACGAGGCCAAAGGCTGAGTGACCGGAGCTCCCGCTACCCGCTCTGGAATCCGGATCCTTCCCTCGATCCAGTCCTGGAGTTCGCACCATCCGGGGCCCGTCGTAGACGTCGACACCGTGGCCAGAGACGTTCTCAGCGTGACTCCCCTCCGGAATCCGCTCCGGTTCACTGGGCTGACCCCATTCATCCCACTGCTGTCTCTTCGGCGTCTCACCTGGAGGAGACCCCAGCAGCCTTTCCCCCCGGGCCTGCTTTCCCCGCTGAGCTGTCAGCGTGTCACGCCCGGGCTGACTTGGCTGTTGCCCCCTCCGCTTCGACGCCTTCTCCAGCGGCTGGGAGTTTGAGAAGTTTTGCTCCAGTGGACAGCGCGGCTACACCATCCCGAGTGGCCCCCTCTCCTCCAAGAGAGTCTCCGGCCACCACCCGGTGGGAGGAGGATGGAATGACGTTCCCAACGGCAGGTTCCACCGCTCCTCCGGGAGCCAGGCAAGTTCAAGTTCACTTTTTTCCATCTAATAGTGATTTGTTCTGTCTGACTCCTGGGGGTGAGGCTCGGGGTTTGCAGCCCCCCGAGCCTCAACTCCCTGTTGATATGTTAATTAAACCCGCTGCCTCTGTGTCTCCCCCTGCTGAGCACGCTTCGACCTCTGAGGAGCGTCACCAGACGAGGAGTGAGCCTGCGGCCCTCGGGCAGAAGACCCCAGCCCCGCAGCCATTTTCTGGGCAGAGGAGGTCGGACGATTGGTTGGAGCCTGTGCCGACGACGGAGCGTCCCCGGGACTCCGCAGATGAACAGTCCGGTCCAGCGGGCCGAGAGCCCCTCACCTCCACGCCACATGAACAACTAGCGTGGACGATGACGTCGGGGGGTCCTCGAGCTGCAAGAGCCCCTCTTCCAGGGGCGGATGACGTCGCGACGGAGTGGGAACCGGACGACGACCTCCTCCCGTTTGAACCCGGAGCATCGAAGTCCTGGATGGCGGCAGAACCCGAGATCAGGCAAGTGCTCTATTTTCTATCCCTCCTCTTCTTTCTGGAGCATTATTGCCTGTCTCTCGGAGGGGCGAGCCGGGTGCAGCCGTCTGCTGCGCTCGAGCCTGTCTCGCCGGGCCCTGCCGCTGCCGGTGATCCTGATCCCGGTTCCTTTTGTCCCTCTGAGCCTCTCCCCAGGGTCACTGGAGGCGAACCTGCTCTTGGTGCCACCTTGGAGGGTCCGGCTCTCGGCATGGGGTCCACCAGGAGTGCTCCGCCGGTTCAAGCGGAGCTTGACGTCATGGAGGTTCCGGCCCAATCAGGGTCCGACGCGGGTGCTGCTCTCGCCCGATCGGAGCTTGACGTCATGGAGGTTCCGGCCCAATCGGGGTCCGACGCGGGTGCTGCTCTCGCCCGATCGGAGCTTGACGTCATGGAGGTTCCGGCCCAATCGGGGTCCGACGCGGGTGCTGCTCTCGCCCGATCGGAGCTTGACGTCATGGAGGTTCCGGCCCAATCGGGGTCCGACGCGGGTGCTGCTCTCGCCCGATCGGAGCTTGACGTCATGGAGGTTCCGGCCCAATCGGGGTCCGACGCGGGTGCTGCTCTCGCTCGATCGGAGCTTGACGTCATGGGGGTTCCGGCCCAATCGGGGTCCGACGCGGGTGCCGCTCTCGCTCAATCGGAGCTCGGCACCATGGTCGTTTTGACCCAGGTGGGTTCTGGAGACTGTGTAGCTGACCCGCCGCTGAGCGCTTTCCAGGCCATGCCCCGTCCTCGCCGTGGCCCTTTTTTCCCCGCCTTTGAGACTGCGGGGGTAAATTCCGGCTGGCCCGGTTCGCCGACCTTCCCCCAGCCGTTCTGTTGGCAGGCCGATACTGCCCGACCACCCGGTGACCGGCTCTTTCTTTTTGGCGTCCGGGCCCGGCCTCCTGACAAGCTGGATGGTTCTTTTGGCGCCCTGGTCCGCCCACCGGAGACATGGTTTCCCTCGGCCCGGGGTTTGGCTGGGCCGTTAGGGCACGTTCCGCTACTTTTGCTGGCGGCCTGGATGCTGGGTGCTGGGAGGCCTCCTGAGCGGAGTTGTTTTACTCTATTCCCCAATGGTTTTTTTTTTCCTCTCCTTCTCTTGCCCCACCACTGACTTGTGACTGAAATACCCCACTGGGGATTGGACTTCATGTTTAAGGTGACTGTTTTCCGTTGATGGACATGTTCTCTTGCCGTGGCTATCATGAGTATTGCATGTTTCTTTAGGGTGTGGTTGTTTATTTCCTATGTTACTCCCTTACTCGGGTCTAGTTCTCCTTTTTTTTTTTGGCACCTGTGTTGTCTTTTGGTTTTGACGGTTTTCTGTACACATTAACTTGGAGAAGAAGGTATTATTTGTCCTTTTATTTCCTTGATCCTGCCTTGTGGTATTGACTGGTGTTCCTTGTACCCTCATCTTGGCTTTCTTTTTTGTGGTTATGTGAGTGATGTCAATCTAGCGTTGACTTTTCTTTTTATTCATCTCTGTCCCCGTTTATGTACGGTTTCTGCCTTTTTTTTTTCTCTCTCCCTCCCTTCCCCGATGTTTTTGTCCCCTTGTTGTGAGTTGGCCCTGCTCTCCCTCCACCTGCTTCCCCCTCCACCCTCCCTGGGGTGGGGGGGTCTGGATGTTGCGCGCGACCAGGAGTTCGCGTAGAGGGAGGGGCCCTGTCATATCCCGAGCGCTTTGTCCGCGCTCGGGTTATTCCTCATCCCTGTCAGCTTTTGACAGCTGGTGTCGTCACACGGGTTTCCCGGGCTCTGATTGGCCAGACGCTCGGGAGCTCTCAGCTGTCAGAACCTGGGCAGCTGTGCCGAGTTTCCAATCATGAGCAGCTGGCTTTAAATGTCAGTGCGAGTGAACTGGACGGCGCGGCTGTCTCGTCAGAAGTAGTAGTAGTAGATTAGTTTATTTGACAGGGACAGTGCAATAAACATAGACAATTAATCAAAGACAATCAATCTGATGTGTTGCACATAGAGTGTATAGCTAATAGCTAATTTGCAACTCTTGTCCCTGGAAGTCCTATGACTTTCCCCTGTCTCCTTACCACATGCTCCCTGGGTTCCTCGACGCATCCCGCTGCATGTAAGTGATTTATTTGGAACTGTCTTCTCCCTCGCTGACGTTCCTTCCTAACTACGGCAGACGAGAGCTCCTCGTCACTGCCATAACTCTCCATTGTGAATTTATGTTGTGTTGTGTAACGAAGCCTGCGTGGCAAAGTTATGTTGTACACCTAAGTCCTGTGCTTTATAAATAAAAGAACTGAACTGCAATTTACTGAACTGAGGCGTCTTATGCTGGCTCGTGAGGGCCAGCCGTGACAGCATCACCTATATGACGGCATCGCGAGTCCTATGTAGCCTGAGATTATAGGAGCATCATAGGACATCAGGCAGACATCATTGGCCGTCCTATGATGTCCTATGATCATGACAGACAGACACACACACAGAGATTTCTTAAATTAAAGATAGATAGATAGATGTTCTGAGGTTGAGGATTCCATGTTGACACCTCCTGAGGTGGGGGGCTCCATGTTATCTCCCGGGGTTGAAAGCTCCATGTTGTCACCTCCTAAGCGTGAGGGTCCCATGTTATCGTCATCTCCTGTGTGTAAGAATTTCCTGTTACCATCCCCAGAGCTTAAGAGTTCTCTGTTGCCTTCCCCGGGGGTTAGAGTTTCTGAGGGCAGAGTGTTCATGTCATTACCTTCTCAGTGTAATGCTTCTGTGTTGTTATCCTCTGTACTAAAGGTCCCTGTGTTGTTATCTCCCGTTTTACAGACTCTTTTGCAACTGGTACCTGATCCTCGTGCTCTCGCTGCACCATGTTCACCCATCCAGTGGCCTTTGGACTTTGGTAGGCCACCTGATACACAGTGTTCACCCGTCTAGTGGCCCTTGGACTCAGGTAGACCCCCTGACCCATTGTTTGTTCCGGTCCGGTGTCCCATAGACCTGGGTAGATCACCCGACCCGCTTTGTTTGGGGCCTTGAGCCTTATTTGACATTGTGTTAGTGTTGGAGTTTGCTGTGTGTGTGTGTGTGTGTGTGGGGGGGGGGGGGTGTTACAGTTTGTTTTGGCCCACCTGGCCTTGTAACCCCACCATCCACCTTGCGAGGTTTTGAGGTTTTTTCCTTCTCTTTCTTTCTCTCTGGTTGGTGTTACCCTAGGGTTGTCTGGGATCCGCCCCTTAATAAGGTGTGGACAGGTTAAACCCTGTTCACGCCTTATGTTCCTCGTTCTGACTCTTTACTATTATTTTTAGCTTTTTGCCATTCATTGTTATTGTTTCTGTATGGACTCTTATTTTGACAGCATTCTTTGTTTACTTCTGGTTAGCATAGCATCTTCCGTTTAGCCTCATCATCGTTTGTTCTAATTTGGCACAGCTGCCTCTTGTTTTCCTAATTATTTCCTTCACTATATATGCTGGCCGCAGGCATTAATCCTCGCAGCATCCTTGTGTTAATATCTCGTTTTTCAACACTCTGTTTGGGATTATTACTGCTGTTTTTTCGCTCCGCTTGT
This sequence comes from Pholidichthys leucotaenia, assembly GCA_020510985.1. Lineage (NCBI taxonomy): Eukaryota > Metazoa > Chordata > Actinopteri > Cichliformes > Pholidichthyidae > Pholidichthys > Pholidichthys leucotaenia. The sequence continues at coordinate 238,125,401 of CM035839.1, forward strand.
CTGGACATTTAATATTATTTCAGCCCCACGAGCTGCTTCTTATGTTATGTTCTGCATTACTACTACAACTCTGGAATAAATATGTAAACTACAGTTCTGCGTTTGGGTACTGAATTCCACCCCAGAGGGGCCAAGCTTGACAAAGAGTGTTGATGGAGAAGTATAGAGAAGGTCAGAAGGAGTTGTACAGTGTCTTTGTGGATCTAGAGAAAGCAGATGATAGGGTGCCAAGAGAGGAAGTGTGGTACTGTATGAGAAAGTCAGGAGTGGCAGAGAAGTATGTGAGAGTGGTGCAGGGCATGTCTGAGTGCAGTAAGACGGTGGTGAGGTGTGCTGTAGGACGAGGTCAGGCAGGAGTCTCCATGGACCATGATGTTTGCAGACAACATTGTGATCTGCAGTGAGAGTAGGGAACAGGTGGAAGAGAACCTGGAGGGGTGGAGGTCTGCACTGGAGAGAAGAGGAATGAAAGACAGTTGAAACTATATTCAAAGAATTTGTTGTAATTTTGTGTGTGCCTTTATGCAGTCATAACACATTAACCCATCACAATTTCAACAAAACATCAAGAAAAAGATAGCCAAGGATGGTGTCCAATTTGCTGTCCTGTAGTTATTAAAAGATACACATTTGTTAGTGCTCTCCCCATGCTTTGTTTTTTGAGTTCAACATTAAAAGTTCATATGAAAATTCATTTTTAAATGTCAGGAAAAGATTTAAAATGCATCATTTTAAAGTGAAAAATCTTTATTTTGAATTTCTTACAGATGCTTCCAGATTTCACTGTTCTTCACCGTAGCATTATTTGCAAAAATATTTTTTTTCATCATATCAAACAGGATCTCATCTCTGTTGTTTGCAGATGATGTTGTCCTCCTGGCTTCATCCAGCAATGACCTACAGTTCTTGCTGGGACGGTTTGCCGCTGAGTGTGAAGCGGCTGGGTTGAGAATCAGCACCTCCAAGTCCGAGTCCATGGTCCTCAGCCGGAAAAAGGTGGATTGTCCTTTCCGGGTTGGGGACAGACTCCTGCCCCAAGTGGGGGAGTTTAAGTATCTTGGGGTCTTATTCACAAGTGAGGGGAGAATGGAGCAAGAGATTGACAGACGGATCGAACCAGCATCTGCAGTGATGCGGACGTTGTACCGGTCTGTTGTGGTGAAGAGGGAGCTGAGTTCTAAGGCAAAGCTGTCGATTTACCAGTCAATCTATGTTCCTACTCTCACCTATGGTCACGACCTTTGGGTAATGACCGAAAGAATGAGATCGTGGATACAAGCGGCTGAAATGAGCTTTCTCCATAGGATTGCTAGACTCACCCTCAGAGATAGGGTGAGGAGCTCAGTCATCCGGGAGAAGCTCAGAGTAGAACCGCTGCTCCTCCACATTGAAAGGAGCCAGTTGAGGTGGTTTGGGCATCTGATTAGGATGCCTCCTGGACGCCTCCCACTTGAGGTGTTTCAGGCACGTCCCACAGGGAGGACACCCCGGGGCAGACCCATTACTCGCTGGAGAGACTATGTCTCCCAGCTGGTCTGGGAACACCTTGGTATCCTCTCTGAAGAGCTGGAGCAGGTGGCTGGGGAGAGGGAAGTCAGGGCTTCTCTGCTTGAACTGCTGCCTCCGTGACCTGGACCTCCGGAAAAGCAGTAGAAGATGGATGGATGGATCATATCAAACAATATGCAAGCCTTCAAAACAGAATTTCAATCTCATAAAGTTTGAGCTTTCAATACAAGTTTAATTTTATGAATTATAGCAGGAAATTCTTGTGAAAAATTTTCATGCTGTCTTTATGGCAAAGTCTGTACCAGTAAGTCATCATCATAGCAGTCTGTCGGGGGCAACACCCTGATCAGATTCCTCCATGCGGCTCTGTCCTTCGCCCTCCACTGCCAGGAACTTCTCAGTTAAATGAATATAAACATATAGGCATCCACGTAAGATTGTTACAGAAGTCTCAAACAGGCCTGTGTGTTCTGTTTGCATAAAGCAACATAACAAAGCAGTAAAATCAGAAACGTTCTTCTTTGGTTTTTGCACATGCCTGTTCACTGTTACATAAGATTGAACTGGGAAGGGATTCATCCAGCAGAGGTCAGCACAAACTCACTGTCATGTTCCTCATCATCAGCTTCAGTATCAGCATCACAGGTCCTGTCCTGGTTAAAATAAAATAAATGATACTGCTTCTACATGACTATCACATCACAAAACGGTTTAAAGCAGCAGGGCAAGCTTTTCCATTGCACTGTTAAAGGTTCAGCATTTAAACTTGCACAGATGACACTGTAGTTTACACACATGCCAAACACTAGCACTGGCTTGCTTTGCAACTTACAGCCATAACAGGATCACACTTGATCAGTCATATTTGAGTTTGAACGTGGGTAAAATTATGGGATGAAAAATACAGCCAATGTTGACATGTTCAATAAGGAGGAGAGGATCGACATCTGAATTTAAATACTTTGTTCTAACCTTGGGCCCCACTCTAAATTTTAAAAACATGTTAAGAAAATAGTTTAAAGTATATCGTACAATGTAGGCGCTTCAAACAAATCAGGAATTTCCTAATAATAATAATAATAATGCATCGATTTTATATAGTGCTTTATCATATATACTCAAAGACGCTTTACAAATAGGTACATTATTCATTCACTCTAGACAGACAATGGTAGTGGCAAGCTATTTCTGCAGCCACAGCTGCCCTGGGGCAGGCTGATGGAAACGTGGCAGCCAATCTGCGCCAACGGCCTTTCTGGCCACCACCGAATATTTTTTTTTTTTTTTAGCCTACTGCTAGTATACTGATGAGTGTAATAATCCCCCCCCCCATATGTCCAATTGCATCTCAACTTGAGGGCATTCCTGAAAGATGCTTGTTAAACCGAAAGACTTTATACTATAAACAAGCTTTGAAGTTTTAGATAAAGTGTCATGATGCTGAGCATGGATGGAGAACCGTGCTCACGCTTTCAGTTCATCCTGATTATTTTCTGTATTTTCCCCACTTCAGTTTAGTATTTATGGGTTTATTTGTATTATGCTATCTTTGGTTAGTTATTTTGGCTTAGTCTATTTTTTGTCTATGGCCATTTTGTTTTATGAATGATATTTTCCTGTGTTTGAATATGAGCCTTCTCTGCCTTACCTTTAGTTCTCTCTTTCAAGTGTCTGCATTAATTATTATTGTTATTTATTTTTATCTTATCCTTGCCTTGGTGGGTTGTCATCATTTCTTGTATATCTTCTGTTACGTCCTTTTCAAGTTCAGTTCATGGTTAACCCCAGCTGTCATTATTTTGGACTAATTATTTCTCGCTCTTGTCTTTGTATTGTCCACACACTATCATTTTATTAATTACTCTTTGCCTAAGGGACACCGTCCTGCAGTTCAGGGCAATGTTCTTCACTTTGAATCCAGACATGAGTCCCATGTTTCATCTCATTCTGGATCCTGGCGTGTGCCCCACGCTTCTTTGTCTCAATCCTCCGGACGTGCGTCCCACATCTAGCCTGTTTACCTGGCGTTTCCACATGCCTTTATCTTCATTGTTCCTGCCTTGTAAGTTATTTTGTGTTTTTCATTAAACCTTTGCAAACTCATAGCCAGCGTTTGGGTCTCCCTTCCACCCTGAAGGGCAATTCATGACATAAAGAGTATTGTATGAGATTGCTGTAACTTTTTAAAAAGTTTCTTACTTAATTCACCCCTCCATGGAACACCACCTTATTGTGATGGAGGAGATAGCATGCCCTAATGATCCCAGGAGCTATGTTGTTGGGACAACTTGCCCCCTGGCAGGGTCTCCCAAGACAAACTGGTCCTAGATGAAGGACCAGACCAAGAGTGGTCCAGTGAATCCCCATGAAAAAAACTACAAGACTAGTGTACCCAAAAGAGCCACATGGATCCACCCTCCAGTGGGCTCACCACCTGCAGGAGGCTCCTGGTACTATGTGAACCGGGTAGCAACCTGGGCTACTCTGCTTAAGCCTCTTTTCCACTAGCCCAGCACACCTCGGTACGGCTCGATTCACTTCAGTACGGCTCGGAATGCTTCTGTTTCCATTAGCACGGTGTTGGGCATGGGTGTTGTGCTGGGGTGGGTGGGTTTATAACAGGGAGGCGGTGCCACATTCCCGTGACGTAACGTACGCGACCCAAGCAAAACATTTTTTTTCCCAAAACTTTATTGAGAAGACCCAAGCAAAACATAACACATAGCTGTACAAGGCCACTCCTCGGTCTGTGGCTTTTTTCACTGTAAACGCCAAAAAGGACCGCCAGACAAGGGTACAGGCAGCGAGATGAAAACACTCTGGAATAGTTCTGCAGCTTCTGTGAGAGCCAAAGGCGTGAGGATACAAACTAGGTCGTATATGACGGTAAGCTAATGGTTGCTAATGCTAGTTTGCTATAAGTATGTCGTGCTACACTTTAATGTCTGCAAGTTATCGCTGTTAGGTACTAAAATATGTACGCTGTGTGTGTTTCAGATGGCTCTGTTGTGGGGAAATTACTGCTTCATTTGCTCTGGGCGTGCCTGTCACTGATGTCAACACAGCTTCACAAACGAGCAGTATTGAGCTTAAGAATGTCTGTAGAAACGTTTTATTTCCTGTACAACAAATTGCTCTGATCTACTTGAAAATCATGGAGAGACTGTTGAGACATCATGGACTTACCTGCTTCTGCAGCAGATTCTGAGATGGTATCATAGAAAAAAACGATCAGCTGACACAACTTGATCGCCAGGTTAATATTAGCCACAAAATATATATTCGAAAAGTAAACTTTACTGAGTTAGGTATAATAAGATATATTTGACAGTTATCATGCATTTTAGGCCAAAACAAACTTGATCTAGGATTAAAAGCAATTAAAATAATGCAGTCACTGACATAACGCACGGCTCAGGAGACGCACACACACAGGCTTAGAGTAGTTCAAAGAGTTTATTAACAGCAGGAGTGAATGAGTGCGTGTCTGCGGGATGTAAATGTGTTGGTGATGGTGTCTGCTCCAGGCACAGAGGCAGGTGACCGTACAGCCGAGCAACCCTATGGAGAGAGCACAGGGAGAGGGTGACGGGCATACACCAACACAGGAGGAATTTATGGCGAGAGAAGGACTTACTTGGTGGGTCAGGACAGCTGGCACAACAAGGGGGCGAAGCCCGGAAGACAGCCACCTGGAGAGCTCCGTACAGCAGCGAGGATTGGGCGATGGAGTGGAGATGTCCGCCGCTGGGGAATCCACCTGTGCACAGGGGAGAAGACTGAAGAAAAGAGGTAAGCGATCTTCTTACCAAAATGGTGACGCTGAAGGGAAGTATGCTCACAACGGTGAGGGACGAAGTCTGACGGCTTCAGGCCGAGCCTCCGGGCGAGACGGCCTTTATCCCTCGCCGCTGATGATTGTCAGGTGCGTGAGCAGGTGGCGCCGTTGATGAATGGCGCGGCGTGACAGTACTCCCCCCTCTAGCAGCGCCTCCTGGCGATGGCTTATCCGGGTGCGCTCGGTGGAAGTCCGCGATGAGCGATGGGTCCAACACAAACGACGGGGGCACCCATTGTCGATGCTCGGGCCCATAGCCCTCCCAGTCCACCAAGTATTGCAACCCACGACCTCGGCGCCGGGAGTCCAGGATGGAGGAGACGGACCAGGCCGGATGGCCACCAATCATCCGGGGCGCGGGTTGCGCTGCAGGAGGAGGGCAAAGGGGGTCAGTGACTGCCAGTTTCACCTTCGACACATGAAAAGTGGAATGGATGCGGAGGGAGGGGGGAATAGCCACGCGCACAGCCACCGGGTTGATGATCCGGGTGATGGGAAAGGGACCCATGAAACGCTGTGCCAGCTTCCTCCTCTCGCCTTTTAATGTGACGTCCTGGGTAGACACATACACGAGTTGCCCAACTCTGTACGCCGGGGCAGGTCTTCTGTGCCGGTCCGCCACGGTCCTGTTGCGCTCCGCTGTGCGTAAAAGCGCATGACGCGCGGCAGCCCAGGTGGAGCGGAACTGCCTAAGGTGCGCCCTAACGGAGGGGACAGTCACCTCGTTCTCCTGCGCTGGAAACAGCGGGGGGTCGTAACCCAGGGACGCCTTGAAGGGGGACATCCCCGTTGCAGAAGAGCGGGCGGTGTTGTGGGCATACTCCACCCAGGCGAGATGGTTGCTCCAGGACGTCGGCTTGGATCTAGTAACACAGCGGAGCGCAGCCTCCAGCTCCTGATTGGTCCTCTCACACTGCCCGTTAGACTGGGGGTGATGGCCGGAGGAGAGGCTCACCTTGGCTCCGATGGCGTTACAAAAGGATCTCCAAACCTCGGATGAAAATTGGGGGCCCCGGTCCGAGACCACGTCCACCGGAATCCCGTGCAGCCTGACCACGTGTTGGACGAGGAGGCCCGCCGTCTCCAGGGCAGTAGGGAGACCCCGCAGGGGAACGAAGTGCGCCGCCTTGGAGAAACGGTCCACAATGGTCAGGACGGTGTCAAAGGAGTTGGAAACGGGGAGTCCGGTGACGAAGTCCAGTGCGATGTGCGACCAGGGCCTGCCGGGGACGGGCAGAGGCTGGAGCAGACCCGCTGGGGGGGCATTTCCCGACTTGCTGGTGGCACAGATTGGGCAAGCCCGGGCGTAGCGGGCTGCATCCCTCCGCAGGCCTGGCCACCAAAAGGACCGCTGGAGGAGGCTGATCATCCGAGAGGTGCCGGGATGACAGGTGAGCCGGGAGGTGTGGAGCCAGTGGATGACCTCTCCTCGGACCGCAGATGGGACGAACAGTCTTCCCTCCGGTCCGCCGCCAGGATCAGGTTCCACCTCCCGCGCCTTCCGGATCTTGTCTTCAATGTCCCAAGAGATGGCACCGAGGACGCACGACCTGGGCAGGATAGTGTGGGGCGTCTCCTCAGCCTCCACGGGGGTGAACTGCCTAGAGAGGGCGTCAGGCAGGCCGTTTTTGGAGCCCGGCCTGAAGGTGATCGAGAAGCGGAGCCTGGCGAAGAACAAAGACCAGCGCGCCTGGCGGGCATTCAGGCGCTTGGCAGATCGTAAATACTCTAAGTTCTTGTGGTCCGTCAGGACCACAAACGGCAGGTCCGCCCCCTCTAGCCAGTGGCGCCACTCCTGTAAGGCGAGTTTAATGGCCAGGAGCTCTCTGTCCCCCACATCGTAGTTCCTCTCCGCCGGGGACAGGCGCCGGGAGAAGAAGGCGCACGGCCGTTTGGCGCCATCGTCAGGTGACCGCTGGGATAACACTGCTCCCACTCCCGTGTCCGATGCGTCCACCTCCACAATGCACTGCAGCGCGGGGTCGACCTGGCGAAGGACCCGGGAGGAGGAGAACTCCGCCTTCAGCGCCCTAAAGGCAGCAGCGACCTCTTCAGTCCACCGGAACGGGACCTTCGGGGACGTGAGGCGGGTCAGCGGTCCGACGATCGAGCTGAAATTTGGGACAAAGCGGCGGTAAAAATTGGCGAAGCCAACAAACTGTTGCACCTGCTTCCGGGATGCGGGAGTAGGCCACTCCACCACCGCCTTCACCTTCTCTGGGTCTGGGAGCACCTGATCTTGAGCGATGATGAATCCCAGGAAGGATGTGGTCCTAGCGTAGAATTCGCATTTCTCAGCCTTCACGTACAGACGATTCTCCAGCAGTCTTTGGAGGACCCGCCTCACATGGACCTGGTGCTCGTCCCTGGACCTGGAGAAGATAAGGATGTCATCCAGGTAGACGAACACAAAAAGGCCGATGAAATCCCGGAGGACGTCATTAATGAGGCGCTGAAAGACGGCAGGAGCGTTGGTCAGCCCGAACGGCATGACGAGATACTCAAAGTGGCCGTTCGGGGTACGGAAGGCTGTCTTCCATTCATCTCCCTCCCGGATCCGGACGAGGTGGTAAGCGCTGCGTAAATCCAGCTTGGTAAACCAGGTCGCCCCCTGGAGGGAGTGAAAGGCAGTGTCCATGAGGGGCAGGGTGTAACGGTCCCTCTCAGTGATGTCATTCAGCGCTCGGTAGTCTATGCAGGGGCGGAGGGATCCGTCCTTCTTCCCGACAAAGAAAAACCCTGCCCCCACGGGTGACGACGATGGGCGAATAATCCCAGCGCTCAGAGATTCCTTCAGGTATGTATTCATGGTCTCCTTCTCCGGTGCCGACAGGCTGTAGAGCCGACCAGATGGCAGGGGAGCCCCCTGGCGGAGGTTGATGGCACAGTCATATGGTCGATGCGGGGGAAGAGACATAGCTTTCGATTTGCTAAATACCATACCCAGGTCGTGAAATTCTGGAGGCACCAGTGACAGGTCCGGAGGTGCTGTATCCGCCACAGGGGGAGCCGCGGACGGGGAGCAGGCGGCGGACTGAAGGCAGGTGCCCATACAGAAGGTACTCCATGCCGATACCCCAGCGGACCTCCAGTCCAGGACAGGGTTGTGGAGGCGTAGCCAGGGATACCCCAGGATGACGGGCGACACAGAGTTGGGCAGGACGTAAAATACCATCTCCTCCCGGTGGTTCCCTGAGATGATGACTGGGACAGGCATGGTTTGGTGAGAAACTCTCCCAAGGGAGGCACGGGAGAGATGGACCAGGGAGATGGGGTGTTTTAATGCCTGACAGCGGATGCCCAATCGGGTTGCCAGGCCTTGTGAAATGAAGCTGCCCTCTGCGCCCGAATCCACCAGTGCGTGGGTGAGGTGCCCAGTGGGATTGTGGCAAAAACGGATGGGCAGCTTTAATTGAGTGAGAGAGTCTAACCGGTTGGGACCCGCGAGGCTCCCTACAGCGATTCGCGGACCCCGCCGACTGGCTTTCCGCGGGCAACGCTCCACAGTGTGTTGGTCACCTCCGCAATACATGCAGAGGCCCAACTCACGGCGGCGTTGTTTCTCCGCAGGGGAAAGCTTGGTCCAGCCCGTCACCATCGGCTCCGACTCCTCGGGGCACAATGCTGGCGGCGCCGCCAGGGGGCGAGCTTGGAACAGGTGCGGCGAGACTCCACGAGGGCGAGAAGAAGAAGACTTCCGCCCCGAGGAGCGCTCGCGCAGCCTGTTATCCAAACTTATCGCTAAGGATGTCAGCTCCGCTAGCGTCCCAGGGATATCCCGTCCAGCCAGTTCATCCCTCAGATCACTATTGAGGCTGCGGAGGAACAGGCCACAGAGGGAGCGTTCCTCCCAGCCCAATTCCTCCGCCGCTACCCGGAAGTCGACCGAGTAGTCCGCTGCCGACCGGCCTCCCTGCTGGAGAGCGAGGAGCCGATCGACCTGGACCGTCTCGGTTTGAGAATGGTCAAAGACCTCCAGAAAGCGCCTCACGAACTGGTCATAGGTGAGGGTGGCATAACTGGGCCTCGCCATTACGGCGTAGGTCCAAGTTAACGCACGCCCCTCCAGAAGATTCCCTATGTAACCAATCCGACTGTGATCCGAGGGAAAATCTCCGGGCACACGGTGGAACACGGACTCACACTGCATAATGAACCCCCGCGCTCCGCCGAGCTTACCGCTAAAGCGGGCGGGGGTCGGAATCGGTGTGAGCCGAACCGGTGCCACTGGAGCCGGCTGGACGGCCGCTGGAACAGCAGGAGCCGCGCCACCCTGACGAGCCGGGGGGAACGGCTGTTGAGGATCCAAGCGGCCCAACCGGTTAGTTAAATTCAATAATTGATTAAAGATCACCTGTTGTTGATAAGCTATTTGATCCACTCTAGCCTCGAGAGTGGAAAACCGGTGTGCGAGCCCGCCGTCCGCCGAGCCGCTCTGCTGAAGCCGTACTGACATAACGCACGGCTCAGGAGACGCACACACACAGGCTTAGAGTAGTTCAAAGAGTTTATTAACAGCAGGAGTGAATGAGTGCGTGTCTGCGGGATGTAAATGTGTTGGTGATGGTGTCTGCTCCAGGCACAGAGGCAGGTGACCGTACAGCCGAGCAACCCTATGGAGAGAGCACAGGGAGAGGGTGACGGGCATACACCAACACAGGAGGAATTTATGGCGAGAGAAGGACTTACTTGGTGGGTCAGGACAGCTGGCACAACAAGGGGGCGAAGCCCGGAAGACAGCCACCTGGAGAGCTCCGTACAGCAGCGAGGATTGGGCGATGGAGTGGAGATGTCCGCCGCTGGGGAATCCACCTGTGCACAGGGGAAAAGACTGAAGAAAAGAGGTAAGCGATCTTCTTACCAAAATGGTGACGCTGAAGGGAAGTATGCTCACAACGGTGAGGGACGAAGTCTGACGGCTTCAGGCCGAGCCTCCGGGCGAGACGGCCTTTATCCCTCGCCGCTGATGATTGTCAGGTGCGTGAGCAGGTGGCGCCGTTGATGAATGGCGCGGCGTGACAGTCACAAGTTTACATGGAAACATGTACTGTAGAAATATATATTCTCTGCATCAACAATGTACTAGATATGCATTCATTTTGTATTGCACTGGGATTTGCACTGACAATAAACCTATGAAGTTTTTGCATATGTCTCTTTTTTTATATGTGAAGGTTACCACCATGTGGCATAAATTAAATACTGAAAGATTGGAAAAGCTAAGAATAATCCAGCAGTTTGAGAAATCACTTTTGGTTTGGTGTAAGTCTGTCAACAGAATTATGAACCATAAAGCAGTTTGTGTTAAAATGTTAAATCCAATTAAACCTAATCCGGGGGCTTCCAATCATGTGTCATGGGGGGCCAAGACCCTGCAGGTTCTCTCTTCTACCCAGTCTCTTCAGCAGGTGTTATCACTGATCAGTCAGTGGAAGAAGTTCAGTGGAATCTGCTGTTGAAGACACTGGTTGGAGGTAAAGCCTGCAGGGTGTTGGCCCTCTATGGCACATGATTAGACCCCCCCCCCCCGCAGTATCCAACTTTTACTTTCAAAATAAGTGTAAATATTTGCAAAAAGCAAACATTATTAGAAATATGTTATATTTCAATTTAATACTATCCCACTTGTACCTACAAAAACGTGTGAATATTCATAAAAAGCACACACATGAAAGGTAGCACCACAAGCAGTGGGTCACAACGGTTTTGGGCAACAGCAACACAATTGTGTATCCTTTGCCAATCTGTCTGCTGTTATTTAATGTTTAACAGTTAAGGGACGGATGATTATATGCTCCAAAACTGGAGAAACTCTCTGATAAAAAAAGCTGCAACAACACAAGTCACTTTTGGTTTGAATTAACTGCCAAATGACCTAGAAATAATGAGCTGAAACTTTTTATTCGTATTAAATAATGAGACAGTGGCACACTGGCCAACACCAAATTGTATTATTTTTTACATCCTAGTGTAGAAGCATGCTCAAATAACGAGGCTGAGTTTCAGTCATAAAACCAGCTTTATTTGATAGAACACAGCTTCTAGCATTCTCAAAGCAGGAAAAAAAGAATCATACTTCAACCCCCTTTTATACATTTCCAGCATCAGAATTCAAGTCACATGGTGTCTTCAGTCAACATACAGTTACAAAGCATCCTTTTGAAGCTTCACCATTGTCTCTCATTTCCTGATGAACCGGAATACCCTCCAGGGCGTCTTCTGTGGGACAAAGAGACAAATCTCACACTTCCTTGTTACCTCCTGTAGATTTGAGTCCTCAGTCCTTGCAGACGTGACACCCACAATTCACAGTCAGTCCTGTCTCTGTGGCAGCGTGAGCCCACAATGTGTGTCGGCCACACTACCCCCCCCCCCCAAACGTCTAGTAAGGCAAAATCTGCATGGCATTGTCACGCCGCGCCATTCATCAGCGGCGCCACCTGCTCACACACCTGCTACTCATCAGCGGCGAGGGATAAAGGCCGCCTCGCCCTGAGCTTCGGCCTGAAGCCGTAGACTTCATTTCCCTTCCATGGGTTTCTACCACATTCTCTTCAGCATCCTCGTTACCAGTAAGAAGATCACTTACCTCATCTTTCCAGTCTGCTCCCCTGTGCACAGGTGGATTCCTCGGCGGCGGACTATCCCGTCCCTCGTCTCTCCTCGCTGCTGCACCGAGCCCTGCAGGTGGCTGTCTCCCGGGCTTCCATCCTTGAAGCGCCAGTCATCTGTCCTAAACAAGTAAGCTTCTCTCCCTCGCCTATTCTCCTCCTGTGTTGGTGTGTGCTCATCACCCTGTGTCTAATTTCTCCCATAGGGTTGCCGGCTGAACGGTCTCCTGCCTCTGGGTCCGAAGCAGACGCAACCACCAACACATTAACATTCCGCAGACACGCACCCAAACATCCCTGTTGTTAATAAACAGTTTGAACTACTCTGAGCCTGTGTGTGTGCGTCTCCTGAGCCGAACGTTATGTCAGTACGGCTTCAGCAGAGCGGCTCGGCAGACGGCGGGCTCGCACACCGGTTTACCATCCTCGAGGCTCGGGTGGATCAGATTGTTTATCAGCAACAGGTGGTACTTAATCAATTATTAGAATTAACTAACCGATTGAACCGCTTGGACCCCCAACAGCCGTTCCCCCCGATTCGCCAGGGTGGCGCGGCTCCTGCTGTTCCAGCGGCCGTCCAGCCGGCTCCAGTGGCACCGGTTCGGCTCACACCAATTCCGACCCCCGCCCGCTTTAGCGGTAAGCTCGGCGGAGCGCGGGGGTTCATTATGCAGTGTGAGCCCATGTTCCACCGTGTGCCCGGAGATTTTCCCTCGGATCACAGCCGAATTGGTTACATAGGGAATCTCCTGGAGGGGCGTGTGTTAACTTGGACCTACGCCGTAATGGCGAGGCCCAGTTATGCCACCCTCACCTATGACCAATTCGTGAGGCGCTTTCTGGAGGTCTTTGACCATTCTCAAACCGAGACGGTCCAGGTCGATCGGCTTCTCGCTCTCCAGCAGGGAAGCCGGTCGGCAGCGGACCACTCAGTCGACTTCCGGGTAGCGGCGGAGGAATTGGGCTGGGAGGAACGCTCCCTCTGTGGCCTGTTCCTCCGCAGCCTCAATAGTGATCTGAGGGATGAACTGGCTGGTCGGGATATCCCTGGGACGCTAGCGGAGCTGACGTCCTTAGCAGTAGGTTTGGATAACAGGCTGCGCGAGCGCTCCTCGGGGCGGAAGTCTTCTTCTTCTCGCCCTCGTGGAGCCTCGCCGCACCTGTCCCAAGCTCGCCCCCTGGCGGCACCGCCAGCATCGTGCCCCGAGGAGTCGGAGCCGATGGTGACGGGCTGGACCAAACTTTCCCCTGTGGAGAAACAACGCCGCCGTGAGTTGGGCCTCTGCATGTATTGCGGAGGCGACAAACACACCGTGGAGCGTTGTCCACGGAAAGCCAGTCGGTGGGGTCCGCGAGTCACTGTTGGGGGCCTCGCGGACGTCAATCGGTTAGGATCACTCACCCAATTGAAGCTGCCCCTCCGTTTCTGCCATAACCCCACTGGGCACCTCACCCACGCACTGGTGGATTCGGGCGCAGAAGGCAGCTTCATTTCACAAAGCCTGGCAACCCGATTGGGCATCCGCTGCCAGGCACTCAACACTCCCATCTCCCTAGTCCACCTCTCCCGTGCCTCCCTTGGGAGAGTGACACATCAAACTATCCCTGTCCCGGTCATCATCTCGGGAAACCACCGGGAGGAGATGACCTTCTACGTCCTCCCCAACTCTGTGTCGCCCGTCATCCTGGGGTATCCCTGGCTCCGTCTTCACAACCCGGTCCTGGATTGGAGATCAGCTGGGGTATCGGCATGGAGTACATTCTGCCTGGGCACCTGCCTCCAGTCCGCTGCCTGCTCGCCGTCTGCTCCTCCCCCCGCGACGGATGCTGCACCCCCGGACCTGTCCCTGGTGCCTCCGGAGTTTCACGACCTGGGTATGGTGTTCAGTAAAGCGAAAGCTATGTCTCTTCCCCCTCATCGGCCCTACGACTGTGCCATCAACCTCCGCCAGGGGGCTCCCTTACCTTCTGGTCGCCTTTACAGCCTGTCTGCGCCGGAGAAGGAGACGATGAACGCCTACCTGAAGGAGTCATTAAGTGCTGGGATAATCCGCCCATCATCGTCACCCGTGGGGGCAGGGTTCTTCTTCGTGGGAAAGAAGGATGGGTCCCTCCGCCCTTGTATCGACTACCGGGCCCTCAACAATATCACGGAGAAGGACCGTTACACCCTGCCTCTCATGGACACTGCTTTCCACTCCCTCCAGGGGGCGACCTGGTTCACCAAGCTGGACCTACGCAGCGCTTACCACCTCGCCCGGATCCGGGAGGGAGATGAGTGGAAAACGGCCTTCCGTACCCCGAACGGCCACTTTGAATACCTGGTGATGCCGTTCGGGTTGACCAACGCTCCTGCAGTCTTCCAGCGCCTCATTAATGACGTCCTCCGGGACTTCATCGGCCTTTTCGTGTTCATCTACCTGGACGATATTCTCATCTTCTCCAAGTCCAGGGACGAGCACCAGGTCCATGTGAGGCGGGTCCTCCAAAGGCTGCTGGAGAATCGTCTGTACGTAAAGGCAGAAAAGTGTGAATTTTACGCCAGGAGTACGTCCTTCCTGGGGTTCATCATCGCCCACGATAAGGTGCTCCCTGACCCAGAGAAGGTGAAGGCGGTGGTGGAATGGCCTACACCTGCATC